>OX246747.1:39383985-39905652 GCA_945910005.1 Isoperla grammatica
GGTCACAAGGCTCACAGGTCGGGTGTTGCTACCAAGCCTACAACAGAGAGTATACTTGTACCCTACTAATGTACCCTTGTGTCGACAGCCCCAGCTCCGGCTACTGCCCAGGGGTGGCCGTGCCCAGCCTGAGGGTGGACCACGCCGGACACAGCATGGGCGTGGGGGGTGCAGGGGGAGGCCACAAGGGGAGCGTCCCAGACAGTCACCACGGACAAGCCATGAACAGGCCCTGGCAGCCGCATGGTAGGTCGCACTGTTGCTAGACTACTGTACTCACAGCATGGGCGTGGGGGGTGCAGGGGGAGGCCACAAGGGGAGCGTCCCAGACAGTCACCACGGACAAGCCATGAACAGGCCCTGGCAGCCGCATGGTAGGTCGCACTTGTTGCTAGACTACTGTACTCACAGCATGGGCGTGGGGGGTGCAGGGGGAGGCCACAAGGGGAGCGTCCCAGACAGTCATCACGGACAAGCCATGAACAGGCCCTGGCAGCCGCATGGTAGGTCGCACTTGTTGCTAGACTACTGTACTCACAGCATGGGCGTGGGGGGTGCAGGGGGAGGCCACAAGGGTAGCGTGCCAGACAGTCACCACGGACAAGCCATGAACAGGCCCTGGCAGCCGCATGGTAGGTCGCACTTGTTGCTAGACTACTGTACTCACAGCATGGGCGTGGGGGGTGCAGGGGGAGGCCACAAGGGGAGCGTCCCAGACAGTCACCACGGACAAGCCATGAACAGGCCCTGGCAGCCGCATGGTAGGTCGCACTTGTTGCTAGACTACTGTACTCACAGCATGGGCGTGGGGGGTGCAGGGGGAGGCCACAAGGGGAGCGTCCCAGACAGTCATCACGGACAAGCCATGAACAGGCCCTGGCAGCCACATGGTAGGTCGCACTTGTTGCTAGACTACTGTACTCACAGCATGGGCGTGGGGGGTGCAGGGGGAGGCCACAAGGGGAGCGTCCCAGACAGTCACCACGGACAAGCCATGAACAGGCCCTGGCAGCCGCATGGTAGGTCGCACTTGTTGCTAGACTACTGTACTCACAGCATGGGCGTGGGGGGTGCAGGGGGAGGCCACAAGGGGAGCGTCCCAGACAGTCATCACGGACAAGCCATGAACAGGCCCTGGCAGCCGCATGGTAGGTCGCACTTGTTGCTAGACTACTGTACTCACAGCATGGGTGTGGGGGGTGCAGGGGGAGGCCACAAGGGGAGCGTCCCAGACAGTCACCACGGACAAGCCATGAACAGGCCCTGGCAGCCGCATGGTAGGTACACTTGTTGCTAGACTACTGTACTCACAGCATGGCGTGGAGGTCGCACTTTGCTAGGATCACTTGACGAAACAGTCAAATGACAAAAATGAGTAAAAGAAGTGTGATAGGCTAGGAATGGGTTCTGCTAGGAGTATACCTGTCATACTACATGAAATAAATTAAGTAATAGGAAAGAGAGCAAGTCATAAGCGTAAGGATGTGTCACGCTTGATTACAGACCGATTGAATGCAATGCAAAGAAGTCAAACGTAAAGATATGTGTCACGCTGGCGATGCAAAGAAGTTAGACGTAAGGAAATGTATTGAATGCGATGCAAAGAAGTTAGACATAAACATTTGTGTCACGCTGGCGATGCAAAGAAGTTAGACGTAAGGAAATGTATTGAATGCGATGCAAAGAAGTTAGACATAAATATTTGTGTCACGCTGGCGATGCAAAGAAGTTAGACGTAAGGAAATGTATTGAATACGATACAAAGAAGTTAGACGTATAAAGATATGTGTCACGCTTGATTACAGACCGATTGAATGCAATGCAAAGATGTTGCACGTAGATATATGTTTCACGCTTGCGATGCAAAGAAGTTGGACGTAAGGAAATGTGTCACGCTTGATTATGCAAAGAAGTTAGACGTAAAGATATGTGTCACGCTTGATTACAGACCGATCGGACGCGTTTTCTAGAGGCTTCTCTGTCGCAAACGTAGTTTTAACCGTCGCGTCGAGTGAGTAAACGTGAATCTGTGCAACACCTACTTTAACAACTCTTCGCAACAATAATTGTATTTTCACCACATCTTGCGCACCACATATATCCTATATGACCTGGGCGTTCACGGGCATCACATTGTAGATAGACGTAATATGTTTGTTTTACACGTTCCAATTCTGTTTGTGTCTATTTTCTAAAATTCGTAATTCGTCATGTCTCTGTTTATTGTAAATTGAAGTATCCAATACCCACATTACACGGTCCAACACTTTCGTCAAACTTATTTAAAGAAGCATCAATTAATAGAAGCTATATTGTTGCAGTTTTTTACCAAACTGTTTTTGATTCGCTTTTTTTCTTGAATTCAATAAGTTTGACGAAAGTATTGAGTCGTGTAATGTCGGCAGCGTCATTATTATGTGTTAGATCCGCGTTAAAAACTGATGTTTGTATAGTCAGTCATTATTGCGTCTCTCTTCAGAGCCAGCTGACCACCTAAAATGCTAGGTTGAACTCATAAAACAATACATAAATGTCTCGGATTAAGTATGTTGTCAAACAAAAATATACTCAAATTAGGTTTATATACACTTCGCGCAAAGCGTAGAAAATATTTGTTTTAAGATGTTTATAAAATATACGACTGCTATTCCGATGCCGATATTTGTGATCAGGGCTTTAATCATGTACGTATCCCATCAGTGAGTTGTATTATGTGTTATGTGTTGTGTAACAATGTGGCCTCCGTTCTTCCAATGCTTACCGAAGGAATCAAGCCTACAATGATGCCAAACCCCGGGGCAATGTTGCCAAACGGTAACTCCGCCAACAAGACTCTGATGTCCGCTGTTACCAACATGGCGGCTGTCACTGTCATGCCCGTCAATGCCGCCATGCCCAGTCACTCCTCTCCCATGCCCTCCAATGCCCTCCAGGCAGGTAACCCCACTACTAATCCCACCATGGTTGGCGGAGTGGCGGCCAATAAGACTATGAAGCCGATGATGCCGGGAAGTCCGCCCACGAACCTATTCGTAGCTGGTGAGTAGACCTGAGTAGGACTTATAGCTAGAGATACGCCTTTTATCATTCATTTTCTATAAAATTAACATTTTCTTTGCAAATAGAATGGAAAATTGTGTACAGATATTTAAAAATTTAGTTGTAATCACTTAAAGGGATGAGAATTTAAATCTCCTTAGAAATAGAAACATATTATTTTTTAAGTAGCATTTTGTAGCGGTTCCAAAATACATTCTCACCGATTAAGCATCTAAAACGTAAAATCCTAAAAAGATATCTCTACTTATTGCAATCTGTAGAGAGAAACGGGGTTTATTCTGGCATCACACAGGCACCCTCACTAGACTCCCATACAACACTAGAAGCTGCCTTGGGGTCCAATTTTAATTGCATTTTACAGCAAAACCGTGCATCGTAGAGGGAAACGTGGCTTATTCTGGCATCACACAGGTACCCTCACTAGACTCCCATACAACACTAGTAGCTGCCTTGGGATCCAATTTTAATTGCATTTTACAGCTAAACCGTGCATCGTAGAGGGAAACGGGGCTTATTCTAGCATCACACAGCCACTCTCACTAGACTCCCATAAACACTAGAAGCTGCCTTGGGATCCATTTTTAATTGCATTTTACAAGTAAACCGTGCATCGTAGAGGGAAACGGGGCTTATTCTGGCATCACACGGGCACCCTCACTAGACTCCCATACAACACTAGTGGCTGTGTTCGGATCCATTTTTAATTGCATTTTACAGCTAAACCGTGCATCGTAGAGGGAAACGGAGCTTATTCTGGCATCACACGGGCACCCTCACTAGACTCCCATACAACACTAGTGGCTGTGTTCGGATCCATTTTTAATTGCATTTTACAGCTAAACCGTGCATCGTAGAGGGAAACGGAGCTTATTCTGGCATCACACAGGCACCCTCACTAGACTCCCATACAACACTAGTGGCTGTGTTCGGATCCATTTTTAATTGCATTTTACAGCTAAACCGTGCATCGTAGAGGGAAACGGAGCTTATTCTGGCATCACACGGGCACCCTCACTAGACTCCCATACAACACTAGTGGCTGTGTTCGGATCCATTTTTAATTGCATTTTACAGCTAAACGGTGCATCGTAGAGTGAAACGGGGCTTATTCTGGCATCACACAGGCACCCTCACTAGACTCCCATACAACACTAGTGGCTGTGTTCGGATCCATTTTTAATTGCATTTTACAGCTAAACCGTGCATCGTAGAGGGAAACGGAGCTTATTCTGGCATCACACGGGCACCCTCACTAGACTCCCATACAACACTAGTAGCTGCCTTGGGATCCAATTTTAATTGCATTTTACAGCTAAACCGTGCATCGTAGAGGGAAACATGGCTTATTCTGGCATCACACGGGCACCCTCACTAGACTCCCATACAACACTACTGCATGTCTTGGGATCCATTTGTTAATGCATTTTACAGCTAAACCGTGAATCGTAGAAGGAAACGGGGCTTATTCTGGCATCACACAGGCACCCTCACTAGACTCCCATACAACACTACTGTATGTCTTGGGATCTATTTTTAATTGCATTTTACAGCTAAACCGTGCATCGTAGAGGGAAACGGGGCTTATTCTGGCATCACACAGGAACCCTCACTCGACTCCCATACAACACTACTGCATGTCTTGGGATCCATTTTTTATTCCATTTTACAGCTAAACCGTGCATCGTAGAGGGAAACAGGGCTTATTCTGGCATCACACAAGCACCCTCACTAGACTCCCATACAACACTAGTAGCTCCCTTGGGATCCAATTTTAACTGCATTTTACAGCTAAACCGTGCATCGTAGAGGGAAACGGGGCTTATTCTGGCATCACACGGGCACCCTCACTAGACTCCCATACAACACTACTGGCTGCCTTGGGATCCAATTTTAATTGCATTTTACAGCTAAACCGTGCATCGTAGAGGGAAACGGAGCTTATTCTGGCATCACACAGGCACCCTCACTAGACTCCCATACAACACTAATGGCTGCCTTGGGATCCATTTATTAACGCATTTTACAGCTAAACCGTGCATCGTAGAGGGAAACGGGGCTTATTCTGGCATCACACAGGCACCCTCACTAGACTCCCATACAACACTAATGGCTGCCTTGGGATCCATTTATTAACGCATTTTACAGCTAAACCGTGCATCGTAGAGGGAAACGGGGCTTATTCTGGCATCACACAGGCACCCTCACTAGACTCCCATACAACACTAATGGCTGCCTTGGGATCCATTTATTAACGCATTTTACAGCTAAACCGTGCATCGTAGAGGGAAACGGGGCTTATTCTGGCATCACACAGGCACCCTCACTAGACTCCCATACAACACTAATGGCTGCCTTGGGATCCATTTATTAACGCATTTTACAGCTAAACCGTGCATCGTAGAGGGAAACGGGGCTCATTCTAGCATCACACAGGTACCCTCACTAGACTCCCATACAACACTATACTGCATGTCTTGGGATCCATTTGTTAATGCATTTTACAGCTAAACCGTGTATCGTAGAAGGAAACGGGGCTTATTCTGGCATCACACAGGCACCCTCACTCGACTCCCATACAACACTAGTAGCTGCCTTGGGATCCAATTTTAACTGCATTTTACAGCTAAACCGTGCATCGTAGAGGGAAACGGGGCTTATTCTGGCATCACACGGGCACCCTCACTAGACTCCCATACAACACTACTGGCTGCCTTGGGATCCAATTTTAATTGCATTTTACAGCTAAACCGTGCATCATAGAGGGAAACGGGGCTTATGCTGGCATCACACAGACTCCCATACAACACTAATGGCTGCCTTGGGATCCATTACTAATTGCATATTACAGCTAAACCGTGCATCGTAGAGGGAAACGGGGTTTATTCTGGCATCACACAGACACCCTCACAAGACTCCCATACAACACTAGTAGCTGCCTTGGGATCCAATTTTAATTGCATTTTACAGCTAAACTGTGCATCGTAGAGGGAAACGGGGCTTATTCTGGCATCACACAGACACCCTCACTAGACTCCCATACAACACTATAGTAGCTGCCTTGGGATCCAATTTTAATTGCATTTTACAGCTAAACCGTGCATCGTAGAGGGAAACGGGGCTTATTCTGGCATCACACAGACACCCTCACTAGACTCCCATACAACACTAGTAGCTGCCTTGGGATCCAATTTTAATTGCATTTTACAGCTAAACCGTGCATCGTAGAGGGAAACGGGGCTTATTCTGGCATCACACAGGCACCCTCACTAGACTCCCATACAACACTAGTGGCTGCCTTGGGATCCAATTTTAATTGCATTTTACAGCCAAACCGTGCATCGTAGAGGGAAACGGGGCTTATTCTGGCATCACACAGGCACCCTCACTACACTCCCATACAACACTAGTAGCTGCCTTGGGATCCAATTTTAATTGCATTTTACAGCTAAACCGTGCATCGTAGAGGGAAACGGGGCTTTTTCAAGCATCACACGGGCACCCTCACTAGACTCCCATACAACACTAGTAGCTGCCTTGGGATCCATTTTTAATTGCATTTTACAGCTAAACTGTGCATTGTAGAGGGAAACGGGGCTTATTCTGGCATCACACAGACACCCTCACTAGACTCCCATACAACACTACTGTATGTCTTGGGATCCATAATTAATTGCATTTTACAGCTAAACCGTGCATCGTGGAGGGAAACGGGGCTTATTCTGGCATCACACAGGCACCCTTACTATACTCCCATAGAACACTAGAAGCTGCCTTGGGATCCATTTTTAATTGCATTTTACAGCTAAACCGTGCATCGTAGAGGGTACGGGGCTTATTCTGGCATCACATAGGCACCCTCACTAGACTCCCATACAACACTAGTAGCTGCCTTGGGATCAATTTATAATTGCATTTTACAGCTAAACCGTGCATCGTAGAATGCTACGGGGCTTATTCTGGCATCACACAGACACCCTCACTAGACTCTCATACAACACTAGTGGCTGCCTTGGGATCCATTTTTAATTGCATTTTACAGCTAAACCGTGCATCGTAGAGGGAAACGGGGCTAATTCTAGCATCACATGGGCACCCTCACTAGACTCCCATACAACACTAGTGGCTGCCTTGGGATCCATTTTTAATTGTATTTTACAGCTAAACCATGCATCGTAGAGGGAAACGGGCTTATTCTGGCATCACACAGGCACCCTCACTAGACTCCCATACAACACTAGTAGCTGCCTTGGGATCCATTTATAATTGCATTTTACAGTTAAACCGTGCATCGTAGAGGGAAATGGGGCTTATTCTGGCATCACACAGACACTCTCACTAGACTCCCATACAACACTAGTAGCTGCCTTGGGATCCATTTATAATTGCATTTTACAGTTAAACCGTGCATCGTAGAGGGAAATGGGGCTTATTCTGGCATCACACAGGCACCCTCACTAGACTCCCATACAACACTAGTGGCTGCCTTGGGATCCATTTTTAATTGCATTTTACAGCTAAATTGTGCATCGTAGAGGGAAATAGGGCTTATTCTGGCATCACACAGACACCCTCACTAGACTCCCATACAACACTAATGGCTGCCTTGGGATCCATTTTTAATTGCATTTTCCAGTTTAACCGTGCATCGTAGACTACCAATTTGTTTTGATTTGATGGTGTTCAACGACTTATTCGACAACTAGTTCATATGAGTCGCCCCCGACTCATTATCACATATTATCACTAATAACCCCCGTTATTAGAGGAAAGGGAAGGACCTTATTGTCTTGCCTCTTACGATCGGCAGAGGAATAGTCTACCCTGGGGCAGATTCTACCCCGGGCTCAGACGGGGGCTCAACTAATGTGCCTCTTGATGCCACTAATCGTCCATGCTTATGTTACAGGCAATGTCGACAAGCGTGTCACCAACTCTCCCGAGACGGGGGCTGGACACCCCTGGCTGCCCAACAAGCAAGGTGGGTGTTGCCATCTCTCTCTCTAAGCTCTTTGGCTCCACCACGCTCCAAAGACATCGTGTTCCTCTCTTTCTTACCTCTTCGCTTCAACCAGTTTCCAAACACATCGTGTTCCTCTCTTTCTAAGCTCTTTGACTCCTCAATCTACAAAGACATTTGTTGCCTTTCTCTCTCTAAGCTCTTTGGCTCTACCACGCTCTAAAGACATCGTGTTTCTCTCTTTCTAAGCTCTTTGACTCCTCACTCTCCAAAGACATCGTGCTCCTCTCTTACTAACGACTTTGCTTCAACCAATTTCCAAAGACATCATCTCCCTCTCTTTCTAAGCTCTTTGGCTCTTCACTCTCCAAAGACATGTGTTGCCTTGGAGACTTGTAATGTAATTCACCTTAAGAGATGTTTATTCGTAACCTCCTAGACCTGTATAAGTTGTGTTGTATTATTCCAATATGTGTGTCTCACAGGGGGGGCGGTGAGCGGGATGCCCGGGGGCTCAGAAGACAACAAGGCGGTGACCGTATAATGTGTGTTGTGTGTCTCGCAGGGGGGGCGGTGAGCGGGATGCCCGGGGGCTCAGAAGACAACAAGGCGGTGACCGTATAATGTGTGTTGTATGTCTCGCAGGGGGGGCGGTGAGTGGGATGCCCGGGGGCTCAGAAGACAACAAGGCGGTGACCGTATAATGTGTGTTGTATGTCTCGCAGGGGGGGCGGTGAGCGGGATGCCCGGGGGCTCAGAAGACAACAAGGCGGTGACCGTGTAATGTGTGTTGTGTGTCTCGCAGGGGGGGCGGTGAGCGGGATGCCCGGGGGCTCAGAAGACAACAAGGCGGTGACCGTATAATGTGTGTTGTGTGTCTCGCAGGGGGGGCGGTGAGCGGGATGCCCGGGGGCTCAGAAGACAACAAGGCGGTGACCGTGTAATGTGTGTTGTGTGTCTCGCAGGGGGGGCGGTGAGTGGGATGCCCGGGGGCTCAGAAGACAACAAGGCGGTGACCGTATAATGTGTGTTGTGTGTCTCGCAGGGGGGGCGGTGAGCGGGATGCCCGGGGGCTCAGAAGACAACAAGGCGGTGACCGTATAATGTGTGTTGTGTGTCTCGCAGGGGGGGCGGTGAGCGGGATGCCCGGGGGCTCAGAAGACAACAAGGCGGTGACCGTATAATGTGTGTTGTATGTCTCGCAGGGGGGGCGGTGAGCGGGATGCCCGGGGGCTCAGAAGACAACAAGGCGGTGACCGTGTAATGTGTGTTGTGTGTCTCGCAGGGGGGGCGGTGAGTGGGATGCCCGGGGGCTCAGAAGACAACAAGGCGGTGACCGTGTAATGTGTGTTGTGTGTCTCGCAGGGGGGGCGGTGAGCGGGATGCCCGGGGGCTCAGAAGACAACAAGGCGGTGACCGTATAATGTGTGTTGTGTGTCTCGCAGGGGGGGCGGTGAGCGGGATGCCCGGGGGCTCAGAAGACAACAAGGCGGTGACCGTATAATGTGTGTTGTGTGTCTCGCAGGGGGGGCGGTGAGCGGGATGCCCGGGGGCTCAGAAGACAACAAGGCGGTGACCGTGTAATGTGTGTTGTATGTCTCGCAGGGGGGGCGGTGAGCGGGATGCCCGGGGGCTCAGAAGACAACAAGGCGGTGACCGTATAATGTGTGTTGTATGTCTCGCAGGGGGGGCGGTGAGCGGGATGCCCGGGGGCTCAGAAGACAACAAGGCGGTGACCGTATAATGTGTGTTGTATGTCTCGCAGGGGGGGCGGTGAGCGGGATGCCCGGGGGCTCAGAAGACAACAAGGCGGTGACCGTATAATGTGTGTTGTATGTCTCGCAGGGGGGGCGGTGAGCGGGATGCCCGGGGGCTCAGAAGACAACAAGGCGGTGACCGTATAATGTGTGTTGTGTGTCTCGCAGGGGGGGCGGTGAGCGGGATGCCCGGGGGCTCAGAAGACAACAAGGCGGTGACCGTATAATGTGTGTTGTATGTCTCGCAGGGGGGGCGGTGAGCGGGATGCCCGGGGGCTCAGAAGACAACAAGGCGGTGACCGTATAATGTGTGTTGTGTGTCTCGCAGGGGGGGCGGTGAGCGGGATGCCCGGGGGCTCAGAAGACAACAAGGCGGTGACCGTATAATGTGTGTTGTGTGTCTCGCAGGGGGGGCGGTGAGCGGGATGCCCGGGGGCTCAGAAGACAACAAGGCGGTGACCGTATAATGTGTGTTGTATGTCTCGCAGGGGGGGCGGTGAGCGGGATGCCCGGGGGCTCAGAAGACAACAAGGCGGTGACCGTGTAATGTGTGTTGTGTGTCTCGCAGGGGGGGCGGTGAGCGGGATGCCCGGGGGCTCAGAAGACAACAAGGCGGTGACCGTGTAATGTGTGTTGTGTGTCTGGCAGGGGGGGCGGTGAGCGGGATGCCCGGGGGCTCAGAAGACAACAAGGCGGTGACCGTGTAATGTGTGTTGTGTGTCTCGCAGGGGGGGCGGTGAGTGGGATGCCCGGGGGCTCAGAAGACAACAAGGCGGTGACCGTGTAATGTGTGTTGTGTGTCTCGCAGGGGGGGCGGTGAGCGGGATGCCCGGGGGCTCAGAAGACAACAAGGCGGTGACCGTATAATGTGTGTTGTGTGTCTCGCAGGGGGGGCGGTGAGCGGGATGCCCGGGGGCTCAGAAGACAACAAGGCGGTGACCGTATAATGTGTGTTGTGTGTCTCGCAGGGGGGGCGGTGAGTGGGATGCCCGGGGGCTCAGAAGACAACAAGGCGGTGACCGTGTAATGTGTGTTGTATGTCTCGCAGGGGGGGCGGTGAGCGGGATGCCCGGGGGCTCAGAAGACAACAAGGCGGTGACCGTATAATGTGTGTTGTATGTCTCGCAGGGGGGGCGGTGAGCGGGATGCCCGGGGGCTCAGAAGACAACAAGGCGGTGACCGTGTAATGTGTGTTGTGTGTCTCGCAGGGGGGGCGGTGAGCGGGATGCCCGGGGGCTCAGAAGACAACAAGGCGGTGACCGTGTAATGTGTGTTGTGTGTCTCGCAGGGGGGGCGGTGAGCGGGATGCCCGGGGGCTCAGAAGACAACAAGGCGGTGACCGTATAATGTGTGTTGTATGTCTCGCAGGGGGGGCGGTGAGCGGGATGCCCGGGGGCTCAGAAGACAACAAGGCGGTGACCGTGTAATGTGTGTTGTGTGTCTCGCAGGGGGGGCGGTGAGCGGGATGCCCGGGGGCTCAGAAGACAACAAGGCGGTGACCGTGTAATGTGTGTTGTGTGTCTCGCAGGGGGGGCGGTGAGCGGGATGCCCGGGGGCTCAGAAGACAACAAGGCGGTGACCGTATAATGTGTGTTGTGTGTCTCGCAGGGGGGGCGGTGAGCGGGATGCCCGGGGGCTCAGAAGACAACAAGGCGGTGACCGTATAATGTGTGTTGTATGTCTCGCAGGGGGGGCGGTGAGTGGGATGCCCGGGGGCTCAGAAGACAACAAGGCGGTGACCGTGTAATGTGTGTTGTGTGTCTCGCAGGGGGGGCGGTGAGTGGGATGCCCGGGGGCTCAGAAGACAACAAGGCGGTGACCGTATCCTCGGCGTGGATGCCGTCGCGCAACCCCAAGATGTCCGCCAAGCCGCCCATGGGGGTGGGCGTCACGATGCCAGGGGACGCCGATAATGTGAGACCGTCCAGCTACGGCCGTGGTATGAGCTACACACCCTCCAACACGGAGCCCTCTGATTGGCTAACCAAGACGTGGAAGGTGAGAGACACGCGTCCTCATTGGCTGCCCGGGCCATCACTTGATTCATGTCTACTTTTATCTTAAAATAGATAGAACACAATTTGAAGGTGCTGGGGAAACCTGAGAAGCCAGGAAGTGGCGCCCCTAGGGGTAGTTGCAGACTATGAATACGGACTAGATGGAAAATAAATTGAGGTGATGGAAACGGACGTGCAGACACGAAAAGAACCATGGGTAGAAGTACAGCAGAAAAAGTGGTGGAAAGACATAGTCCTAACTAATAGAGAGAGACCGGAAGACATTGCAGTAGAGATGTCAGATGAATGCTTTTGAGCCTATTGACTTTACTCAAAATAGACTAGATGCATTCTGGTGGCAAGAAAATTAACTATTAAATGGATGAGCTTAGCTGTCAATTGTGCATTGTTGTTGTTTAATTGTTAAATCATCAACGGTGCTATAAGGAGGTTGCTTTGCTTGTATGAGTCTCAATATTGTCCGTGTGTTGTATGATTCCAATGTCTTTGGATAAGTTATTCGAATGTCTTTGGTTTAGGTAACGAGTAACCAGGGCGATGGAGACGCCGAGAACGACGGCCTGAAACACAAGACAGACTCTTGGCGACCAAACACGGCCGGCTTCGGCGGCGTCTCAAACAACGAGGTGGACGAGCCCAATCAGCAGGGTCTAGAGGGGGGTGACAAGAGCTCGGCGCCCTCCAACATGCGAGGTGGCGGTGGTTTCCTGTTGGCCTTGTCTGTAGCGCTGACTGCCGCTCTGTGCGGGGCGGTCTAGGGGCAGAGAGCTTAGACACAGACACTAGCAGGGTCTAGAGGGGGGTGACAAGAGCTCGGCGCCCTCCAACATGCGAGGTGGCGGTGGTTTCCTGTTGGCCTTGTCTGTAGCGCTGACTGCCGCTCTGTGCGGGGCGGTCTAGGGGCAGAGAGCTTAGACACAGACACTAGCAGGGTCTAGAGGGGGGTGACAAGAGCTCGGCGCCCTCCAACATGCGAGGTGGCGGTGGTTTCCTGTTGGCCTTGTCTGTAGCGCTGACTGCCGCTCTGCATGGGGCGGTCTAGGGGCAGAGAGCTTAGACACAGACACTAGCAGGGTCTAGAGGGGGGTGACAAGAGCTCGGCGCCCTCCAACATGCGAGGTGGCGGTGGTTTCCTGTTGGCCTTGTCTGTAGCGCTGACTGCCGCTCTGTGCGGGGCGGTCTAGGGGCAGAGAGCTTAGACACAGACACTAGCAGGGTCTAGAGGCAGAGAGCTTAGACACAGACACTAGCAGGGTCTAGAGGGGGGTGACAAGAGCTCGGCGCCCTCCAACATGCGAGGTGGCGGTGGTTTCCTGTTGGCCTTGTCTGTAGCGCTGACTGCCGCTCTGTGCGGGGCGGTCTAGGGGCAGAGAGCTTAGACACAGACACTAGCAGGGTCTAGAGGGGGGTGACAAGAGCTCGGCGCCCTCCAACATGCGAGGTGGCGGTGGTTTCCTGTTGGCCTTGTCTGTAGCGCTGACTGCCGCTCTGTGCGGGGCGGTCTAGGGGCAGAGAGCTTAGACACAGAAACTAGCAGGGTCTAGAGGGGGGTGACAAGAGCTCGGCGCCCTCCAACATGCGAGGTGGCGGTGGTTTCCTGTTGGCCTTGTCTGTAGCGCTGACTGCCGCTCTGTGCGGGGCGGTCTAGGGGCAGAGAGCTTAGATACAGACACTAGCAGGGTCTAGAGGGGGGTGACAAGAGCTCGGCGCCCTCCAACATGCGAGGTGGCGGTGGTTTCCTGTTGGCCTTGTCTGTAGCGCTGACTGCCGCTCTGTGCGGGGCGGTCTAGGGGCAGAGAGCTTAGACACAGACACTAGCAGGGTCTAGAGGGGGGTGACAAGAGCTCGGCGCCCTCCAACATGCGAGGTGGCGGTGGTTTCCTGTTGGCCTTGTCTGTAGCGCTGACTGCCGCTCTGTGCGGGGCGGTCTAGGGGCAGAGAGCTTAGACACAGACACTAGCAGGGTCTAGAGGCAGAGAGCTTAGACACAGACACTAGCAGGGTCTAGAGGGGGGTGACAAGAGCTCGGCGCCCTCCAACATGCGAGGTGGCGGTGGTTTCCTGTTGGCCTTGTCTGTAGCGCTGACTGCCGCTCTGTGCGGGGCGGTCTAGGGGCAGAGAGCTTAGACACAGAAACTAGCAGGGTCTAGAGGGGGGTGACAAGAGCTCGGCGCCCTCCAACATGCGAGGTGGCGGTGGTTTCCTGTTGGCCTTGTCTGTAGCGCTGACTGCCGCTCTGTGCGGGGCGGTCTAGGGGCAGAGAGCTTAGACACAGACACTAGCAGGGTCTAGGGGCAGAGAGCTTAGACACAGACACTAGCAGGGTCTAGAGGGGGGTGACAAGAGCTCGGCGCCCTCCAACATGCGAGGTGGCGGTGGTTTCCTGTTGGCCTTGTCTGTAGCGCTGACTGCCGCTCTGTGCGGGGCGGTCTAGGGGCAGAGAGCTTAGACACAGAAACTAGCAGGGTCTAGAGGGGGGTGACAAGAGCTCGGCGCCCTCCAACATGCGAGGTGGCGGTGGTTTCCTGTTGGCCTTGTCTGTAGCGCTGACTGCCGCTCTGTGCGGGGCGGTCTAGGGGCAGAGAGCTTAGATACAGACACTAGCAGGGTCTAGAGGGGGGTGACAAGAGCTCGGCGCCCTCCAACATGCGAGGTGGCGGTGGTTTCCTGTTGGCCTTGTCTGTAGCGCTGACTGCCGCTCTGTGCGGGGCGGTCTAGGGGCAGAGAGCTTAGACACAGACACTAGCAGGGTCTAGAGGGGGGTGACAAGAGCTCGGCGCCCTCCAACATGCGAGGTGGCGGTGGTTTCCTGTTGGCCTTGTCTGTAGCGCTGACTGCCGCTCTGTGCGGGGCGGTCTAGGGGCAGAGAGCTTAGACACAGACACTAGCAGGGTCTAGAGGGGGGTGACAAGAGCTCGGCGCCCTCCAACATGCGAGGTGGCGGTGGTTTCCTGTTGGCCTTGTCTGTAGCGCTGACTGCCGCTCTGTGCGGGGCGGTCTAGGGGCAGAGAGCTTAGACACAGACACTAGCAGGGTCTAGGGGGGGGTGACAAGAGCTCGGCGCCCTCCAACATGCGAGGTGGCGGTGGTTTCCTGTTGGCCTTGTCTGTAGCGCTGACTGCCGCTCTGTGCGGGGCGGTCTAGGGGCAGAGAGCTTAGACACAGACACTAGCAGGGTCTAGGGGCAGAGAGCTTAGACACAGACACTAGCAGGGTCTAGAGGGGGGTGACAAGAGCTCGGCGCCCTCCAACATGCGAGGTGGCGGTGGTTTCCTGTTGGCCTTGTCTGTAGCGCTGACTGCCGCTCTGTGCGGGGCGGTCTAGGGGCAGAGAGCTTAGACACAGACACTAGCAGGGTCTAGGGGCAGAGAGCTTAGACACAGACACTAGCAGGGTCTAGAGGGGGGTGACAAGAGCTCGGCGCCCTCCAACATGCGAGGTGGCGGTGGTTTCCTGTTGGCCTTGTCTGTAGCGCTGACTGCCGCTCTGTGCGGGGCGGTCTAGGGGCAGAGAGCTTAGACACAGACACTAGCAGGGTCTCGAGGGGGGTGACAAGAGCTCGGCGCCCTCCAACATGCGAGGTGGCGGTGGTTTCCTGTTGGCCTTGTCTGTAGCGCTGACTGCCGCTCTGTGCGGGGCGGTCTAGGGGCAGAGAGCTTAGACACAGACACTAGCAGGGTCTAGAGGGGGGTGACAAGAGCTCGGCGCCCTCCAACATGCGAGGTGGCGGTGGTTTCCTGTTGGCCTTGTCTGTAGCGCTGACTGCCGCTCTGTGCGGGGCGGTCTAGGGGCAGAGAGCTTAGACACAGACACTAGCAGGGTCTAGGGGCAGAGAGCTTAGACACAGACACTAGCAGGGTCTAGAGGGGGGTGACAAGAGCTCGGCGCCCTCCAACATGCGAGGTGGCGGTGGTTTCCTGTTGGCCTTGTCTGTAGCGCTGACTGCCGCTCTGTGCGGGGCGGTCTAGGGGCAGAGAGCTTAGACACAGACACTAGCAGGTTCTAGAGGCAGAGAGCTTAGACACAGACACTCCCACTGACTCGCTTGCTGCGGTAGTACCAGGGTCCTTGACACAAGGCTAGGTCGTCACATCCAGTTCCACAATGTATAGACAACATAGAACGACATGTTTGTTTCCTTTCGAACTAAGTTTTTTTAGAAGGCATTTGGTTGAATTTTAACTGTTTTTCAACATTAGTTTGCTATTATTACTGGGAAAAGCAATATAAAGAAACTCCTTAGCTTCGGTCATTCTTTTTGTGGTTTAAAATGGACAAATAATCATTTTCGTAACATTTTTCGGGGGACATACGCGTTAAAACTCTCATATTTTATGGAAAGCGTATTTGTATTCGAATATGTAACCACACATTTTCCAAAGATATTGCAGACCCTTCTATTGACGACCTGGTTTTGAGGGTAGCCGAAACTCTGCCATGACGGTTGAAGGACCTTGGTGTAATGTAGTCAAAGAGCTTGGACCAAGATACTTCTATTGACATTTCGTTCTATAGGAGGCTAAAATAAAGTTGTTTCTGGGTGTAGTCTAGGCAAAGAGCTTTGTCATAGATACTCGCATAAGTAAACTAACGAGTCTAGACAAAGAGCTTAGTCAAAGAGCTTGGACCAAGATACTCCTATTGACATCTAAAATTAAGTTTTTTCTGGGTGTAGTCTAGGCAAAGAGCTTTGTCATAGATACTCGCATAAGTAAACTAACGAGTCTGGACAAAGATCTTTGACAATAATCGAGTCAAAGATCTTTGGCCGAGACCCCTCATCGCCCCAGACCAAAGACTCTAAAGCCCCAGCCCCAGACCCGCCCCACGTGTGCTTGTACAACACTAGCGGAAGAGACTTAACAGTATCGTTTAGTAAATGTGAATACTTAACATAGTTTCCTTGTGTATCTGCAAAGTGGCGCTTAAGTGTGTAGTTGAGTTACCTGCTGCTTAAGTGTTGTACATTGCTGGACCCATCCTCTTCTTTTGGACGTAGACTTAAGTAACAGACTTGGGAGGGAACTAGTTACTAATGGACATTATATTCGTAGTTCACTGTTTCTCTATTTGTTATGTCGCCTTTGGGTTGGAGAGCGCGTTTTGTCTGGGATAGTTCTGCCTGTCGTACAAGAAAACCAAAGGAGACCTCGATATTAAATATGTCGTTAATGAGAACAATATTCACGCGGTAACTGGTCAAATTATTTATCAATCAATAATCTACTAAATTTATTTTAAGCTTTGTCATTGCGTCCTCACATGCTCACGTGTGTAACTGTAACTAGTTCCCTAGTTTTGTGACTTACCCAACTTTGTAAATCAAGTGTTTGAGTCTACAAGCTGGACATAATATTGTGGAATCGCGATAGAACCGCTGCCGTCCGTATTATTAGTATAACTGTTTCTAACAAGTCGTATTATATTCTAGTATAAGCTGAGATGTAGAGGGGTTAATTAAATTAAGATTCGCATTTCGGTTACTTTTATAAAAAAAGTATTTGTGTTGAATTAAAAGTGGGCATTGTTATATACAAAATTATATTTTGATAATCGACGATTGTCTTATTAAATTGATATAGATGAGATTTATAAATGTTGAAATTATTGATAAAATTCAATATGTATAAAAGTGTTTTTTTGTTCAAAAGTTATCGAAAATTATTAAATTTGAATTTTTTAACGTCGTCATTTCTCAAGATGCGTGTCTTGTTGTAAACTTGTTGCAACGAGGTTCATATAGACGATACTCTTTCAAGGAGAATGTTTGATTACATTTCTCTTGGGGTAAAGATTAATTGTTGCTCGCCTTCATTTTCTGGGATGTCATTTCCCATCTATTTATAACGTAGACTAGTTTGCCTATCGCGTCTTTTTTCATAGTTTCCATACTAACATCCATATCTTTGTAGCCTCATGTACATAAAGATCACAGCACCATTGCATTATCCCAATGTAGATATTGCAGTGTACAAAATTGTAGTTATTTTCATGATGTTTCGAATGCATTTCTGTGCTTTTACCATCCCATATAATTATTTTCCTTTTGCAGCAAACTATTATTATTATTATTACCATAGTCTATAGAGCATCTATTTTTACCTAATGTTGTTTTTATTGTAATATACACATCTAGAAGATATTGTGATATATAATATAATTATTGTTATAGCGTATTATAGAACCAAATACATTTTTATGGAAGACGATTTTTGAAAATGACATAGTATAAACTTGATTGATGGTCAAAAATTAAAAATGTTTTGCAATAATTTCAAATCATGATCATGAAAATGAAGAAGCTGTGCTATGATCAACAATCGTCTAAATGTCTTCACCAAGATACTTGACTTTGTAATTATTTCCTAACCCCATCCCTATGTACATTATTCCCTACATACAAGTACCAAGTACAATATATTGCTGTACATACTTTGTGGTAGAGTATTACATCTAGTATTGCTAAATACGACACAGCTGAAGAGTAAAGGTCCCACTTTACTTATGAAGAAGATTATTAAGCGAGCGAAGCGAGCGTTTCCACGAGACTCTTGAAGAGACTCTTATGGCACTTCGTTCTGTTTTTTTTTTGTTTTTGTTTTTGTTTTTTTGTTTTTATGTCTGTCGATAGCGGTCGAACGGAAAGTCCGATCAACTTGAAATTTGGACCATCCACAAGCCTCGATGTGGATTGAAGGTGTATAGTTTTGAGGCCAAATCGTTCGAAAAGTTACAAAGTTACACCATAGTTACTGCAAAATATTTTTTTGAAACAAAATGGCGGCAAAATGTGAGATAGCCAGATTTTTCTACGGATTTTTCCGGTCACGAATATGTTAATGTAATGGCGATCTGATAAATATTGGCAAAGTTACACAAAAGTTACTCGAAAATATATTTTTGAAACACAGTTACGGCAAAATGTGAGGTGGCTATGTTATAGTAAATTTTTGTCCGGTTACGAATATACTAATGTAAACGCGATTCAATACGTATAAGAGGGAGAAATTACATTTCTACTGCTGCCAATAACTGTTAGTAACGGTGGCGGACCGCGGCGAAAACATGACAGCGAAAATTCTTAGCAACGCACATTGCACTGCATCCAACAATGTCGGGAAGTATAATAGCTATGGAAATTAGAAACATTTTTGCAATGCGCATTCTTTCGCCAGAAAGTTCGTAGATATTGACGCGCTCGCTTATTAACGCGTCAAACAGAGCGTTTTCCTAGTGTTATGCATAGGGTCCTGACTTTTATTCTTTTTTAGTAATGACCAATATTGTCCCAAGCATTACTTACGAAAACATCCTGGCAGTGAGAAGAAAAATACAATCTCGCATATTGTTTAAGATTTATACGTTCTTTAGAGTAACGCGTTTAATACTCGTACCGATATTTCTAAAGCAAACTCGATATCTGTCCTTCAATATCATTTATTGATACCTCTACGCCGCAAAGAACACTAACACGAATTAATTTAATTCCTAGCCGGTCTAATTATGTTATAATTAATGTTTTTTTACGTCGTTCTACTGTTAAAACTTGCATACGGTTCAACACATTTCGGAAACTCCTTCAACTTCTTCAGGTGAAGAAAAGTGCGGTATGTATGAGGGCGTATTATCTACAACTATTATTTTACATCCTTGACTTTGTAATGTAGCTTGCTCATTATTTTGTTTTTACTGTCCAAACTGTGCTTATCAACTATCCAAACATTTTAATATACCAATATAGTCATCTGAGTGGGAGGGGGGGGGGGGGAGGTACAGCCATGTCACCAATATATGCAACCGTCTGTGGTGGCTCATGCGGCGTACGGCCTAAGGGACGTGGGTTCGAATCCCGCATAATACATGGGTTTTTTCTTCTTCTCTAACCCTCATTTTCTCAAATAGTATGATTGAAAACAAGAATCAGCATAGCCAATATCTGTACATTATACCCATTCTGCACACAGCCATTGTTATCTTAATCTGTATGATTTGATTACATACAAACATGCACTTGCTTTTAAACAGCTGTACTTGCAAGCATAATACGGTTGCTATGAGTCCTTGCAACGCTAAATGTATATTATATATTGTAGATAGTTATGGGGTCACAAGACATTTAGTGCTTGGGATGCCATGTCCCGTTTTTCGACGTCTTTTTTTTGTGTACGCTTTGCCAGAAAAGAAAATATTATTATAATCCATTTTAGACGCTTACTTTTTTTCTGGGGGGGGACAGCTTTTGAAATTTCTCTCTCATTTCAGATGGTGCAAAGGTAACGTCCATGCAAAATGAGAGAATATTTCACTTCTCAATGTTGGCTACAAAAGGAGACACTTCAGAAGTTGGTATAGCTAATTCTAACTTTGAGATTACAACCGATGCCGGTATGGATATGGACGCTACCAACCTCGAAACTACAACCCATGTTGATACGAGCACTACCAACTATGAGAGTGAAACAGAAATTGATATTTCAACACGATATGTTGACGCTGCTAATACCAACTTTGAAGATGAAACTGAAGTCGAAATTGACACAAAACACTTTGGAGCTACAACACATGATGGTCATGCCACAACTAAATTGAACAGTACTGTAGGAGTAACACACTCTAATACTGTTGCTAACAACTTTGAAACAACACCACATGGTGACATTACAATTACCAACATTGGAAGCTCGAAAGTGGTTGGCAATACTAACTTAACAAGTGTTTTCACTACCAACATACCAAGCACGATATCTGCAGATGTTGTCCCTAGTCTCACTGAACACGGTATGGGTAGGGTTGAGACAACCACACACCCCACACATCGGTATAGACACACGACTGTATTTACCGGCATAAAGACTTCACCGACCATTGAAGGGTTCCAGGGTGACCAACCTGCTAGCCACAAACACTGTCCATGCAAGGGTTACCAGCCTGATGACGATCATCTCAACACAACATCCTGCCCGTGTCAGGGTGACCAACATGCTCACACTAAATCACCGGGACAAAACACCCTAGCGACCGAACCAACTCGCTCGACAACCAATCACAATAAAGAATGTGTCTGTAATTTTAACGATCACAAACCAGCCAAACATGGTTTTACTACCAAACTACCATCCACTACTAATGCACATCAAACATGCCATTGTCCTGATGATCCTAAATCATCAAACCACAACAGAATGACGACTGAATCTATGGGTTTCACTTCAAAGAATATAAATATACCTAAAAAATGCCCATGTAAAAATTATGATCAATCAAATACCACACTACATAATAATATAACATCAACATTTGACACTAACAACACTGATGAATGTGTTTGCAAACCCGATACACAAAAAACTGTGCACAACAACAACAACAACAACAATAAAAACAACAACTTGACAACGAACGGGACAGGTGAATGTCAATGTCAGTCGTACAAACCTGACCAAGCTAAAACAGCGCAGCGAAAACATTTGGTAGGCAAATCAAACGAACTGACAAAGCTAGGTGAAGAATGTATATGTCAGAATGAGAAACCTAACAATCTTGAATCTTCTGAGCGGAACGGTTCTCCCAGTAGGGATGGTTTCGTTCAGATGATATTGATGTTGGCGTGCATGGTTTCGTTTTGACGAACGCACTATATCATTCTTTGTTGTGTAAAGCTTCTTTTACACTGGTCAATTAACAAGCATAGATGTTATGTTAATCTAGGTCGAATTAACTTCTGGGCATTACTCGAATTAATTTCCTAGGCCCGAACTCTCGTAACTTTCCAAAGAGTTTATTCCTTGTAAATTACTATTCTACATCAAGTTATTTGACCAAAGGAAAGTGTACGAGCCGATTTCTTTAAACCTTAAATGATAAAACTAAATAACATTAAAAAAACACAATTTACTACTTTTCGTAATTTAAGTAGCATTACTTTGTTAGTGACAACTTGTTAAGATAGATGTAGTATAGTTATGTATATTGAACGTATTAATTGATTGCTTTTAAAATAAACTCGTCGCACTTTCTTTCTCCTCTCCCACCTCATTCTCTCTCTTCCTCCCTTTCCCAATAAGTCTCACGTCAACTAACTTTATAAATTATACTCATTCAAAGCTGGATGTAGGAGGAATTATTGGATTAGAAATTCCAAGGGAAATAATAATTCTTCTCTAAGTCTAAGAAAAATATACTTAAAGGTAATAGCAACAACAGTGTTTACATATTATATGCTGTACACACATAATATAGGTACTTCCAATACTGATAAACTCGTCACAAGAACGAATCACTCAACATTACATTGTAATCTCCCTTAGCTCCAACTTGATTCCATTGCATAGTCAGCCATCCATACACAAACTTTTAAACTCTAAAAATGAGTATTTAAATGATTAAAAAATTATAAAAACTAAAAACAAATCATATTACTAATCTAATTTGTGTTTGACACAAAACGGGGTATTTATCTCCGTAATTTAATAATTCACTTTATGTCTCAACTCTAAGATGTATTGCAAAGTTGTCCCACCCAAAACCACCATTTATATTTATAACTCTCAACACAATATTAATTTCATGCGTCACTTCACGGCTCGTCGTTAGTCCCTTCGTTTCACGATCGTCGTCAGCATCGCGTCCTCAGCCGTAAGTGACGTCATGATTGGCCAATCAGGTCGTGTGAGTTATTGAGTGGGTGTGTCCTACGCAGCCTTGGGCTTACGCACGTAGTTACGCACGTAGAAGGAGCCGAACAAGTAGATCATGGCGAGGTCGTTGACGCAGAGAAGAAGAACAAGACTCTTGGGGTAGTTGCAGTCTCTGAAGAACACTTGGAACAGGTGCACGAACACGATCACGAACTGGACCTAGAGGGCAGTGGAAACAGACGTTACACTCTAGGAGGCGGTGTACTTCTCTAAGCTCTTTGGTAGGTATGAGGAGAGTTCAACGCAAGGACCTAGAGGGCAGTGGAAACAGACGTTACACTCTAGGAGGCGGTGCACTTCTCTAAGCTCTTTGGTAGGTATGAGGAGAGTTCAACGCAAGGACCTAGAGGGCAGTGGAAACAGACGTTACACTCTAGGAGGCGGTGCACTTCTCTAAGCTCTTTGGTAGGTATGAGGAGAGTTCAACGCAAGGACCTAGAGGGCAGTGGAAACAGACGTTACACTCTAGGAGGCGGTGCACTTCTCTAAGCTCTTTGGTAGGTATGAGGAGAGTTCAACGCAAGGACCTAGAGGGCAGTGGAAACAGACGTTACACTCTAGGAGGCGGTGAACTTCTCTAAGCTCTTTGGTAGGTATGAGGAGAGTTCAACGCAAGGCGGTAGAAAGGACCTAGAGGGCAGTGGAAACAGACGTTACACTCTAGGAGGCGGTGTACTTCTCTAAGCTCTTTGGTAGGTATGAGGAGAGATCAACGCAAGGCGGTAGAAAGGACCTAGAGGGCAGTGGAAACAGACGTTACACTCTAGGAGGCGGTGAACTTCTCTAAGCTCTTTGGTAGGTATGAGGAGAGATCAACGCAAGGCGGTAGAAAGGACCTAGAGGGCAGTGGAAACAGACGTTACACTCTAGGAGGCGGTGAACTTCTCTAAGCTCTTTGGTAGGTATGAGGAGAGTTCAACGCAAGGACCTAGAGGGCAGTGGAAACAGACGTTACACTCTAGGAGGCGGTGAACTTCTCTAAGCTCTTTGGTAGGTATGAGGAGAGATCAACGCAAGGACCTAGAGGGCAGTGGAAACAGACGTTACACTCTAGGAGGCGGTGAACTTCTCTAAGCTCTTTGGTAGGTATGAGGAGAGTTCAACGCAAGGCGGTAGAAAGGACCTAGAGGGCAGTGGAAACAGACGTTACACTCTAGGAGGCGGTGCACTTCTCTAAGCTCTTTGGTAGGTATGAGGAGAGTTCAACGCAAGGACCTAGAGGGCAGTGGAAACAGACGTTACACTCTAGGAGGCGGTGAACTACTCTAAGCTCTTTGGTAGGTATGAGGAGAGATCAACGCAAGGACCTAGAGGGCAGTGGAAACAGACGTTACACTCTAGGAGGCGGTGTACTTCTCTAAGCTCTTTGGTAGGTATGAGGAGAGATCAACGCAAGGCGGTAGAAAGGACCTAGAGGGCAGTGGAAACAGACGTTACACTCTAGGAGGCGGTGCACTAAGCTCTTTGGTAGGTATGAGGAGAGTTCAACGCAAGGACCTAGAGGGCAGTGGAAACAGACGTTACACTCTAGGAGGCGGTGCACTTCTCTAAGCTCTTTGGTAGGTATGAGGAGAGTTCAACGCAAGGACCTAGAGGGCAGTGGAAACAGACGTTACACTCTAGGAGGCGGTGTACTTCTCTAAGCTCTTTGGTAGGTATGAGGAGAGATCAACGCAAGGCGGTAGAAAGGACCTAGAGGGCAGTGGAAACAGACGTTACACTCTAGGAGGCGGTGTACTTCTCTAAGCTCTTTGGTAGGTATGAGGAGAGATCAACGCAAGGACCTAGAGGGCAGTGGAAACAGACGTTAACTCTAGGAGGCGGTGTACTTCTCTAAGCTCTTTGGTAGGTATGAGGAGAGATCAACGCAAGGCGGTAGAAAGGACCTAGAGGGCAGTGGAAACAGACGTTACACTCTAGGAGGCGGTGCACTTCTCTAAGCTCTTTGGTAGGTATGAGGAGAGTTCAACGCAAGGACCTAGAGGGCAGTGGAAACAGACGTTACACTCTAGGAGGCGGTGCACTTCTCTAAGCTCTTTGGTAGGTATGAGGAGAGTTCAACGCAAGGACCTAGAGGGCAGTGGAAACAGACGTTACACTCTAGGAGGCGGTGTACTTCTCTAAGCTCTTTGGTAGGTATGAGGAGAGTTCAACGCAAGGACCTAGAGGGCAGTGGAAACAGACGTTACACTCTAGGAGGCGGTGTACTTCTCTAAGCTCTTTGGTAGGTATGAGGAGAGTTCAACGCAAGGACCTAGAGGGCAGTGGAAACAGACGTTACACTCTAGGAGGCGGTGCACTTCTCTAAGCTCTTTGGTAGGTATGAGGAGAGTTCAACGCAAGGACCTAGAGGGCAGTGGAAACAGACGTTACACTCTAGGAGGCGGTGTACTTCTCTAAGCTCTTTGGTAGGTATGAGGAGAGATCAACGCAAGGCGGTAGAAAGGACCTAGAGGGCAGTGGAAACAGACGTTACACTCTAGGAGGCGGTGTACTTCTCTAAGCTCTTTGGTAGGTATGAGGAGAGATCAACGCAAGGCGGTAGAAAGGACCTAGAGGGCAGTGGAAACAGACGTTACACTCTAGGAGGCGGTGTACTTCTCTAAGCTCTTTGGTAGGTATGAGGAGAGTTCAACGCAAGGACCTAGAGGGCAGTGGAAACAGACGTTACACTCTAGGAGGCGGTGTACTTCTCTAAGCTCTTTGGTAGGTATGAGGAGAGTTCAACGCAAGGACCTAGAGGGCAGTGGAAACAGACGTTACACTCTAGGAGGCGGTGTACTTCTCTAAGCTCTTTGGTAGGTATGAGGAGAGATCAACGCAAGGACCTAGAGGGCAGTGGAAACAGACGTTACACTCTAGGAGGCGGTGTACTTCTCTAAGCTCTTTGGTAGGTATGAGGAGAGATCAACGCAAGGACCTAGAGGGCAGTGGAAACAGACGTTAACTCTAGGAGGCGGTGTACTTCTCTAAGCTCTTTGGTAGGTATGAGGAGAGATCAACGCAAGGCGGTAGAAAGGACCTAGAGGGCAGTGGAAACAGACGTTAACTCTAGGAGGCGGTGTACTTCTCTAAGCTCTTTGGTAGGTATGAGGAGAGATCAACGCAAGGCGGTAGAAAGGACCTAGAGGGCAGTGGAAACAGACGTTAACTCTAGGAGGCGGTGTACTTCTCTAAGCTCTTTGGTAGGTATGAGGAGAGATCAACGCAAGGACCTAGAGGGCAGTGGAAACAGACGTTACACTCTAGGAGGCGGTGTACTTCTCTAAGCTCTTTGGTAGGTATGAGGAGAGATCAACGCAAGGCGGTAGAAAACTGTTGTGAATTGAATGCCGCCATTTATCTGACAAAGATATGGGTTCATTTGCAATATTTTAATTTTACGTCATGTGTTTATCTAAACATCCTGTTACTTGATTAAATTTGTTTAACAATACATTTTTATTATGTTAATAAATCAGTTTTGCCTGCTGATACGCGTTGTCTCTGAAATGTTTATAATATGTTAAGTCATATCAATGGATGTATTCAATTTGCAATCCCATCACCACAGAATATAGACCATTTTTAAAACTGTCTATGGGTTTTTTATATTATCACGATCACCGTCCTCTAAATCTTCATGAACAACAATAAACAGAATTAGTCTTCAAATCATCAAATGTTCATCATCTAAATCCTTGTTCTTACATTATTGTGTATTGTTGACATATTGAAGATTTAGAGGCCTGTGATGAGAAGCAAGAACGTAGCTCTAAAATATTCTGAAATGGGCTTTGCTAAGGAAAATGCAAATCAGTAGATCTGGAAGGCAGTGTACGATATGTCACAACCAGTGAATAATAACAACCTTTATTGGTCTCTGCAGCCATAGCTGTTGCCGTAAGACACAGAATAACATACAATTTATATCAAAACGAAAATAGAAACAAATCACAGTTAATACAATATAAACTAAACAAAATTAAGAATACAAATGGTGCCTAAAGATGAAAATAGACCATCGTAATACGGCCAGAACAATTTCTTCGGTGAGACTTGATGGTAATTTGAACGTTCTCCGGAATTCCTCAAAAAAGCCGGGGATTGTACCCCTAGCACCTATCATAAGACCCATAACTCTGATATTTTTCAGATACAACCCCCAGCTTACCAGCTGCATGACGGTGTGTCACACACTGCCCTCTTAAGCTAGACCCCCAGCTTACCAGCTGCATGACGGTGAGGTACTTCTTCCACCAGAGGTACTTCCTGTAGGCGGGGCCGAGGGCTGCGATGAGGTAGTATGAGTACATGACCACGTGGACCAGAGAATTGATGACCCCCAACAGAGTCCCATGACCTCCTGCAAGCATAGGGGTAATGAGCCCACCTTATCATCTACATAAAACGATGTCTACCCTTGCGGAACCCCAGATTTATCTAGTTCAAAATTGTCACAGTAAACAAACGTATTCATTCCCTAGAACATTTAGTGCTGCTCTTGTGTATGAATGTTTTTTTGTTTAAAAAAACATTTCTGTGTTTCAAGAACATAATATAACACATAGTAAGAACATTTGGAGAAAAAAAAAAGTGAAACATTTATTAGATCATTGAAACATTCATAAAGAAGAGTACTTAAGTTTCAAGGCGATGATACATTTTTGTTTGAATACTTTGTGACAATTTTCAAAGTATTTTAAAACAATTTTATTAGAGAAAAATCAACGACCGGTCATAATACTACTAGTTTTGTTGTTGGTGTGTTCGAATAACGAGCGTGGCTGTTTTACTTTTGACCTCTCATTCCTTTCTTAAATTTTGTTTCAGATGGCGTTTGGCTTAAACCAACGTAACTTTAACTTGAACTTCATACTTCAACAATGTTCTACGACATTAGTTTGCTATTCCTAACTGAAAAGCAACACAAAAAGACTACAATGGCGCAAATAATTATTTCCGGCAATACACGTCGTATCTCGTGGTAAGTATAATACTCGTCTCCTATTGGCCGTTGTGATGCTATAGGGAACCCGCAACTGACGTCACATCCGGACTACAACAATGGAACAAATGAATTGAACTGATGGACAAACCATCAGCTGTCAAAATAATAAAATTGCAACCATATAAATAAAAACAAGTGTAGCAATAGTAACTGCTCGCCATTTAAAACTTTTAATGATGGACGACGACTAAGTGAAAGTTTTGTATGTGTATTTGTTTGTTTTTTGTTTTGTTTTCCAAAATAAGAAGAAATTATTTTTTGACAGCTTGTTGTTTGTCCATCGAATCAATTCATTTGTTTCATTGTTGTCTTTTGGTGTTGCTAGTAGCCCCGCTGCTCTCAGCGCTGTTAGCGGCGCGGCGTGGCACTAGGGACTCACCCGCCAGGAACCTGGTGCCAATGTATCCGCAGAGAGGCATCAAAGTGTGGTGATACATGTGCAACGTGGATATCTGGTCGTTCTTCTTTCGCAGCACGAAGAATACCTGAAACAATGTAGTAAACAATGTAAACAATGTAGGCAGAAGTGTTTTAACTTCTAATATGAATTCAGTTCCATTACTTCTTGTCTTAGGAATAAGTAAACCGTGACTTTGGAGCCGTCCTAGCAACGAAGCACTCAATAAATTCAAAGTTGTTCTGAATTTGCCTTGTTTAATCTGACATTTGTCCGCAGGTGTTCGCACTGTCCAATCACTGATTCATATGTTTCGTATTTGAAATATCGATCTTTGATTGGTTATCGCTCACTCGTCGATGGTGTTCGGAGCCTACAGGGTTGGTTTAGTCGCTTTAAATTTAAGTCCCCCACTGCAAATCAGTTTCGTTACTGAGTGGGTAGACTCTAAATGGGAATAATTTATTTGTATTTAATTTAATGTAGCTGTAAATAACAACTCAGCCCTCTTACTAACAAGAAGTCAATGGGGGACACAATATCATATTAGTGGTTCCAAAATCACCCTTCACATGTGATCTAGTAGAAATCAAGTGATCTTACCTCATACTGACCGCAGCTCCTCAACCACCCTTCATGCATGCTGCTTCAACAAAGATCAACAGATTCCTGAACCGGTACTTCTTTCTTTCACACATTCGTAATGACGGTAATTTTTAGTCGCGCCCGCTGTGTTGGGAATTTTTAGGTAGCCAACTGAAAGTCATGAATAGTCCTTTACGAACCTGTTGCAATTATACATGGAAGGAAGTAAAGAAGTAGACTGTTTGCCTCGGCTATACCGTAAGCACGAGTCTTGTAGAGTTGGGGCAACTATAGCACGTGTCACGCTATAGGCTTCTTGCAAGCTTGCTTTACAACAATGAAACAAATGAAATGAACCGATGGACAAACAACAAGCTGTCAAACAATAAAATATTCTGATTTTGAAAACAAATCTTTAGAACAAACAAGAAACATACCAAACTTTCACAACTTGGTTGCCCATCATTAAACGTTTTATTTGGTGATCAGTTACTATATCGCCATATACCTCGTTTTCTTCATAATGTTGCAATTTTATTATTTTGACAGCTCGTTGTTTGTCCATCAATTCTATTCATTTGTTACATTGTTGTAGTTCGGCTGTGACGTCAGTTGCAAGTTCCCTATATAAGAGCAGCTGGTCTGTGATTGGCTACTCACCGTGCCATGCTATATAAGAGCAGCTGGTCTGTGATTGGCTACTCACCGTGTCATGCAGGCTATATAAGAGCAGCTGGTCTGTGATTGGCTACTCACCGTGTCCAGTAGTTCCATCAGCTTCACCATGAAGTAGAGCCAGACCCCTCTCGCCATCTGTAACACGTGACACATAAGTCTATGACGTCACATCTACCACAGGTGTCACATTATAAAACAATTGACATTAGCATCTCGTCATTATAGACTTGTGTATCATAGTCTCACCCTTAGCGCCTGGGGGTTGTCGGAGTAGTCTACTGGCTGACACTTGTAGCTGTAGTCGCGTAGCCAACCCGCTTCGAGACCCTGCAAGAACACACAGCCTTAGTGAGCTGGCATACACACAGCCTTAGTGAGCTGGCCTACACACAGCCTTAGTGAGCTGGCCTACACACAGCCTTAGTGAGCTGGCCTACACACAGCCTTAGTGAGCTGGCCTACACACAGCCTTAGGGATCTGACACACACAGCCTTAGTGGTCTGACACACACAGCCTTAGCGACGATTTTTTAAATATATATTTTTGAAATGGACCATTTTCAAAATTGATGTTAACAAATAAACTTACAGACGCACGGCAGGTCCCAATACAGACAGGGTAGTTGTGTCTCTGACGGTTTAAAGAGTTGAGTCGAGTAAAAGTGCGCCGATAGGGGTCATATCTTAGCCTTGAGTGTGTGATTTTGTATATTTTTTAAAAATATTTACTAGTTTGTGCCCTAGTTATTTCAACCCACCTCGCGCAGCATGTAGAGGCCACGTGGTATGATCAAGAGGATAAGAGAAGATGTCTGTATACCCACCTCACGCAGCATGTAGAGGCTGAGGACCACGTTGAGCGCGTTGTAGACGATGAGGAGGTTCTTCAGCTCAAAGGGTTTCCTGTCCCTCATGAGGCGAGGTCCCACCTTCTTGCAGAACAGGACGTAGCTAGCCAGGATGAGGAACAGCGTCGAGAAGGAGGGAACCAGGAACCAGTTCTTGGTCCTGGGATCTGCAGACACAAGACACAGGAGACGTTATAAACCTCTCCCAACGAAACTAGAGGTATATATTAGATTTGTTTTAAATTTTATTATATTATTATTATGTATATAATAATGTTGCATATATTTTGTTTCGTTATCAGTGGACCCTGATAGCACATAGCTCTGGTATCTTCCCAGAATTTCGATTTTAAAAGTTATATGTTATGTTTTCTAATTGGCTTAGCGGTAAGAAGCGAGACTCTACTTCGGGAGGTCGCCGGTTCGATTCCGGCCACCGGCAGTCCTGACTGAAAGTTTTTCCGAGGTTTTCCTCAGTCGTAAAGGCAAATGCGGGGATTGTTTCCTACTAACAGCCCTCGGACATTCCTTCCTAGCTATCTAAACAACCTAATAACCTAGTTAGTCACCTGAAGAGGGGCACATCAGGTAATCTGGTGTGCACCCTACAACGGGTATTCCTACGAAAAATTATTATTATGATAATATCTGCAACAAGACCGAGGTCACACTAGTGCAAATTTAATATACTGAGTGTATGATGATTGATGAATGATGATGATGAAGGGAGGAGGGCAGCCTGGGTTTCAAGCTCTTTTGTGTGGTTTTAAAAAAGTGGTTTTGAAGATGCGAAGAGAAAACTTGAAATTCTTACGCGTTGAACTCTCGACTGCCGCAGACTCTTAATTGATTACTTGTGAACATGTTAGACAAGTGTTTTACAATGTGGCGCGGTTGTCTAGACATGTTAGTGCAAAGCTGTCCTGTCAGGAAGTGAGGAACTTGATGTTAGTTATGCCAAGAATCATCTTCAGCTTATGTAACTAGACTGCAGCGAGTGTGTGAGCTAAAACACTGCCCAAACAGATTGTATATTTGGAAAGTTTACATTAAATGGTAATTAGTAAACATGTAAATAATGTTATTATGAACAATATGTAAAGGTTATCAACTATCGACTTCAATATTAGAAATGTTTTTCACACATTTCTGGTTCTTACAAAACTACATATTCTCACTTTTTAATGTTGTGTAGCATTCTTGAGATATCACTAATAAGTACTGTTATGTTTCGCGGTTACAGACTAGCTTAATCTCCACGTAAAATTAATTGAAACAACTGTTGCGTTCTGAGTTTCATCACAAGTGTATGAAATATTCACAGTTTGCTCTCAGCCTAACAAAACAATTAATACTTGTTGATTCGACGTGGGAACATCTTTGATACTAATTATTGTATTCATTATTTTTTCCCCCGTTACCTCAACTATTTTCCTTCAATCGAAAATGAAGTAACACCAGTGAAATTTCATTGACAAGCATAACACACATTATGATTCAACGTTGTTGTGCTTTAGAAAGCTGGCCTTGATAAACTGTATTATAGCTATATAATTACCATTGCAAAGATGGTTGCGTGTAGTAATAGAGATGTGAAGGTGTTGACAGTTTATAATAACGTACGTTTGACGTGGGTTTGACTGTTTTTTCGAGAGCCCCTGCAGCCAACACAGTCAAAGTTTAAAAAAAACTATGGTTTTGACAGATGTATTGTTAAAATCACGTAAAATTCAAGTAACAAAAACAATGTTTTGGGTTTAGTTGGTGAAATTATTGTGGTTTGAACTATTCGAGCGTGTCATGTATACATAACATATACATGTTGGTTTATTTCCGGTTAGAGGACAGAGAACCTAGAGTGGTTGGGAAACATATTGTACAATAGCTGACACAAGTAAATCAAGAGTAGAAGGTAACACGTTTCTACTTAGTTTAACCCTCTCCTGCAATTTGGCTCGATCTTATTGTAAAACGTTAATTTGTGGATGATAAATAACCAACAGTATAACCACGTCGGATGAAAAACGAGTGCAGAAGCAAAGTTATATGGAACCCGCAACTGACGTCACATCAGGACTACAACAATGGAACAAATGAATTCAACTGTTGGACAAACAATCAGCTGTCGAAATAATAAAATTGCAACCATAGAAATAAAAACAAGTGTAGCAATAGTAACTGCTCGCCATTGAAAACTTTTAATGATAGACAACGACTAAGTGAAAGTTTTGTATGTGCATTTGTTTGTTTTTTGTTTTGTTTTCCAAAATCATAAGAAATTATTTTTTGACAGCTTGTTGTTTGTCCATCGATTCAATTCATTTGTTTCATTGTTGTCTTTTGGTGTTGCTAGTAGCCTTATAAGTTCGAATCCTGACGTTGCATCTTTTGTGTGTCGGACTGTACAGGTCAGCGCCCCCTCGATCTGCATTATTGCTGTCTGCGATATTCGGCAGTGTCCGAGCAGACTTCCTAGTGACGTCATTGTCTTCCTACTTTCTAAGCCACGCCCTCCGATCTTGACTAGTATACGATGCATTTAATGCAGCATGATTGACCCACGATTTTCGGTCGGTCCTAGCGTCTCGTTTACCATGTTGACAAGCGAATACAACTTTCTATTTTCAAAATGATCTGGGACCCTTAGATAGAGCTAATCACGCACTCTAGATCTTGAATGACAACAATGCACAACAGTGAAAAATGTATCTTATTGTTGAGCATTGTTGTCGTTGATCTATCGAGATCCCTTAGATAGAAGTAATCACGGCCCTCTAGAAATCAATTCTGAAAATCATTTATTAAAAATATAAAATCAACTAGAAAGGGATCAAAGTTTAAAATATTCATTGTTTAGACGCAATTCATTTCAGTTTTAGTAATGTTTTCGAAAACGAATAGGGCACTAGCAACACCGAAGGACAACAATGGAACAAATGAATTGAACTGATGGACAACCCATCAGCTGTCAAAATAATAAAATTGCAACCATAGAAATAAAAACAAGTGTAGCAATAGTAACTGCTCGCCATTTAAAACTTTTAATGATAGACAACGACTTAGTGACAGTTTTGTATGCGTATTTGTTTGTTTTTTGTTTTGTTTTCCAAAATCAGCCGAAATTATTTTTTGACAGCTTGTTGTTTGTCCATCGATTCAATTCATTTGTTTCATTGTTGTCTTTTGATGTTGCTAGTGCCCTATAGACTGTAAAAGTGATGACTTCAGATTAAATGGCGGACGAGCTATCTGACTCTAAACAACTTTCTGAAACGTAGTTATTATTTAAAGTAGTAATTGTATCATTACAATACTTGACTTATCAATTTAATCAACTGCTTTTTCACTGTTTCGTGTTAAGGAAAACGAAATATCTGAACGGATAACCCTCGCTACAATGTTTGCAAAAACAAAACTATCTGTCAACTGTCATGATTGTTTGGAGTCACAAATACGGTTCGTCATTGGTTGACACGGGAATCGTGACGTCACACTATACTCTATAACTAAGTATAGTTGTCCCAAGACTACCTTACATATGCTTTCGTCACATCCGGGGCAGTCGTAGCCAATCAGCGAACCGCCCGAGACACACCTGCGCCAATACCGATCGCTGATTGGCTACGAACTAGTCGCCTGTGACGAAAGCATGTGTAAGTTAGTCTTGGGACAACTATATAACGCGGGAAACTGCTCTGTCACGGGTAGACCGGAAGTGACGAGTCAAGGCCGCGCGGCGACCAAGAGGGCCGTGGGCGACCGCATCGAGTGCATTGGAACCGAGTGCATTGGAATTAAGCAACGACCTTCAGATACTGAGAGGTTTGTTCGGCTGGTGACATTTACGACGGGTTCGAGTTCGCCGCGAGAAATGCGAGAGCGGAACCACGGATATTCACTATTCAGTATTTTCACATTTTAATAAATTGATGTATTTATCGGAGGTGATTGGGGGAACAAAATATAGATTTGAGGGGGTTGGTGGGTGGAAAGGAGAAAATTGAGGACCCCCTGCCAGCTGACAGTCTCCCGGGACCAAATTGTAGCAAGGCTGACGACAAATGAATGATTGTATAAAGATAATGATTAGAATTTTTTAATACTTGGTTATGGCTTTTTGAAAATATAATACTTGGCCTACGCGGGAAAAGAAAATGTTAAAAATTGAAAATGTTTACATGGACATTTTTTGAAATTACGTTTCTAATATTGTCATATGAAAGTCTACCTCATAAAAAACATCCATATCCCATGTATAGGTAGGTACGATATTTGTGAGGCTTGTCTGGCACCTTTGAAGTCTGCAAGCCAGTGACTGACATAATCAACAGGTGGGTCTAAGGAGGGGGGCTCACCTATAATTGTCCATGATCTACTGTACTGTACCTGTTGAAGACGCGCGAGTACCAGAAGAGAAAGTAATAGAATCACAAGACTCGTTGTTAATATAAAGATGATATCTCAGAATGCGAAACACTTTTGACCCCGACGGTAATTATAAAAAAAACTTCAACGAGTGAAAAAAAAAATAAAAACCTTCGTTGATTTTGTTTTCCGGCATTTCGGTGCAGGGACATAAGAACAAGTGTCTTGAAGGTCGTATTAATGTCAAAATAAACACACTCGATCGGAGGTATTGTTGGGGACTTTGCTTGGACAACACTCTGTGTACTTCACACACCTCAATGAGGCGTCGTCGTCTTAACATACGTATCTCAAATGTTGCGCGGCAATCATACTTGCACTGCTTTTAAATACTAGACAACAATGAAAGCAACGATTATAGGGAACGTGCAACTGACGTAACAGCCGAACTACAACAATGGAATAAATTAATTGAACTGGTGGACAAACAACAAGCTGTCAAAGTAATATTTTTGCAAATAATGAGAAGAAACAATTGGTTGTAACGATAGTAACTGCTCGCCAGTTAAAATTTATGTTCAGTAATGGACAGCAACTATCTGAAAGTTTGTAAACGTTTTGAACGTTTGTTTTTTCCATCTTCAGAGCTTCATATTTTTTTGGACAGCTTGTTTGTCCATCGGTTCAATTCATTTGTTTCATTGTTGTGTTTTGGTGTTGTGCGTACCTTTTTGAATCTCAGAAACATGATGTTTGTTTTTATTTATTTCCGACTATTTGAACAAAATGAACTAGAACCTGTTTTACCTGAGTGTGCCAACAACTACGCCAAGTTGCAATTTGTTAACTTCTCCCGAAGTAGACGTCCGTCGACGTAAGACGGAGCCTCCTGACCGAGGGACGTGGGTTCGAATCCCGCATAAGACACGAGCATTGTGCAATCGTCCTTCATCTTCACCAATCACCCATCGTCTCGAATAGCATAATTGCAATAACAAAGCAACAAGAATCATCAGTGAGGCTTTAATTAATTTCATTCCCTTTTCAGTGTCAATATTCAGTAAGTATAGGCCTAGTACTTCAATAGAACATATACATTACAGGGTGTCAGTGTTTTTAATCTAGGTCAATAGTGAGTTTCGATGAATGTCCTCTACCTAGTTTGACAGCTTGAAGTAACTCATAGCACTCATCTTCATGAACACGATTCAGTGGGTCCTCATACAACATGATGAGTCATCGCCATTGACTACAGTCGCGGTCTCTCGGCTGTCTGGGGGATTAATACAATGATACGCAACATTCATTTCCCTGTACGGAACACCGTTATCAACAGAAAGAAAAACACGGCACTTTTGTTGCTACTTGTCATTTGCTAAATGCACTGAAAATACTTTATACCCTGATCTAGGGAGACCAAAGTATGTTCTCGAACCGCTGTACAAATTGTTGCTCACCATCACGTGTTTCTTGCAACTATAGGAGTGCGACCGGCCAGGATGACACTAGGCAGGCATTGAACCAGCATGATGGGGAGACGCTAGTGTAGGGAGGTATTGTATATTGTATACCAGCCGGGGCACTAGAAATATCTCTGGTACCAGCGGGCAAAACAATAACAATGGTACTTTCAGAAGTCATTGTTTCAATTTCAAAGTCAAAACTATAGGGAACGTGCATCTGACGTAAAAGCCGAACTACAACAATGGAATAAATGAATTGAACTGGTGGACAAACAACAAGCTGTCCAAATAATATCTTTGCAAATAATGAGGAGAAACAATTAGTTTTAACGATAGTAACTGCTCGCCAGTTAAAATTTATGTTCAGTAATTGGCAGCAACTATCTGAAAGTTTGTAAACGTTTTGAACATTTCAATTTTCCAACTTCAGAACATTCTATTTTTGACGGCTTTTTGTTTGTCCATCGGTTCAATTAATTTGTTTCATTGTTGTGTTTTGGTGTTGTGCGTACCCTATTGTATGCTATGGATATTTTACAAAACTGAAAACGGTGAACAAACGGTATTAATTTGTCTTCTTTCTTTCAGAGAGCTTTGTCCACAATAGAAGGTGTCAACGCAAGCATATGGATCCTGGCAAGTGTCCCACGGTCGCGCACAGCCTGCCGGATGTCGAGACCAAATGTAATGAACGAGTATAATTGTTTCCAAGGCGGTAATAATTACCGCCTAATTATTAGAGACTATCACGACTTTAATAGTCGAGACGAATAGTTGCCGGGCGTGATGTTGCTATTATCTGTCTGTTTCATCACTCGGGCTTTATGTAATTCGCGGATATTAACAATGTTTGATGCACGAACAGGTTGAAAACTGTGGGAGTTACGTTTCTATCTTTGAAATAAAGTTCGAATTTAAAAAAAATTGAATGATGTAGAGCTAAATGTTCTCATGGTATATAGATATCCTAAAACAGGGATGCAAAGTAGATTGTCTTAAACATGAAACATTAATATTATTGAAACACACAAACATGTGAGAATTATAGTCTTGAAATGTAAACCATCATAAAATAATTAATAGTTTTTCGTAGGAATACCTGTTATAGGGTACACACCAGGGCCTGGATTCACAAGAGTTTCTCTTTTTTGGTCTTATCTCTAAGACTGGCCTAGCTTTGAACCTCTTGTAAAACCAGACCCAGGTTACATGAAGAAGTTACTAATTCCTGGTGAGAACAAGGACACAATGAGAATTCCAACAATATGTTTTAAAATCTGTTTTAAGATATTTTCCAGGTTCAAAGTTAGGCCGGTCTTAGAGATAAGAAAAAAGGGCTTATGACATCTTCTGAATCAGGGCCCAGCTTTACCTGATGTGCCCCTCTTCAGGTGACCAATTCTAGCTATATTTGGAAGGCCCGATGGCTGAATTAGTAGGACTCAATCCCAGCATTTGCCTTTACGACCGAGAAAATCCTCGCAACCAACAGCAGTCAGTCACAGTCAGGATTGGCGGTGGCCGGAATCGAATCAGCGACCTCTCGGCTACATATATTGGTAATATACGCTATGGCCGATGCCTCCATCGTCTGCTGAAACCTGAGACCAAAACCACTTGATGTTCATTCATGTCTTACATAACCGTGAGTGAGTTGTGTCTTATGAATTATGATTAAGCCGTCCAGATTCCGGTAGGTGTGTGCACGCATTGAAAGCGAGAGAGAGAGAGAGAGAGAGAGAGAGAGAGAGAGAGAGAGAGAGAGAGAGAGAGAGAGAGAGAGAGCATCACTAGATTGGCGCCGTGTTTAGCACACGATCAAACGTGATCAGTGGTTACACTTTCACGTGCCCGCACTGGCTCGGGTGATAGTAAACAAACAACATTGGGGCAAGGAACAACGCGAAAGAATCCGGAACTTTGCTCGTCTGTGTGGGTTGTCCAACTTAATAGACAAGTTTGCATGGTTTAAAGAGTTTCTCTTAGAGTTGAATGTTTTCAAATGGGATTAGGATCCGACAACCACAGATATGAATTGATTACATATCCTAATATGAAAGAAAAAGAAAGGTTATTGATTGATTGTTTGTGTTTGACGTCGGTCCGGGGGTGACCGGAGGAAAGGGGCGCGCAAGGGGGTTTTGTTCAAAGAGGTAAATGAGAGGATCTCCTTCGCCGCCTCTTACGATGCGCAGAGTCATTCTACCTCGGGCCACATGTTTTATTTTTCTGAGTAGATTTCGGTAATTTGATGTGTGCATCATTTTGTACAAATTTTAATGCAAATAGTGTTCATAAATGCACATTAACATTGTCAACTTGAAACACGAGAATGTTTTTCCGCAGCTGTGGGTAGGGCCTAAATGCAGCTTTAAACGGTGACCTTTTCGGTTCCTTTTTACCCATAATCGTCATCACAACAATAACTCAGATGTTTGTTTTAACGGTACAACCGGGACTGGAGCCCGGGGCCATGTCCGGGACTGGAGCCCGGGGCCATGTCCGGCTATAACAACAGACCGCACTTGTATACATTACGTTTATCAACCGGACTGGGCTTGCACTTGGCGGTACGAGCCGAGTTTAGTGCGCACCAAGTTCGACTGATAAACACCTCAGTTCGAGCTTATTTCAGTTCTGTTAAGAAACCGATCTAGCCTGGTTTAACAGGACTGGTGATAGGATTTAATAGGAGGAGTCCGGATTGAGATATGCTTGCTTAACGGGTTCCGAACTCAGTGCGTACTGAAGTCAGTCCGAACCCAGTCCGCTTGATAAACGTAGTGTACGGCAGGGTTGCCACCAAGTCAATTTTTTTATCCTTGAAAGAAACTAAAAAAATCCTGAGAAATCCTTGAAAACAGTTATATTCAGCATTAGCATATTATAACTGCAAAGGAATGTTACAAATTTTCAGGTTTCATGCCAAAATATGTTATGCCAGCCTGATTTTCGAGAATCTAGTCAACATTACGTGCAGAAACGCATAAGAATCAGAATTTTCTTCAAATATATTTTAACGTTTTACTTTTACTCACCATAAATAACTACCACTTGCGGGAAATGTTAGCAGTCACTTATGTTTATTTTTACTAGTACCTGATGTTCATTTACTGTCTACATTGCTTTTTTAGCTGAATTTTTTAAAATGTATTAATTTAATGTATTTTTTAAAGACAGTAGAAAATCCTAAGATATTGCCCAAAATCCTGTTATCCTTGAGACACTCTAAAAATCCTGAGAAAAGGATAAAATCCTTGAAAGTGGCAACCCTGGTGTACGGCGAGTAAAGTATTGGCACAAAACACATCACTATTCAAATGTATTCGCATTAATTATAATTACTATCTTTACGTTCCCACTTAACCGCTGATTAGCAGGGCCAGATAAAACGCGTGAGAATCTCGCCAAATCTGCGTGAGTAACATTGAAAAGTGAGACGTGTGTTATATTCTCATGGTTACAACACTTAGCTGAGCAAAGGTACCAACTTACTTTTCTAATTGTCTAGTTCCTACCATCTAGTTGAAACAGGTCCACTGGGTTTATTTACGATCTTCCGTTGGTTACCTGGGACTGTGGGCGTGACTAATTAGGCGTGTGTACTCTATTCAGCGTAAGGAATTACGTATGTGTGAAAGAATACCAAGAATCTGTAAATATTATTTATATAATATTTTTAATAAATAATATTTATTTTCGTTGAATTAACACCCATGGCAAGGGCGGGAGATAATGATCCGAGGTCGGTATTCGAATAATACAGTGGGGGGGGGGGGGGGGGGGGAGTGTACTTCAACAATTTAGGAATATGTTAATCTTGACTTTAGGCAACACTCCATTAAAAACAAAGAAAAATAATTATTTAGCGTGAAGGACAGTTATTATCAATAAATTTACATTGCAAATATGGGAGAAACAAATCTATGACAATCATAATAATTGCACAAAGACGAATGAATCCCGTATGTTGAACCTGTAGTCACCCTATAGAAGGGATTCTTATCATCTAGCATTAATTGATATTATAATTTATTATACATGTTTATATCTATTCGCCAGTTCCAACGAACCATTCCGCCCGAAGTCATAGTTACGCCTGTCACAACGACTTAGTAGTTACTACCATATAAATAATGATGATGATTAAAATCAGTTATTATAAATTATTATTTCATTATTATTCGTTGTTTTACGACGTACAAGACAGCCAAGTTTTACGACATAAATAAATGAATAAATAAATTCACATTTAGAGTCTACCCACTCAGTAACAAACTGATTTTCAGTGGAATGCATGGTAATCATACATTTAGAAATCATTATTATATTGACATGAAAGTCATCATCATCATCATCAAACAATGGTTTTATGTATAGCAATAAACTAACAGTTAAATAACTAGCGGACGTGTAAAGATCGCGTAACACGCATCGTGGCTCTGTGGTAACACTTGAGACTCATGTTCGGAGGTTGACGGTTCGAATCCCACCGCTGGTAACCGTTATTGAAGGTTTTAGAAGTATGTCTGGGATTGGGCCCGTAACAGCCCTCGGACATTTCTCCAACTATCCAAACACCCTAACAACAGGTGCACATCAGGTAAAGCTGGTGTGCAGCCTGTAATAGATATTGCTTAACGTGTGAATATATGTAGATAAAATAAGATGATCTTTACGCCATAGTTCGTAGTTTAAATTCTAGTTATAGTATTCCGTTTTACCCACATTACACGGTTCAATACTTTCGTCAAACTTATTGAATTCAAGGACATAAAAGCATCAATTAATAGAAGCTATATTATTGCAGTTTTTTTATCAACTGTTTTTGATTCGCTTTTGTTCTTGAATTCAATAAGTTTGACGAAAGTATTGACTATTGAGTCGTGTAATGTCGGCATAAGACTTGTATTGTCTTCATTAAATATTAACTTTGTATCACTGTGTAAGGTTGGATGGTAGAGAAGGCCCAACTGGTCTTAATCACGCCTCAATCAATCAATCAATGAATCTCTCTATTCGTAGCGATATATCGATAAATCATCGACTTGTTTCACACAAGTATCGAACCTCGTCAGTAATGACAACAAGTGGGCGTATAAAGTGTAAACAATGTTTTACTGACCCAGCCCGCAATGCAATGAGTGTCGGCCGATTGTTGTTATGATTGATTGATATTTGGGCTTAACTTGGCTAATCAAGACGATAGATTGTTGTTATACCTGCTGCGCGTTTACTTGTTCGCAGTCTTTCATTACTTCGGTTATAAATTAGATTTAGAAAGTAACAACAATGCTCTGCACGACCCCAAATAATGAGGCTCTCGACAACTGTTCGGCTTTTCGGCAGCATCTCGCGCCTTCCTCGGACGCGAGCTGGGTTCGGAACACACTCGTTCCTTTTCAGAGTATACAACATTGTTGTTCCACGCAAATATTATACGGTATTTTGTTTATATCTTCCTCGGAATGCTCAAGATATTGAAAAGATTATTCTTACCCGGGATTTACTTGTATTAGCTAAACAATAGATTTAAAAAATGTCAAATGATGCAATCGTTGTGATTCTTATTTCAATTATGAATTCAGTAATTAATAAATATAGTAACAATGCTAATCTATTAATATTAGTTTAACAAAACAAGCGCATCAATGTTTTAGAGTATATTTATTTAATTAATTTATGATACTTATACAAGTATTTTGAGTGTATAACTTATTTGTGTTACTGATGATGACACTTTCATTTGAGCAAGGTAATAAGAACCTTGCTTGCTTGCTAAGAATATTTGCTTTGATCCCTCTAGTCTGGATTTTTTTTTTTTTAATTTACTTTGTCTCTATTCTATTCAGTTATAAAACTAATTTACAAAGAAGAACAATCAAGTAATACTTAAAGTAATAATAAAGTAATCACAATCACACTGCCTAGAGTGATAGCCTAATACTTGCATCAATCACTCAAGCATTGTTGTTATAATGAGATGACAACGCCCAACACCTCATTATACAATCACAGCCTTGTGATAGATGCAATGCACTGCCTTCTTTAGGCTATTGCACTGCCTTATATAGGGTTAATTACGTTTATAAAAGTGACAATGTGGCCGTGTTTTGTTGCAGACAAACAATAGGTTTGTTTGATTAACTTGCACATGTTGTACCTTTTGCACTGTAGAGTGTGAAGGACGGTGCAAGTATTACAAAAGGTGTAAGTTAATCGAACGAACCAATTTTATTTTTTTATGTGAAATAATAATTTAATATGCATCGCAGAAAGATACAACAATGGAGTTGCCTAGCAATATATTGTTTGCGTTGAATAATGGTTATCTCATAAGTTCAATCGTAGTAAATGTTATTGGCCTTGGCGACAACCCTACAAGGGCAAGGTTTGTGTTAGAAGAAACCCTATTAGGACGCAATCTAAAATACAATGCGCTCCATTTAATTAGACATTCTTCAGAGACCCAATTACCCAGCGTGCACGAGCCACCTCGCATGCAGAATGACGGTTTCAGTTAATTATTTTCGATACTTTTCGGTACAATTTGGTATAATTTTAATTTGTTTTATGTGCTCATCTTTAAACTAAATTCAATATCAAAATTTAGGAATAATACGGGGCTATTTTCAATATCTACAAATTAGACAAATTTGTATCCAAACATATTTATACACGAATATTTTGTTTAGAATATTTGCGTAAGGGTTTTACAACCCACCATAAGTGCAACAAAACAACCCTTATACGTAAAACAAGCAGCTCGGTACATTGTTCGCTACATCATTTCCAAGTGTGGGTTTTTTCCTTTATTTCTTCAAGCTTTCATGATATTAATCGAACTGTCACTCTCTAAGGAGAATCGAAAATTATTTTCAATACTTGTTTTTAAGTGGCTTTTTAATCATGTTCTTGGCTTGTGTTGGTAATCATGCCAGCAGCCATAATACTGGTGTATTGTGTCTTGAGTTAATATGCTCGCCCGGACAATGGAACTTTTTATCACCTTGTTTTGATACGACACAAGAAATAAGTCTAATCATAATCATACAGTCTTGTGCAAATCATCGCCTTATGGAGGGAATTCATGGAGGTCAACAGTTGTTTCACGGTCAACTTTCAGGGCTTGATCTCAGGGGAGAACTCTATAGATTCCGACACAAGCATATTGAAGATGTTTAGTGTACCTTTCAAATACGTCATTCAAAAATTGTATAATGTTGTGACGTTAAATTATGTCAAGATCTAAGGATGATCTCAATAGAAAATGATTCACAATATATACATTACGTTTCGAACAAATTAGAAAATTTGAAATTGAATTACTTTTAACCAAACACAAACCATTTTGTATCAATTTTCGAAAACATCAGTTAACCTTGATAATATATCTAACCGTTTATCATTTCAATTTTTGTCTGCTGAATGTCATTTTATAGATACAAACAAACAAAGTTTAAACTTTGAAGCTATTTGTGCCGAAAACTCTAAGGTTGGAATTCATAGTCGGCCCCTACACCTAGGGGCACCCATTGTTGCTATGGATTTGTTTTGTTTATGGGAAATAACATGGAAACAACCTGTTACCTTGGTAACAATGGGCGCCCCTAGGTGTAGGGGCCGACTATGAATTCCAACCTAAGTTACGATAAAACTAGCTATCGGGCAGTGTTTTGTTTTGGACGAATATTCTGCACCATTTTAGGCTCAACCTTTTAGACAGTTAAGATACCTACGCATTATAGTTAGTTTTTTTTCGTAACAAAAATGTATTCAGTATATATTTTTAGAGCTGGCATAAACCAGATTGTCATTTGAATATTCCCGATTCCAAGATTGCCAAGTGCTTTAGTCTTTAGTTTTATTGTACTGCGTCGCGTGATGGCAGTAATACGTAGTAATACGCAGTAATACGTAGTAATAGGCAGTAATACGTAGTAATACGCAGTAATACGTAGTAATACGCAGTAATACGTAGTAATACGCAGTAAATACAAGATGTATCCTTCATCACGATTAAAATAAACAAAGAATTGTAATATATACAGAATAGCAATTGTGTTAGCTAAGTACAACGAAACCGCACTTCGTCTAAATGATTTAATTTACTCCCACGCTCTAAGGCCCAGATTAGACCGAGGCCCGAACTGAAGACGTAATATACAGACCACGATATGTACGGACTGAAGACGCAATATACAGACCACGGAATGCTTATCAATCACCTTTAACCTGTACAGTGTTATTATTATGTTATATGTATTATGTATGTTTCCCATTAAGTTTGCTGTGAACACAATGAAAGTGTACCTTATGTATTTGTAAAACATGAGATAAAAGGCTTGCTAGAATATAAATAAGATATATTCTGTCCTCTGCATCCTTGATGATTAGTTTTACACATCGGCGTTCATTAATATTGCGTACCTACTTCTAATCACTTTGAAATACATCATGTACATATTATTATTTTGACAGGGTTACGATTCGATCAGATAATCGATAATAGTCCCAATTCGACTGGATCTGAACACTTTGGAGTATCTGCTAGCGATTTAGTTAATAGAGTCAAGACTAGAACTCTTTTTCTATAACTAACTATCGCTTTTCTTTATTCTTTTATTATTTGTCGTATTAGGTAGCTAGTTAGCGTGTTAGGAAGCTTACGAAATAAGCTGAATTATCAAGGTATTTTTGATTTTGTCTAAAATGAAAGCTATTAAGAATAGTTGTTGACAATTAAAATATAGATTGAAGTTGTTGCTACCCACAACGCGTGTGAAAACAATTATACATTTAAGTTTGTAATAAAGGATAATACTTTCAATATCAAGTCGCTTATTATCTTGCTGAATAAATAAACAAGGTTCATTAGATAAATGTAACGAATACTTTTAAGATTCACATATGTATAACAAAATTAAAATAATAATGCTACAGTGTTTCCTCGTTGAAAAACTTGAGTAAATCGTAAACTTACACATATTTACACAATCTACGAATTTACTATACGTAAATAATTGTTACAATCTTGAAGAACACATTAAATATGTATGAATGTAAACATATTGCAAAATTTAAGATTGCGTTATGCAAATATATGCACGTGCTAGTAGGCTTTAATGTATTACGCGACGACCAATCACAGCCGCCGCGCGGTAAGAGCAGCGCCGCGTAATGACGTCACGCAATCGTAAACAAAGCCAGGCTAAGATGGTCTTGTGAATTTCATACACACCAGGATAATAAAAGAGACATTACCGGAGGCATTTTCAAAACAAGTACGAAATCAAACAACAAATGATCAGGTAAAGCTGGATTCATGACATTGCGTTGTTCTGCGGGACGGTGCGCGACGGATGTTTTGGGCCAATCAGGAGCGACCTAAGTGCACCCCAGGTCGCTCCTGATTGGCCCAAATCCTCCGTCGCGCACCGTCCCGCAGAACAACGCAATGTCATGAATCCAGCTTTAAACGAAAACGTCCATGCACTACTGGCCCGCGGCAAGAGACACAGTAACAGTCCACAATGCAGTTGTAACACACAAATCTAGAGTGTCGCAGGGTACTGCGCGGACATTCATACAGACTTTAAAAAACAGTATTTGTTTGTAGTTTTAATATTTGTGGAAACAAGTGGTTAAAAGTCTCCTACCCGACTTGTAATTAGTGCTATAAAGTGTTACAAAGTGTAATTAGTGTTATAAGTGCTACAAAGTGTTATAAACCTACCGCTCTGCTCCTCTAAAAAGTCCTGCCTAGTGTTCTAAGTGTTACAAAGTGTTATAATCCTACCGCTCTGCTCCTCTAGGAAGTCCTGCCTAGTGGTATGTGTTACAAAGTGTTATTAGTGTTACAAGTGTTACAAAGTGTTATAAACCTACCGCTCTGCTCCTCTAGGAAGTCCTGCCTAGTGTTATAAGTGTTTCAAAGTGTAAAATCCTACCGCTCTGCTCCTCTAGAAAGTCCTGCCTAGTGTTATAGTGTTACAAAGTGTTATAAATGTTATAATCCTACCGCGCTGCTCCTCTAGAAAGTCATGCCTAGTGTTATAGTGTTATAAGTGTTACAAAGTGCTATAATCCTACCGCTCTGCTCCTCTAGAAAGTCCTGCCTAGTGTTATTAGTGTTATAATCCTACTGCTCTGCTCCTCTAGAAAGTCCTGCCTAGTGTTATAGTGTTACAAAGTGTTAAAAGTGTTAACCCTACCGCTCTGCTTCTCTAGAAAGTCCTGCCTAGTGGTACATGTGTTACAAAGTGTTATTAGTGTTACAAACCTACCACTCTGCTCCTCTAGAAAGTCCTGCCTAGTGGTATATGTGTTACAAAGTGTTATTAGTGTTACAAGTGTCATAATCCTACCGCTCTGCTCCTCTAGAAAGTCCTGTCTAGTGTTATAAGTGATATAAGTGTTATAATCCTACCGCTCTGCTCCTCTAGGAAGTCCTGCCTAGTGTTATTAGTTTTAAAAAGTGTTAAAAGTGTTATAATCCTACCGCTCTGCTCCTCTAGAAAGTCCTGCCTAGTGTTATTAGTGTTACAAAGTGTTATAAGTGTTATAATCCTACCGCTCTGCTCCTCTAGGAAGTCCTGCCTAGTGTTATAGTGTTACATTGTGTTACAAAGTGTTATAATCCTACCGCTCTGCTCCTCTAGGAAGTCCTGCCAGTCTCCCAGTAAGGCCGGTATACTCAGGCTTGTGATGTTGGTCATGGCGGCGGTGAAAGACGACTGACATCTGTGGTCCTCTCACTCACGGAGCTACGGTAGTCTAGGTAGGGGGGGGGGCGGCTAAAATAGGGGGGGTGTCGCTTTTATTGTTTCCGACTTGAAGGTGTGAAGGTTGTTGAAAGCAAAGCCCTTGAATAGTGTGACAATGTCTGGTGTTTTTTTTTCAAATCAATCTTTAAAATATCAAATTGTGATTGGGATTATGTGGGGCTAGATTTTAATAAACCTTTACATGTTCTTTTTAAAGAAAGGATTCAAAATTGATAGTGTTTTGATAAAATCGGACATTTTGGATTATAGTACCTCAAAGTGTTTATAATTTGATCCAATCGGTATTTTGTAAGTATATTTTTGAGAATATCTGGTTATATCTAGGCTGGCAATATTCCATAATTTTAATACCGACTGTCAATTTAAAGATACGAATTAAACCATTGAATTCTCTTCGGTTTCAAAGCTTTGTCCGTCAGACAATCTTAATTTTAATTACTTATATACTTGTTGATTGTTGTGCAACAGTATTCTAGCTAAACCACGTTGTTTGAGACTGTAACTACCCCTTGCCCGTTTATACGGCCCAACCCGAACATTGGTCTAAGGTTTAGGTAAATGCATCATCAAGGAAAGTCACTCTAGGTGATCGAACCCTTGACCTCCCATCTAAGAGTCCTTAGTGCTACAGCCAGCCTGACGGTCATACACAACAGTTATAACACATGGCGCGAAGAATATGCATAACTATACACCATTGTTGGTATTAAAGCAAACCTCTTTGACAATTACTGTCTAACTTCTTTGGATAGCAAGTCACGAAATTGACGCAGCTTCTATCAACACTCAACAGTTAACAATTAAGTCAGAAATGCTTGTGTCATTTAACTTATTATTCTAAAACTTATCTATCTATCTTATCTTATCATCATTCCTGTGAACGTTTTCCCGATATTTTCCTCCACAACCCTCAGCCATTACTTCTAAACTATCCAAATACATAAACTCAGTAAATGAACTATCGAAACCATCAAAATAGTTGTCTGAAGAGGGGAGGCGCATGGGACAAAAGTCTGGAGACAAAACGTCTAAAAGTGGGCGGTGACAAGTGTGATCGATGCAGCTATTGGCTCACGGTTTTAAGATCACGTGACCGTCCAAAACGTCCAAAACAGTTCGACGTTTTGTTCAAGATCTTGTCCTTGGAATATTTTTATGTTGTTTGCCCTTCGTGATAGATCATATTCCCGTTCATTGAGGTCGGTAACGAGAGTTGTCTGTCTTTACCACTCAGGTAATTAGCAAGTGCGGGAATACAATGGTTTTACATGGATTAACTCGTTAACATTTAGATACACGCATCGCGGTTGTGTTTTTGTTTTACGAGTCGATGAGTTGACGTGTCTGCGGGCGAAGGAAATTTTACGGGATTCGAACCCGCGTCCCTCATCCCCCAATCCATGGCGCACGTGGTGTATTGCACACAAACAAGACCGATATGTTCTACAAATAATTCTTGTTGCTTTACGTCTCTATTGTTGCTATCGAGTTGTTCGTGACGATGAGGAATGAATGATGAAGATGAAGGATAAGAAAGAATGTAAAGAAAACCATGTCTTACTATGCGGGATTCGAACCCACGTCTTTAGACTCTAGGTGGCTTATGGGGCGCATGAACCACCAGCAGAGCATAGCAGAGTCCCATATAATAGAGCAACTTAACTATCTTCCTCACTCTACTTCAGTGGTGTAAACGAGCCTAGGCGGGCTTAGGCGCCGCCTAGGCACTTTTATTTGGAGGCTAGGCTAACCTATGCGCTTTTTCACAGTACTGTTGTTTAAATTTCAAGAACCCATGTAGTATTCACAATATCTATAATTGTGAACAAATATGTTACCTGAACGTCTTCATGTATTCAGGTTTAATTTCTGTAAAATCTTTTTCCAGACACTTTAAACAATCGCCATCGCCCCCCCCCCCCCTTCCCCCTCGTGCACATGTACATTCGACCGCCTAGGCACTTTATATTTTAGGAATACACCACTGCTCTACTTGCTAATTATATCTGCTAGAGACAGATACATGACGACATGTATTGGATACTTGAAAACCCCAAACACAGCGGGCGTGATCATTGAGTCAAAGCGTAAGACCGTGTACCACGCATCAATCGATTCTCGTTCAAATAGCGCGCGTAAACAGGAGCATTACTACGGTTCACGACGACCTGTGACGTCAGCATTAGCGGGAGGACACCTCAGAGTACTCCCGCTGTATCTGTGACGTCACATATTGTGCGGGCCTTGTTAGCTACCTGTCCGCAATGTATGCTAATACGACCCCGACGTGTATTACGCATAATTACGTTGCCTTGATCCATCTCGTTCTCGCGCCGAAATTAATTAACTTTTATTTGCATAGAAACATAATAATTTTATTTGCGCAGATTTCGATAGTATTTCCTAGCATTGTGTGGAGGTAAATAGACCAAACACGTGCAGGCTCAACTCTGGTGAGGGAATCAGTGAGTTAATGAATGAATTAATGCATGAATGGGTGTATTATTTTGTTTTTATGAAATACTAGAAAGTGAAGAACAATAAGTTTTGGTTCCGTGTATTGTTGAGTAATGCGGTCTCCATTGATAAATGCGTTCGTTACGTGAGTGCGTGTGCGTGTGCGTGCATAACAAATTTGAATTTTTTCATTGTTGCAATGGATAACTCAACTTTTATGGAATTCATTTAAAAGAAAGAACTTCTCGCACACTGTTGTGCGTGTGCGGGCTTAAGTACGCCCCCCCCCCCCCCTTCAACCCCAACACACACAAAGATGGCGGAATGATAAAGTAATGTTCCCACTATTGTAGTGCAGCATTGTAAAGCGTGGCCTTCGCACATTTCAAGGACAGATATCAACGATTTGGACATCTTTATATTTACACGTTGTTTCGCTTATTACACCGTTACCACTTTGTATATAAGTTGAAAGTTGTAAGTTAATCATATTTATTTGTAATCAATTTGTACTTAATTAATTATTTAATTAATTTGTATTTCTACTTAGTAATAGTAGGTTGGATGTAAGAGAAGGCCCAACTGGCCTTAATCACGCCTGAAAATAAAGACATTTATCTATCTATCCATCTATCTATCTATCTTTAGTAATAAAAGGGACGTGCACACAATAGTTCGTTTTAAATTCCAACCATTTCAATTACTTTTAAGTTGGCTTGGCCAATCTTTTTGTGGTTTACAATGCCACACGTTATCATTTCCGTACCCTTTGTTGGGTAATAATATGTGTAAATAGTAAGTACTGTCATATTGACCACCAGATGACAACGTGAGCCGTTGTAAACCGCGCACCCAGTGGCGTAGCGGTGACCCAAGCCGCCCCCGCAAGGCTTGGGGGCCCCCCGTCAGGGGGGGCCCACCGGTCAATCTGAGTTCATGAGTTAAAATAGGAGTTTATCGATACTCGCGTGTAGAGGAAAAATTTGAAATTATTTCTAAAAATTATTTCAAAAAGAAAAAAAACATTTTACGACCGACACTTAGGGTTTTCAGATTCAAGGAAATCAAATACGTAATATTTTCTTCATTTCATGCAATCACACACCAGAGTGCTGAAGGTTTATCAAATGAGATACTTAAACTGTTAGAGGAGAAAACCCTCTCGATCCATAAATCTAGGGGCCAAGGTTACGATGGTGCAGCTACGATGAGCGGAATTTATTCGGGAGTACAAACCCGAATAAGGGAGAAAGAACCCAGTGCCATCTACGTTCACTGTGCAGCGCACAACCTCAACTTAGCTCTGAATGATTCATCGAAAATGATTGACGGCGTAAGCGCATTTTTTGATGTTGTACAAAAAGTGTACACATTTTTTGGGCTTAGTATCAAGCGATGGGAACTGCTCAATAATTGCAGCAATAAACGCACCCTTAAGAATCTATGTCCAACTCGATGGTCATCAAGAAATGACTCCTTGATAGGCTTAAGATTCCGATATACAGACGTCATGATCGCGCTCTCTAAAATTATCATCACATCGAAAAACAATGAAGAAAGAAAAGAAGCAAAATAATTCAAAAAAAAAAATTGGCACGTTCGAATTTGTTATGATGGTTGTCATACAAACTTTTATTTTAGAAACAATCAATATTGTTTCTAAGTTGTTGCAGTCGAAAAGTATGAACTTGATCTTCGCTTGTAGCTTATTAAAATCGGCTTCAGAAACACTTTGTGATTACAGAAATCAATATGATGACGTTAAGGCTACCGCAAGTGCACTTGCACAAACTTGGTGCATCATCCCAAAGTTTCAAAATAAGCGTCAGGGGCAAACGAGGAATCGTTCTGATGAGCTCTTAGAAGACCAGCGATTGTCAGATCCAGAGAGGAACTTCAAGATTTCGGTCTTTTACTCAAACATCGATGTGATCACGAGCCAACTGAAAAACCGCTTTCAAGGAATGGATAGTGTTGCTCAGAGGTTTAATTTCCTAACTGTGGAAGAGTTGACGAGTGCTACTGATGACACATTATTCAAATCAGCCGAATCATTCCTATCATTGTACAAAGATGATCTAACCGACGAGTTTCCGTCGCAGATGTTAAGTTTTCGAAGTGTTATTAAAAACCAATTAACAACGCTAAGTGACCCTGATTCGATTATAGAATTATCAGAACTTTTGATAGTTAAGAACAATGCCATAACTTCGAACATCCCCGACGTCGTCACTGCCTATCTACTATTTTTAACAATACCTGTCACTGTCGCAACTGCTGAACGTTCATTTTCGAAGTTAAAACTAATAAAAAATTATCTTAGAAGCAGCATGTCACAAGAACGTTTAAAGGGACTTTCCATTTTAAGCATTGAATGCGAGCAAGCTCGAAAACTTGCAACTGATGCAATAATCGACGAGTTCGCCAGGAAAAACACCAGGAGGAATAAGCGCTTCTTATAATGTAAGTTGAAAAAAACAAACATATGCATTTTTATGAATTTTTGCAATTTGTCACGAGGTATTTTTGGGGGAGGGGGGCCCACACATAAATCTTGCGGGGGGGCCCAGGGACTTTCCGCTACGCCACTGCGCGCACCTTCATGTTGCTTTTCAGTAGTAGCCAAATAGTGTTGGAGAACTGGGCCCTGATTCACAAGAAGTCTTAAGTCTTTTTTTGGTCTTATCTCTAAGACTGGCTTAACTTTGAAACTCTTGTAAAACCAGACCCAGGTTACATGAAGAAGTTACCCATTCCTGGTGCGAACAAGGTCATAAAGAACATTCCAATAATATGTTTTAAAATCTTTTTTGTGACATTTTCCTGGTTTTACAAGAGGTTCAAAGTTAGGCCGGTCTTAGAGATAAGACCAAAAAAAGACTTAGGACCTCTCGTGAATCCGGGTCCACGTGTTAAGCTTCAGCCAAACGTCATCTATGAATTGCCCGCCCGTCGCAAGTAAAACAACGAGCCGTTTGTCACCCAACATGGCCACCGCGCGCACGTAAGTGTGTTCTCAGTTATGCAACGAGGGTAATTTAGAAGATGGGTATCTACGGTTTATTGTCAGGAGCGAGAAGGACAGTTGGGACACGATCCCACTCGTCGAGATGAACCTTGGGCGCGGGAATCGAAGCCGCGACCTTAACAATTAGAGTCTCGCGTGCTATCGCTGAGCCAACCAACTCTACGGTTACCGTAATTCGGTAGTTTATCTCGGTTCAAACATCTCACTTCCCCTCCTCATCCAGGTGGTGTGAAATACCCCCCCCCCCTCACCTCCCCTCATTTCCCCGAGCATAACTCTAGTGTACGTCAAACAGTTCCGTCACAATGGACTGAACGTGCACCCGTGGAGGCGGCTCAGCGGTAACGCGCGAGACTTCATTCGGGAGGTCGCCAGTTCGATTCCCATCCCCTGCAATCCTGATTGAAGAGATTTTCCTCAGTCTTTACTTGGATTGAGTCCTCTACTAACTGCCCTTGGACATTCCTTCCAAATGTGCTAATACCCCAATATACCCAGTTCGTCACCTGAAGAGGGGCCGTCAGTAGAGAAAGTTGAACCTATACAGCAGGGATGACTACTTATTAAGATTACCCAGACCTGTGGTTGTGTCATTAAGGGCTGGTCTTACAATCTCCTAATAAGAAAGTTATTTGTAGCAATTAAGCTATTTGGAGGATTTCAAGAGTTTTGATTGGTCGTTGCCATGGAGACAACAAGCTATTCGACGAATAAGTAGTTATAGGGCACTAGCAACACCAAAAGACAACAATAAAACAAATGAATTGAATCGATGGACAAACATCAAGCTGTCAAAAAATAATTTCTTCTGATTTTGGAAAACAAAACAAAAAACAACAAATACACATACAAAACTCTCACTTAGTCGTTGTCTATCATTAAATGTTTTAAATGGCGAGCAGTTACTATTGCTACACTTGTTTTTATTTCTATGGTTGCAATTTTATTATTTTGACAGCTGATTGTTTGTCCATCAGTTCAATTGTTCCATTGTTGTCTTTCGGTGTTGCTAGTGCCCTATTGGGACATTGTAAGACTGGATCTTAAAGTTATAATGTAGCAAATAAACTATTTGGATGATTTCAAGGGCTTTGATTGGTGGTTGCCATGGAGACAACAAGCTATTCGACGAATAAGTAGTTATTGGGGTTTTGTAAGACTGGACCTAAGACTTCTTCGAAGTATAAGATCTTGTCGTTGTCGTTGTAGTTGTGGTTGTTGTTAAATACTCGCTCTTGCTTAAAATACCGTGGTATTGCCAGTGTAGTCATATTGAAGACGAGGCAACAAGTGGCGAAGTCACGTGACCCAGATGTCGAGTACGTAAGGGGACTCCCCACGGCCTTGTAAAGGTGTTGAGGCAGGCACAGCCGGTGACATAACTCGGGCGGTGGGTTCTATGTTATTATGACGTCATGGCTCAATGTTTAAGCGGGGATCTCAAAAGGGAACGACCTTGCCACATCACGATATTCACTAAATATAGGTGATGTAACTCACGTGTTGCATGCGAGAGTAGATTGATAAGTGGATTAGTTGCAGCACGCGATACTCTAAGTCTAATTTGTTTATTTACAATTTATAAAACATACATAATTACTATACTTGGCCCAAGATTACCTTATACATGCTTTCGTCACAAGCGAGGCACTCATAGCCAACCAGCGAACCGCCCGAGACACACCCGCGCAAATACCGATCACTGATTGGCTACGAAGTCGTCGCCTGTGACGAAAGCAGGTGTGTAAGGTAGTCTAATACTTGTTGCACTACATGGACGTCGACGAGCGCCGGAAGTAGATGATCCGAAGAAGTTGGAACCAACCGACTTCGGCGCTTGCAAGCGCCGCTTCACCCTGATTGGTCGGATCATCCACTTCCGGCGCTCGGCCCCCGTCGACGTCCATGTAGTGCAACAAGCATTATTGGGACAACTATATATTTGACTCTCAATGTGAAATGGCCAACGGCTGTATTAATGTGTCGTACATTAAATAATAGAGTAAACTGGCAAGCCGGTTACCCATGTTTGTTACTAACTGATACTCCGCAGTCATATCAAAGATACGTGATCCTGTTATTTAAATGTCCTCGGGCAATGTGCCACCATTTCAACTGTCACTAAATACCAAAATGTCAAACATACGGAGACACCTTAGCTATCACAGTATTTTGGAGGTGTAGGTAGTCGGTAAAATAGAAACTGACATGACCTGACTGGGGGAGTCGGACGCAAACACTGTTAAGTGTGAACCTAGACACAAGAGTGCTCAAACTTAAGTAACTACTTACAGGCTACTTAAGTACATATAGATAAGTAGTTAAGTATATGTACTTAAGCAGGAATGAAGTAATTATTTGTAACTACTTACACTTACATACTTATAAGTACATGCCCTAGGTAGATGATTGTTTCTGTGTGTCAGTTATCAGGCTGTGCACTTGAATATATACCCAAGCGCGAGGCCATGTGCGTGAGTGCGTGACTATACTCATTGCATAGTTGATACTCATTTCTCCCACGCTTACAAAGATCGCTGATAAGTCATTGATAATATAGTTCTAGCTATGACGTCACAGGAAATATTTCTTTGTGACGCGGGAACAAATCTCTATTAAATTGCTGTTTTCCGGGACGGTTGGAACAAACCTCTAAAACAGCTATTTTTGTGACTTTTGACACATGGTCGATCGAACAGTAGACTGTAAAACCGCAATTTAAAATATATTGCTCTCTAGATACATATTTATAATATATGTTCCAAAACTGGACACACCCCATACGGTATTTCTGTAATGGGGCTTTGCACGCAAAGCTTGACGTAGAATGCGCCACCACCGTCCAAGCCCAAATCCATGGCCGGCTGGATGGGTAAATCAGCGCGGACAAGGTCTACTTGACCCATCCAGCAGGCTGTGATGGCAGCATTTTGCCAAAGACATTGAAATAGAAGTAGGGCCACCATAGTTCGAGCTAAGGTCCAGAGCTTCCTGGATGGGTAAATCAGCCCTTTTTCATGGCTAAAGCCTGTATTACACGGTCAAACCTTTTCATCCAACTCCTTGAATTCAAGAACAAAAGCGCATCAAAAACAGTCAGTATGTAGTCAAATACAACAATAGGAATTATTTATTGATGCGCTTTTGTTCTTGAATTCAAGGAGTTGGATGAAAAAGTTTGACCGTGTAATACAGGCTTTAGTTATGCGGAGATTAAGTCGACCTTGTCTGAGGGCCGGGACGGTGCTGGCGCTGCTAGTGGAAAAAAGTTGCAGTGCAAAGCCCTGTAAATGTTTTAATACAATTTTCTCGTAATGTTTGTTTAATGATCCCTCAGTACATAATCCAGTGCGCAACAGGATACGCACTTGTGAACCGATATCTCACAAGATTAGCTGCCACTGTTGGTTCCCAGGACCCGACTAAACAAGGCGGTGCATCATTAAGATCACGTCTAGACTATAGAAGGCTGTGTTCTGCATGCGGTGCATTTGCATTTAGAATGCACAAATTATTTAGATAACAATGCACACACCAAACAATAACAACCGTTACTTTCATTGCAATGTATTGCGTGCTTAATACGTGGACGACCTCAATGCGTTTATTAATGGTATTTATAAGATTTAGGTCAAGACGGTTCCCGTGATTTGTTTGTATCAAATACGGTTTTGGCGAATAAATGTGAGATGTTCACACTTTTTGTAGAAATCATCCTGGAAGCATTGCCCCCACTTACAGCGCTATCTATTTGATAGCTTGAGTATCCAATAGACGATTTCAGAATTGGTCGTGATTAATTCTATCTAAGGATCCTTGATCAGTAATTCTGAAAAAGATCTATATTTCACAGACCTTCCAACCTTTCAATATTCAAAACTTAATGGTTTACTTCGATTTCGAAGTATTGACATTTTTTGTATATCCTTCTGCAACAAAATTGTAACGTAATTGTTATATTAAACAACGTTATTTATGATTAATTTATATATTACTCGTATTCTTTTACTCGTGAGAAAGTCAATTATATTTTCTGAAATTCTATTAAAATTTTGTAAAAATGTATAACGTTGCGTTATTGTTATGTTTAAACGTGCTTGATGTAGATTTAGAAAACAGATTGTTCTCTCGTGTTTGTTTTGTACTAAACAAGTGAAACATTAGTCATAAAACGCACTAGTTAGTTTAGTTAATTGTGCTGGGATTGGCGAGATGTTACTTTGATGTGTTCCCTGTTTTCTCCGCGGTAGTTGGAAGTGGTGTGAGAAACTTTCTTCCACGTTTATCATTGAAACTATTTTCTAAAATATGAAATTGAAATATTATTACATTGTAAACGTGATGTGTTAAATTGAAATTAAAATTCATTAACCTTATTGACATTATTTTAATTATTCAATGATTAATTAGTTCCCATTTATATAAATATTAATTTAGAGTTGGCAATCTCTTACAAAATCCATGTAAAAACGATTTATTTTTGGATTTCTTTTAGTTTGTATAATCGATCAGAGCAAATTTTCTTTCCGATAAAAACAAAGTTGTGGAGAGCGGAACTAAAAGGTCTTATAAAATGTTCACGACAAAGTTTAAAATATGTGTTGTTCTTGTTATTGCGTTGTACAGTCAAACGCAGTAAACATTATGACACATACGCACTTGTTCATTATTTGAAGAAAGATATCACAATCATAACAATGGTACACATTTCGTCATTTCTACTTTTCTCGCCTCACTTTTGTCTTTCTCATTATCAAGATCAAGTCTCCTTTATTTCTTTATCGACATTAAATTGAATTAATACATCGTTACTCTTAAGTGCTTTATAATTAATATTATTAAACGTAAAAACAAAACTAAATACTCGAAATTAACATAATATTCGAACAACAATTGGCGCTCATGAATAGAAAAGAAATTATTTTTAATCGTTGGTGCTTGTTAGGGATGACGTCACTGCCTTAGTGTCCGGCTTGTTGTGAGAGAAGTGTTACGTCTGTTTAGGAGGCGGTGGGAACAATGGCGGATTGGTGTAACAGTTCTCTCGTGAGATTCACATTGTGAGCGGCTTAACTGATAAAAGCCAAACTATCTGGTAGCTCATGCCCAGTACACGAAGACACGTGCAAGGAGGAACTTGATAATAATAATAATAATTACAATAATAATAATAATAATAGAAACAAGTTTTGTTAATTTATTTAAAGATGGCGGCGGGCAGCAGTTGTGACGACATAAAGGTAGGCACCGGTTCGATCTAACGATAATGTTTTGTTTTTTTTAATTATTCAGAGTTTTGTAGTGTTTGTTTGTCTTGCATTATTTCAAGTCTTTTAAGCAACGCACGTTTAATATTTTTTAATTTTTCAATGGAATTTCGAAATATTGTAGCCTATATAATTAGTTTTGAATTGTACTTATACTGTTGTTGTTTTTGCAATTTACGATCTTTTTTCAAGTTTTGTTTGGATTGTTGAGGTTCCTTTAAATGAATTTTAAAATTAAATTTTTGTTTTGTGTTCGTAAAATATTTAAAGGATGACGTATTACTTTTTGATACATTTTTTTCATCTACACTCAAAATATTGTGTTCCGTTTTTACTTTAAAATATTTCTACTTTAAAACTCTTTCCTCCTAATGTTTACCTCATTCTTTAACTCATAACAGAATTCGACGTCATATGTGTGACATAAAGCCCTTGTTGCCATTTATCCACATTACCGAAATCCAGTCTGGCGGAAATACAAAATGGCCACCGAATTGTTGAATCTTATGTTAATAAAATGTATAATATCAACCTTTGCTACATATTATATTTATTTGAGCTTAAAGTGTTAAAAATAAGAGATTGTAATAGGTAGTTGTGTTTGCTGCAGCCCCCGGGCACAGTGGCGGACTGGTACGCGGGGCGCACTATCCTTGTGACGGGGGGGACCGGCTTCATGGGCAAAGTCCTCCTGGAGAAACTCCTGCGCTCCTGTTCCGACCTCAAGCGAATACTCGTCCTGGTGAGGCCTAAGAGAGGCACCGACCCGCACCACCGCATTCAACAGATGCTGCTGCTGCCGGTAAGTGTAGTCCAACTACCTAGCCGACATGTCGATACAGTAGACAGCTTCTTTATCGACACACATTCTTCGTTGTATATCTTTCGAGGTCCAAAAAATACGGTCGTTTTAACTACCCCTTACTCTTTCATCTATTTCGTCAGACATTCACTCTAGCTATGATTGAAATGTGAGATAATGCAACTCCATGGAGAATGCTAGAACCAAAGTGGTTATTATTGTTGTTGTTGTAGTTGTTTGACAAGCTCCGCGCCTCGACCCCCGAGGTATTCTCCAAGCTATCTGCCGTGGAGGGAGACGTCATCAAGCCCGACCTAGGCCTCCTAGATACAGACCGTAAGATGATGTTGTTGTTGTTGTAGTTGTTTGACAAGCTGCGCGCCTCGACCCCCGAGGTATTCTCCAAGCTGTCTGCCGTAGAGGGAGATATCATCAAGCCCGACCTAGGCCTACTGGATACAGACCGTAAGATGATCGTGGAGGAGGTGTCTGTCGTGTTCCACTGCGCAGCGTCACTGCACATGGAGACCGGCTTCAAGAGGGCGGTGGAGAACAATGTCCTGTCCACCCTGCGCCTTCTGGATCTCGCCGAGGAGATGTCGCAGCTGCAGGTGATGTGACAGGCGGTGACTCTCTTATGCCCGGGACTTATGAAATATTTTAGTTTATATTCACGTGACGTCATTGTTGGCGGCCATATTCCCGTACATGAGGTATTGCAGTTCCTACACATAGCGGCCACCATCCCGTACACGAAGTCATTGTTGTAGACAAACAAATGACTGTATTGCATACCAAGAATACACACTTGTTGTTCATCGTTGTCACAGCGCTTCCCATTCATTGTTGCCAAGGTGAAAACGACTTGGTTCAATATTTAGTATATTCATAATACCCACATTAAACGATTCAGGGCCGGTATTTCAATGTCCAGTTAAAATCTACTTTTCAGTTAAATTGTTCTCACCATGACAACGGCCAATAGAAATTCACCAAACTGGGCTTACCTGACAGTTAAATTGTATACCAAGACTGAAGAACTGAACATTGAAATTAGGGGCATCAATACTTTCGTCAAACTTATTGAATTCAAGGACAAAAAGGCATCAATTATTAGAAGCTATATTGTTGCAGTTATTTACCGAACTGTTTTTGATTCGCTTTTGTTCTTGAATTCAATAAGTTTGACGAAAGTATTGAGTCGTGTAATGTAGGCTTTACACTAGGAAAACGCTCTGTTTGACGCGTTGATAAGCGAGCGCGTCAATATCTACGAACTTTCTGGCGAAAAGACTTCAATGCTAATACAAACAACAATTAACAACAATTCAAGAATGCGCATTGCAAAATTTTTTCTAATTTCCATAGCTATTATACTTCCCGACATTGTTGGATGCAGTGCAATGTGCGTTGCTAAGAATTTTTGCTGTCATGTTTTCGCCGCGGTCCGCCACCGTTACTAACACTTATTGACAGCAATAGAAATGTAATTTCTGCCTCTAATACGTATTGGATCGCGTTTACATTAGTATATTCGTGACCGGACAAAAATTTACTATAAGATAGCCACCTCACATTTTGCCGTTACTGCGTTTTAGAAAAATATTTTCGAGTAACTTTCGTGTAACTTTGCCAATATTTATCAGATCGCCATAACATTAACATATTCGTGACCGGAAAAATCTGTAAAAAAATCTGGCTATCTCACATTTTGCCGCCATTTTGTTTCAGAAAAATATTTTGCAGTAACTATGGTGTAACTTTGTAACTTTTCGAACGATTTTGCCTCAAAACTATACACCTTCAATCCACATCGAAGCTTGTGGATGGTCCAAATTTCAAGTTGATCGGACTTTCCGTTCGACCGCTATCGACAGACATAAAAACAAAAAAAAAAAAAAAACAAAAACAAACAAAAAAAAAAAAAAAAAAACAGAATGAAGTGCCATAAGAGTCAAGTGGAAACGCTCGCTTCGCTCGCTTAACCAGGCATAAAACAACTATTTATTCTTTAAAATCTTGTATATCTGTTTTAGACAATTCAACTATCTATAGCTCACAAATTCTTAGTTTAGATGATAAATAACGAACGTACGAAGTTACAATCAACCATGTTTGTTGCACTTGCAGGTATTCTTGCACTTGTCCACCATGTTCTGTCAGTGCGAGCAACAGGAAGTAGGGGAGGTTATCTACCCCCCTCCCGCCTCCCCCTACGAGATCATCAAGATGGTCAACTCTATGGACGAACAGGCCCTCGAAGATTTAGTACCTAGGTAAGAAACTGTTGCCTCCTTCACTCGGTGGCGGTGCGGTCAACTGTTTTGAGCCAAAGTGCGTGACGTGTTTGTGCTTGTTACCCACAGCCTGCTCGGCGACCACCCCAACATCTACACCTACTCGAAACGTCTGGCGGAAACAGTAGTGCACGAGCGGAGCGGTAAAGTGCCGGCGGTCGTCGTGAGGCCATCTATCGGTAAATACTGCAACTAACTCCAAACAATATCTTTCTCAGCGATAATGTGAACTAGAAGTTAAGACGACCTACGTCAGTCGTAATTCGTATATCAAGGTGATTCGAGAGCACGACTATCTTCCTCAGACGCGAGGGGAGTACGTATGCACGTAGCTGTTTTTTGTTTATGACCATGGGTGTTTTTCGTGTGCCTTTTTCATTGTACTTCTCATATTTGGGGTGGTTTGGATGTGCTAACCCGTTTCTGCAAGCCGGCCTCATATATAATGCGCATTCAAGTGCATTTGAGTTCGCATTAGGGCTAAGCGGCCTATGTTAGTCCGCCTTGACGCCGGGTGAATGCATGTTACAGTGATGCCAGCATGGCGGGACCCTCTACCCGGCTGGGTAGACTCCCTCAATGGCCCTGTGGGTATCCTGGTGGGCCTGGGCAAGGGAGTGCTGCGCTCTATGATGGCCGGCGAGAACGTCAACGCGGAAGTGATCCCAGTCGACATCGCCATCAACGCTCTCGTCACCATAGCGTGGACAGTCGGAACTAGCAAGAAGTGAGTCAAAGGAGCACATACGTGAAAATATTAAATTAAATCAACTTGTTGCAATGTATTTACAGTTTGATAAATGTGAAGAGTTTCGTTGTGCGCCGTCGCGTTCTCGAGTAATTAGACGTCGACTTAGCGTTATCCTGCGTGGTGACGTCACAGGGGCGTGTCAACCCAGCGGTCACCGTCACCGTCAGTACAGCCGGTTCTAAACATCGTGTGCCTTCAACGCCTGCACTCTTACTTATGAACTATACAACGCGAGAGCCCACAAAAAGGGTTGACAAAGACAATTCTGCCAATGCCATCTGCATTTTTAAGCTAAAAACTAAAATAGTAAATAATAAAGAAATACATTTAAAACTAAAGACATGAAATCGTTTAAAAATTGAAATGTTTGTCACGACACGAGTTTGAAAATCTTCGCTGAACCAAAGCGTGTGGAATTGCGCAACTCCTTTCCGTCAAGCCGACGAGTCTAGCCCCCGCAATGACGTCATTGTTACCCTGCAGGGTCGCCGATGTCCCCGTCTACAACCTCACGCAGGGGTCCACCGTCCCCATCACGTGGGGTGAGATCAAGGACAAGGGTTGCCGCGTCATAGCGAGTCTAGCCCCCTAATGACGTCATTGTTACCCTGCAGGGTCGCCGATGTCCCCGTCTACAACCTCACGCAGGGGTCCACCGTCCCCATCACGTGGGGCGAGATCAAGGACAAGGGTGTCCGCGTCATAGCGGAGTATCCCTTCGAGGGCACCGTGTGGTACCCTGACTGTCGCATCAGAACCAACAGGTTGCTGCATACACTTGTCGTCTTGCTGCTGCACTACCTGCCGGCCTACTGCATAGACCTGTTGCTACTGATGCTGGGCCAGAAGAGATTGTAAGTCTCCCTCTCTCTCTCTCTCTCTTTCTCTCTCTCTCTTTTTCTCTTTCTACATTTATTAATTTATTAATTATTTCTTTTTGTAATTATTCCAGTCGAGGTTGGGTCCCTCCTATGCCCGCAAAGAGGGCCCTCATGCATCTCTTGTAATCCGTTCCTACATTCGTTTGTCAAACCATTCCGGCTCTCTATCTCATCTAACCGCCCAACCCCTCTACTTTCTACCACTATTCTGTTGTGTCTAATGGCGTTTTTCAATGCTTGCACTGAGTGCGTCTATTTTATTGTTCTATTATTGTTAAGGGTGCTTTAAGTGCGGTCCGCTATATATGTGTGAACCACTATTTACAGCATGGTGCGACTGCAGAAGCGCATCAGTGCCGGCATGCGAGTGCTCGAGTACTTCTCGTTGCGTCAGTGGAACTTTGTGAACAGCAACTTCCTCGGGCTGGAGGCCTCACTGTGCGAGGAGGATCGCGTCACTTTCCACATGAGGATAGACCGGGAGGTGGACAAGGACGCGTTCATACGAGACATCGTGTTGGGAGCCAGACTGTACTGCATGAAGGAACCGCTGACGTCACTGCCCAGGGCCAGAACACATGTGGCCATGTGAGTGTGTTGCCGTCACTTGTTTTCATTTAAACTACCTGTAGCTACCATCTGAGTATTGACATTGCCAATAGTTCTCTATAGTTGAGAAACTGTAAGAATGACGGCCCCCTCCTTATCCCCTCCACTGCTACACGACCCCCCTCAACTCCATGAAACAACAAACTCAACAACTGAAACAATCTGATTCTCCGTTACGTATTTCATTTTATCAGGTTGTCACGGTGTTGAGGGGGGGTCGGGTAGCTGTGGAGGGGATATGGAGGACGCCGTCATTCTTACAGTTTCTTTTAGTAGCTATAGTTGTCGTACAACATCTTCGGTAATGCTTCCGTCACGGGTCGGGTGAGCGGCAGCCAACCAGCGGCCGTGGCTAATTTAAATACCTGCTCGGGTTGGCCGAGACCGTAAACACGTCATTGATTGATGACGAAAGCATTACCGAAGTTGTTGTAAGACGATGTGTACATGTGAGCATTGGCCGCAGACAATTCAGGAACATTATGTGTCTCTGAAAATAGTTGTAGCTGGGTGATTGTTTAGTGAAGGTGTCGGAACACGACTTCTTGCGAAGTAACTGAAGAATAATGAAGAACAAGAAGATTTGACGCTCGCTTACGTAGCTACTATATATATACTAGTCCCAAAGCAACCTTACCGATACATCATCACATACGAGTAACTCGTGATCAACCAATCAGCGATCGGTATTTGAAGTGGGGGGCTCGCTGTTTGGGCAACGTATCACTCGTCTATGACGTATAAGCGACTGTAAGGGTGGTTCGAGACAAGTATATATCTGAAACTCCATATTGTGTTTTGAGTATATGAAACATGACATATTGTTGATTTTACATTGATTAGGCTAATTAGTTAGGCTTATAAATTCAACTTCGTCATATCTTCTCTAGTACTGATAATCATGCCATAAAAATACCCAGATTTTGGTGTATTACAAGATGATTAGATGATTTGGAGTTTAGCTTTATGTTGGGTAGGATCGTTTACAATCTAACCTTTCTGTCATCCGGTTTCCCATAATGTGTTATCAGATAATGTTAATCATGAGCCGGCTTGGTTCCAGGTTGTATTACGTCCACAAGGCGACGGTGTTCGCCCTTTACGCCCTCCTCGGCTGGCTGGTCTTTCACGCCCTCGCGTGGGCGATGACGTCATAGTCTGTGAAGCCCAGCATGCATTGCGACCCTGCTGTGACGTCACCCGGCCCACATAGCCACGCCCCTTTGCGCTGGGGACTCCCTGAAGCCCGGCATGCATTGCGACCCTGCTGTGACGTCACCCGGCCCACATAGCCACGCCCCTTTGCGCTGGGGACTCCCTGAAGCCCGGCATGCAGTACCTGACGTCACCTGGCCCACATAACCACGCCCCTTTGCGCTGGGGACTCCCTGAAGCCCGGCATGCATTGCGACACTGCTGTGACGCATCACAATCAACATAACCACGCCCCTTTCCGCTGGGGACTCCCTGAAGCCCGGCATGCATTGCGCAACGCGATCAACATAACCACGCCCCTAATTGTACGATGACTTACCATGTCTAGCCATACGTCCTTTATTTGTTAATAATGTTATTAAGTTACCCAGATATTCAATTAGCTTATAGTATGACCGTATCAACCAGCTGATAGTATGACCGTATAGTATGACTGTATCAACCAGCTAGTAGTATGACCGTATAGTATGACTGTACCAACCAGCTAGTAGTATGACCGTATAGTATGACTGTATCAACCAGCTAGTAGTATGACCGTATAGTATGACTGTATCAACCCGCTAGTAGTATGACTGTATCAACCATCTGATAGTATGACCGTATAGTATGACTGTATCAACCCGCTAGTAGTATGACTGTATCAACCATCTGATAGTATGACCCTATAGTATGACTGTATCAACCAGCTAGTAGTATGACTGTATCAACCATCTGATAGTATGACCGTATAGTATGACTGTATCAACCAGCTAGTAGTATGACTGTATCAGCCAGCTGATAGTATGACCGTATAGTATGACTGTATCAACCAGCTAGTAGTATGACCGTATAGTATGACTGTATCAACCCGCTAGTAGTATGACTGTATCAACCATCTGATAGTATGACCGTATCAACCAGACAAAGATGCGCACTAGCTGCTGAAATTTCCACAACAAACTGCTTGCTTACGCACTATTTACCTCTGTACAGCATTTGCCACCTTCATTTTGGGTAGGTATCATGCGTCACACATAAGTTATGTACGCACTACTTATATTCATCACCCAATGTTGCACCACTTGCACTATACTTGCACTCGTCTACAAGAAGCACAGAACACACTTACACTATACTTGCACACGTCTACAAGAAGCACAGAACACACACTATACTTGCACACGTCTACAAGAAGCACAGAACACACTTGCACTATACTTGCACTCGTCTACAAGAAGCACAGAACACACTTGCACTATACTTGCACTCGTCTACAAGAAGCACAGAACACACACTATACTTGCACACGTCTACAAGAAGCACAGAACACACTTGCACTATACTTGCACTCGTCTACAAGAAGCACAGAACACACTTGCACTATACTTGCACACGTCTACAAGAAGCACAGAACACACTTGCACTATACTTGCACTCGTCTACAAGAAGCACAGAACACACTTGCACTATACTTGCACTCGTCTACAAGAAGCACAGAACACACTTGCACTATACTTGCACTCGTCTACAAGAAGCACAGAACACACTTGCACTATACTTGCACTCGTCTACAAGAAGCACAGAACACACTTGCACTATACTTGCACTCGTCTACAAGAAGCACAGATCACATATTTCGTCTGATGTAAGGAACACGTGTCACCCAAATACACACAAAACTCTTGCACCATTCTTGCACCGCATTTCCACCACATTTGCACCATACTTGCATCAACTTGCAGCATACTTGCACCCTTGCACCATACTTACATCAACTTGCAGCATACTTGCACCATACTTGCACCATACTTATACCTGTTTACAAGAAACGAACGTCACAGGTTTCGTCTGATTTAAGTGAAGTATGTTGTATACTAACACATATCATCTACATACGACGCACCAACAGTTGCACTTGACTGCACCACTTACACTAGACTGCACCACTTGCACTAGACTGCACCACTTACACCACACTTACTACTTACTTTGTCGTGTGTATATCGATGTAAGCTCCTCCTATACACGCAACATTGCTGCAACCACCGGGGCAACACCACAATTACCTCAAACAACGTCGAAATGAGTCTGACGGAACATAACCTCATGCTAAGAAGAAGCTACAATAAAGTTTAGCTAAGTTCAACTAGAAACGTACAGACTTCACAAAGTTTGCAGAGTACTTTGAGTCTAGTGTTGTCATTGAATACACGTTGAAGAGAACTCACAATGTTGTATTTGTTTAATTACTTAGGGGAAACGGTTTTGGTTTTAGATCTCTTCCTAAGTATTGCACTGTACAATTATTTAATATTCAATAAAACATGTTTTTGTGATGTGTACTTGTTATTTATTATGTAATTTATGAAATAAAACCTACACAAATATTTCTTTCAGTGTCCACTCAAAATAGACTAGACTTTATTTTGAGGAGGAGTTTAACTGTTAATTGTTCATTGTTGTTTTATTGTTGAATCATCAATGCCACCGTACAAGGAGGTTGCTTAGCAGCGCAACCTATTTAAACACACAGCATCTAAAATTGTTGTGAATAGAGTATATTAGTGTGACGTCACGATTCCCGTGTCAACCAATGACGAACCGTATTTGTGACTCCAAACAATCATGACAGTTGACAATTGACAGATAGTTTTGTTTTTGCAAACATTGTATCGAGGGTTATCCGTTCAGATATTTCGTTTTCCTTAACACGAAACAGTGAAAAAGAAGTTGATTAAACTGATAAGTCAAGTATTGTAATGATACAATTACTACTTTAAATAATAACTACGTTTCAGGAAAGTTGTTCATGGAGTCAGATAGCTCATCCGCCATTTAATCTGACGTCATCACTAATACAGTCTATAGCAATGAATACTTTATAGCTTATCTCTATTCTTTCCTCTTGTCCGTCATTCTCTGCGTTTCTCCGCAATCAGTGTAAAAGAGATCGATCAGTTTTAGCACGCGGCACTCGGCTAATTCAGAACCAGTTCAATTCCAGCCACTTCCAGTTCCGACTGAAGGTTCTTCCGAGATGATCCTCAGAATGATAAGTTAGTATAAAAAATCCCTCCGCCGTGTGGTACGTGCCTGATGTATTTTTTATTGAAATAATTCGATGATTCGCGATACATTCATACGATATTTTTAATTTAAAGGTAATCTTAAGTAAAAAATGTATGTCTTTCATTCTAAAGAGTCTTTGCGTAAACATCCATTTCTAAAACATGAAATAGATCTGACATCACGTTTGCTGCCCACTGATGTTTAGTCTTTCAGCGGTGACGTCATTTGGCCGCGTGAAACACGGTCGCTGATTGGCTGTTACTCGCTTCGGTGTGAGGACGTGGTCGATGACGTAATTCGGCCGCGTGAAACACGGTCGGTCGCTGATTGGCTGTTACTCGCTTCGGTCTGAGGACGTGGTCGATGACGTCATTTGGCCGCGTGAAACACGGTCGGTCGCTGATTGGCTGTTACTCGCTTCGGTCTGAGGACGTGGTCGATGACGTCATTTGGCCGCGTGAAACACGGCCGCTGATTGGGCTGTTACTCGCTTCGGTCTGACGTAAGCGGTGACGTAGAATTTGAAGAACATTCTGAAGAATATGCTAGCCCAAACGCAAGTGAGCAAGGCCAAGGGCTTTGGAAAGCAACTGTCACCGTCGCGAAAGAAGAGTTGACCCATGTGAACGAAAATGATTCCAAACTGCGTCTGAAAGAAGGGACAATTTTGGTATCTAGCTACATAATCATATGACGTCGGAGGTGTTTGGAGGCAAGGGACAAGTAGGACGTGGAGTGTCTTTTGTCTGGCTTCTCCGCCTCATGTCCGGCTAGGATGCCCCTACTAGAAGCATACGCTTCTGCCTGCATAGCTCACGGGATCTTTTAAGCACGCAAACCTGCCCACAACGATGGCACTTGCAACACCGAAAGACAACAATGGAACAAATGAATTGAACTGATGGACAAACCATCAGCTGTCAAAATAATAAAATTGCAACCATATAAATAAAAACAAGTGTAGCAATAGTAACTGCTCGCCATTAAAAACTTTTAATGATAGACAACGACTAAGTGAAAGTTTTGTATGTGTATTTGTTTGTTTTTTGTTTTGTTTTCCAAAATCAGAAGAAATTATTTTTTGACAGCTTGTTGTTTGTCCATCGATTCAATTCATTTGTTTCATTGTTGTCTTTTGGTGTTGCTAGTAGCCTATTAAAACATGTTCACACGGTGTGACGTCACTAGAATACTCACCATCTGCATGATAGTGATGTACTTCTTCCACCACAGGTACTTGCTGTAGGCTGGGCCCAGGGCGGCAATGAGGTAGTACGAGTACATAACCACGTGAACCATGGAGTTGAGCACCCCTATCAGCGTCGCATGCCCTCCTGGAAACACAGACATACTCAAGTCATCTTTATTAGAAACTTATACGTACATATTTCCAAAGAGCATCTCTCTATCGGGTAAGTCAACACGTAAACAATGAATGAATTCGCGGAATTACCCTGTTACAACGATGATTTACGAGGGCACTAGCAACACCAAAAGACAACAATGAAACAAATGAATTGAACTGATGGACAAACAATCATCTGTCAAAAAATAATTTCTTCTGATTTTGGAAAACAAAACAAAAAACAAACAAATACACATATACACATACAAAAGTTTCACTTAGTCGTTGTTCATCATTAAAAGTTTTAAATGGCGAGCAGTTACTATTGCTACAGTTGTTTTTATTTCTATGGTTGCAATTTTATTATTTGGACAGCTGATGGTTTGTCCATCAGTTCAATTATTTGTTCCATTGTTTTCTTTGGGTGTTGCTAGTGCCCTATATACTGGTTGCTTCAGACAACCCTACTAGTTACTAGAAACTAGAAAGTAGACTAAATTTTAAAACTACTGTTGTTTACTACTAGTAGAAGCAATGTTATTTATACGTTGACATAAGTATTGACCACTCTCCTGCATTCACCCTGTTATTGCTTGGATCAATCGAATTTAAGAATCAATAGGCGACATACATTGATGAGAAACACCAATCTGTGACCATATCGGATGAAAACTTAGCTCTGCCAGTCGTAAGAGGCGACTAAAAGGTATGACGAGTAAGTACGCCGTGTTAATAAACTTACCCGGAAAGTATCGGCTCCCCAAGAAGCCAGCGAGTGGCATCATTGTGTGATGCATCATGTGAAGGAACGATATCTGAGCAGTTTTCTTGCGTAAAACGAACAGGATCTGAAGGAAATCGGACGCTAAGTTGTCGTCAAACATTGTTACCAACTGTCTAAATGTAAATATTAACAAGACTGACTGATTAGCTTACGTAACAAAAACCAAGTTGTTATATACAAACACATTAAAATCACGACTTGCTTTTCTCTTAAGAAAGAGGGCTTGAAAAGGAAGAAAACAGGATGTAAAGAGGATGTCCGATCTTTTTCCTTAAAATGAGATCCTATTAGGAAGTACTTAGAAGGTATTTTTTATCTACTCTTTTGGAGGGCTCAAATATAAAGCAAAACTGACTAGAAAAGGAGATTTTGGCTTTAAGCTAGGTTGACGTATGAGCGTACATTTTCGTAAATGACAGAGAAATTCGAAAATATCATACAATGTGCACACAGAATATGGTATGCACATTTCTTTTCCTACAACATGTATAAAGATATCGGGTCAAAGTCAAAACCTACAACTTCAATTGATGCATTTTGAACTGCCTTATTATTATCATCATATTTTGACTATATATTCTGAATATATTGTCTTACCGTGTCTGTAAGCTCAAACAGTTTGACCATGTAGTAGAGCCAGACACCATTGGCCATCTGTAAAGAACAGACAACAAGTTGAAAGCAGTATAGGGCACTAGCAACACCAAAATACAACAATGAAACAAATGAATTGAATCGATGGACAAACAACAAGCTGTCAAAAAATAATTTCGTCTGATTTTGGAAAACAAAACAAAATACAAACAAATACACATACAAAACTTTCACTTAGTCGTTGTCTATCATTAAAAGTTTTAAATGGCGAGCAGTTACTATTGCTACACTTGTTTTTATTTCTATGGTTGCAATTTTATTATTTTGGCAGCTGTTGGTTTGTCCATCAGTTCAATTCATTTGTTCCATTGTTGTCTTTCGGTGTTGCTAGTGCCCTATTGACTCGCTAACAATCATGTAATCAACCTTGCTCAGTATCTACAAGACTCACCCGTAGAGCCAGCGGACTATCAGAGCGATCTAGTGGTTGACAAGTGAAGCTGTATTCTCCGCCCCATCCGCTGTAAAGACCCTGGAAGCAAACTGACCAATATACCACAGATCGAAATAAGTTGCCCGTTATGGGAGTTTTTTCTGAGAGACAGCTCGAAATATACTGTTTACTTTTTTCCGGGACATTACCCTATTGTCTATATGTTGTTACCCTCTAAATGACTTGTCTTAGATAGCAAAGAGACAGATCATATATGGTACAAATGTCCTCTAATGAAAATCAGTTCTAATCACTGAGTGGGTATTCAAAAATAAATACATTTTTTAATACAGACTGAAAGTGAACGAATCTAGCCCAGACGATTTATGGACTGGTTGACAGAATGTCAAGGAACCTTAGGTAGAGCTAATCACGGCCTCTAGATCTTCAATGACAACAATGCACAACTGTGAAAAATGCACCTTATCATATCATTTTAAAACTAGTTGTTATTGTTGAGCATTGTTGTCATTGATCTATCAAGGACCCTTACAGAAGTATGAAAATCGTATATTGTCCTTTTACTGGGTCGGGTGAACAAGGTAGCTTTCAATAGACGTCACGTGGCGGTTATTATGAGGTACACATTGTTTGTTTACATTTGTTCTGTCAATAGAAGACACATAGGTTATCCAGGAAATATAACAGTTTCAAGCCGAATAGATTGATGTGTGCAGGTAAAAGTTCAAGAAAATGATAACACATGCAAATAATTGTCTTCAAACAGAGTTTTCGTGTTCTTATTTTGTTTTCAGTCATAATACGGAACTTTTGTTTGAAAACAGTTGATGTGTCAGTCAAAGGACAATATCTGCAATATTGCAACAATGCAGTGTCGGAAGAACGTAAACAAATGTTTACAGAGTACCTCAGTATGGCTACCGTGCGATACCGGAAATGACGTTATTGCAAGCTCCCTATGCTCGTGCCATCAACCTGTTGCAATCGATCGATATGCACACTTTCAAGGTTGAGAGCTTTTATCATTTTTATCTCTGTGCAACAATGTCGGCCGGATACTAAGGTCGATCTAGGGTGAACATAGGTCAACGCTGCCAACTGAAACACGATTCAAGACAACATAGCTGGGAACTTTTGTTCTTTAATTTCATGTTTATTGTAGCTTTTTTTTTTACTTTTTAAATTTTTTAGCTTTTAACTTCAACAATAACAATAAAAATATAAAAAATAAGAATACACGCAGGGTAGGTATCAAGACGCGTTGTTTGAGTAGAGTCCCGCGTTTCATCTTGCATCGCTATCATTTGCTACTACATTCTAACGTATCTAAGTTATCACTAATGGACCCGTTTCAAATAGAGAAGGTTGCTATAGGCATCCCAAGACAACCTTACATATGCTTTCGTCACAGGCGAGGCACTCGTAGCCAATCAGCGATCAGTATTTGCGCGCTATTATCTCGGGCGGTTCTCTGTTTGGATTAGTGCCTCGCCTGTGACGAAAGCATGTGTGAGGTAGTCTTGGGTTGCCTAGTGACCGCAACTATACCCTAGAATTACACCTGTCCTCGAGTGTACCTCGTATGTGATGTAGAGGCTGACGGCAACGTTGAAGGCGTTGTAGATGATGAGAAAAGTCTTCAGCTCGAAGGGTGGTCTGTCCCTCATAAGTCTGGGGCCGACATGGATACAGAATACTATGTACACCCCTAGGAGGGTGTAGAGATGCCATATGTTGTCCACCAGTAACCACCCCTTGGTCCTCGGGTCTACAACAACAACCACTGGGTTACACCTCAATATTGGAGGTAGCTCGGGGGTAACAGCGAGACTCTGACGTCACCGTTACCGCCCATCCTGACTGAAAGTTCTTTCCGAGGTTTTAACAGTCAAAGGCGAATGTTCGGATTGATTCCTGCTAAAAGCCCTCGGATATCCTTACCAACTATCTACAGTAGAGTTCCGCGGGAGTTTACACCATGGCCACACCATTTTCTTCCCGTTTTGGACACCCATAGACAGGGGCGGCTCGTGGACGATATTTGTGGAGGTGCACATATTCAAATCATAACTAGAACACGCAACGAGGTGGCGTGGAATAGCTGGAGTCTGGGGCTTAGCCCCAGCCGCCGGAGGTTTACAGCTGTAGGCTGACAATTTTTGATACCTGCGTTATGTTTGATCTCCTAAACGCGATATCTTACCCTCAAAACGTTCAAAGAGAATGCCAGTGGTATACTTCAATTCAGGTTGTCACAGATAAGATTACCTCGATGATACATAAAGTTGTAATAAGTAAAAACTTACAATACTATATAAAATTGTAAAATTACATACCCAAACATTTTTTCGTCCACTCCTTCGACACGCACCTCGCCCACTTTATACTATATGTGCGTTTAGCTGTAACCGCCAATTGAACCAAATCTAATTTTGGGGTTGGCCGGGCTCGTCTTTTTATTTGTAATATTGTTCCTCTAATGTTTATCTTGAAAAACTGTTTTTGATTAGATCACTCTTATGATTGACGTCATTATTTAAAACTACACATTGATTGATTGAACAAACTTACTTATCCAAATGATAGCTGGCTACTGACTAGTGTCCGCATGTCGCGCTGGGCGATGGACCGACTGCAGGTAGCCTACCCTCCTCCTAGGGTTGGTTGCAAGCTACCCTGTTCGTTCGCACGTGCTCCAATGTGGCTATTAGAACCGTGTTAGTTCAAAAAAAAAAATGTCAGGTTAGTTTTAACGTCTTAAACATGGGCCTTACGAAGAGTTGTGTTCGCACACGGGATGGTGTGCGCGTAGAGGGTTTGAATGGGCAACAGATACCTTGCGGCGGGAACGGACATTTACTGCAGAATGACTCCTGCCGAATATACATGCTCTGGCCCGGCCATAATAAAACATTAGTTGGAAATTGAAATTGAAAATTAAGATTAGATTTTAAATTTATTTTTTGTTTATTAATCGCAAATATTTTGGGGGTGCGCGTGCGTATGTGCGCATATGCACGAGCCGCCCCTGCCCATAGATACGTTGAAAGATAAGCTACCCCGGGAGTTCTTGTTTTCCTAGAACGATCGGACCTCATCGCCTTGAAGAATGTGATGAGTGTATTCAGTGATCTGAATTTCTCGTTCTTTGCTCGAGTTTGAATGGAGATAATTGCTCGACTGGACTTTGCTCTAGGGGTGTACCAAGAAAACTACCTAAAAGGTTGGTTTAAACTCCCGCGAAACTCCACTGGTAGGGAGTCGCTTTAAGAGGGACGCAACAGGTAAAGGTGGTATGCGCCCTGCAACAGGTATGGGAATGCCAGCTGTAGGGTGAACGCCGCCACTTTAGTTTGTCTCGTGCCAAGTCTTATCTGCCGCCTCCCTCGCACACACTGTTTCAACGCAGTTCGGTGTGAGACTTATTTGTTCGGGGTTGTGACAGAACGAGATTCGTATAACAAAAGAGATCTCAATTGCAATAGGGTACGCACAACTGACGTAACAGCCGAACTACAACAATGGAATAAATGAATTGAACTGGTGGACAAACAACAAGCTGTCAAAGTAATATATTTGCAAATAATGAGGAGAAACAATTAGTTGTAACGATGGTAACTGCTCGTCAGTTAAAATTTATGTTCAGTAATGGACAGCAACTATCTGAAAGTTTGTAAACGTTCTGAACGTTTGTTTTTTCCAACTTCAGAACTTCATTTTTTTTGACAGCTTGTTTGTCCATCGATCCAATTCATTTGTTTCATTGTTGTGTTTTGGTGTTGTGCGTACCCTATAGTTTGCGTATAAATTCCGTTGCGAAGTCGGCATTGAAGACAAGATAGGGTTGCAACCACTTTAAGGATAAAGAGTCGCAAGTGATGTTTTGAGAACGTTTCAAGACATTTATAAAGTAATTGATACCCGGGATTTTGTTTTGTATCTGCTAAACCATTGATATGTAAACGTAACGTTGACCGTTTTCTTACTTTCTAAATTCATTGTTAACTGATACAAAAGTAATCATGATTATTGAATCACTTTTTCAATATCTTGGGCGTTCTCAAGGTTGACAGACCATTTTCAAAATTGATCTAGAAGATCTAGAATTAATTACGGTCCTCGAAATCTTGCAACATTAACCTTGCTTAATATTTGAAAACAAGTTTTTGCTGTTGTGCATTGATGTCGTTGAAGATTTAAGAGACCGTGATTAACTCTATCTAAGGGTCCTAGATAAATTTTAAATATGGTCTATCAATTGGGACTAGACCAACTGCCTTTTATGTAAGTATGGGCTGGTCTTACAATCTCTTAATAAAAAAGTTATTTGTAGCAATGAAGCTATTTGGAGGATTTCAAGGGTTTTGATTGGTCGTTGCCATGGAGACAACAAGCTATTCGACGAATAAGTAGTTAAGACAACAATGGAACAAATGAATTGAGCTGATGGACAAACCATCAGCCGTCAAAATAATAAAATGGCAACCATAGAAATAAAATCAAGTGTATCAATAGTAACTGCTCGCCATTTAAAACTTTTAATGATAGCCAACGACTAAGTGAAAGTTTTGTATGTGTATTTGTTTGTTTTTGTTTTGTTTTCCAAAATCAGAAGAAATTATTTTTTGACAGCTTGTTGTTTGTCCATCGATTCAATTCATTTGTTTCATTGTTGTCTTTTGGGGTTGCTAGTAGCCTATAGGGACATTGTAAGACTGGACCTAAGTGTTGTACCGACTGACCTGCGTAATAGTCCAGGACCCCCGCTGTGTCCCGCACTTCGTCTGCTGTACCCATCACAACCCACACGTGTTGAATTGCTCGCCCCAAACTGTTGCGCGTGCACTGAAGACGAGTCTAGTTACCGATGCAAATAAGCCACTCATTTACATAGAGTTGCATTGTCATTCGTACACCACACTCAGGTATTTGAACAATGGTAATCAATTTAAGGAAATTAATTCAAATTGATTTTACTCTCGTGGGTGTATTCGTTGTGAAATCCAGAAAAAAGAAACTAAACATGACATAAAAAAGTATAATATATTTAAAATGTAATTTACATGTTGTAATGCAATGCGCAATATCCATACATTGAACTGCCAGTCCCGGGGGTCTAGGGGTATGGTAGGGGGTGGTATAGGCGTCACGCGTTGCGACTACCACTATTAGCAAGTTATTGTCTTATATTCCCCCTCATCCACCAGTTATTCCTTATTTTCGCAACGCTCCACCCTCGCTATACCCTAGCCCGACGTAAGTAGTCGCATACCTACTTCAGATCATTATGCACGCTGTTTCAGCGAGAATAAACAGATACCTGGCGTTCTTCCTCACATTGGTGTGAATTGTCTTATAGTCTAGAAGTATAATCTTCTGCTTAGAAGAGTCCAGTAGCCTCATTGAGCACCCCCCAATCTTTCAGGTAACCAACCGAAGATCGTAAATCATACCAACTTAATGTACCTGTTTCAATTAGATGTTAGGAACGAGAAGTATAAAATGAAGTTGGTACGATTGAACTCGGCAATTTCGAGAATACTTAGGTTGGCGATACTTTAGCCAAATGTACCATATCGGGTCAGTGCACGTTCACTGTTACATAACAGGTGAATGTTATCATCTGTTATCATCTAGGAGGCCAATGTATGTTGACTCTCGCTGCAATCACGGACAAAATGATAACAACAAGACGACATTGCTCAACTTAAATAGTGTTACACACAAATCTTGCGTCAAATTCCATCCGGATTTCTTTTCCCGATTCTCGAACGTAAATTTTCCCACAAACAAAAAAGATGAATGTTTTGATACGTTTGTGTAATCCTGTGTTTTATTACGTCATTGAAGCCAAACTCAACAATTGACTATTAAGAAATGTGTAAATATATTCAGTAGACGGCTATTATCGCACATTTTCACCTGGCTACTGTGCATAGACCCACACGTGGCCACGTTCTAACCCACATTATTCACTCGACGCGTGTAATTATTTACGTGCGTTTGTGCGTTTGTTTGTTTAAAACTAATTTACACTAACTGCGTTACGTAAAGTGTAAACCAAATTAATTGTGGGATCTGTGAGGAAAGATTTCGTTTGGTTTCTAACCAAATTATTCGGACGTTATGTTTGTAGTTTCCGGGTTTGAGTTGGAAATAGTTTCTTTTTTTCTTAACAATAAACAATAACAACATAATATAACAATTAATGTTGCTCAATTAATTTATATTATTCTTGACCTCTGTACTGCAGTAGCTTGTTATGTTATCCTTTCTATTTCATGGTTACTTCATTTTAATTGTTTATTTCTATTTATTTTCCTCCTTTGTAAAGGCTGGTCCACACAGATTTTTAAGACATACGATTTAAGGTTTAACGCGTAGTCGTAAAGTTGGATCATAGGAAACACGTACTGGCGTTCACACAAAGTTTTAGTTTTAAGACGTTGTTTTCATTGTTGTTTTTAAAACAACGTCTTAAAACCTTATGCATTATGTCTTAAAAATCTGTGTGGACCAGCCTTAAAACAAACTGAATGGGAGACATTAAAAAAATACATTTATAGCAAACAACACTATGTTTATAGTTAATAGCGTTAATAACGAATAAGGGGGCTGTGACGACACAGGCCAGACAAACAATCGGTTGCCAGGTATAGTTTCATTGTTGTGTCTTTCTTTTATTCGCGCACATTCAATGAAATACAAATGAACTGGTAGGGCACTAGCAACACCAAAAGACAACAATGGAACAAATGAATTGAACTGATGGACAAACAATCAGTTGTCAAAATAATAAAATTTGCTCCATAGAAATAAAAACAAGTGTAGCAATAGTAACTGCTCGTAATTTAAAACTTTTAATGATAGACAACGACTAAGTGAAAGTTTTGTATGTGCATTTGTTTGTTTTTGTTTTCCAAAATCAGAAGAAATTATTTTTTGACAGCTTGTTGTTGTCCATCGATTCAATTAATTTGTATCATTGTTGTCTTTCGGTGTTGCTAGTGCCCTATTGACTTGTGAACGCCAAGCTCGAAAAAGAGTGAAATCAGAACCACATTTTCAAACCTATTCGTAAAACAATAGAGTAATGCGGAGCTCAAACTAATGTCTGTCATTATTAACAAGCATATTATTGTTTCACCGACTTCGGTGACGTTTTGCTTCCCACGGACATAATCCAAGGTCGCTGCGAATCATCAAGGTCGCTTGCAAAGAACTTAGACACCAAAGGGATTAATCAACTTCTCGTTACAATGTGAACCACTTTGTTGAAGATTCCACCGAACAATATCCCATCTCGTAATGCATTCGTAATTATTTCGTGCAACCATTGTAAGCAAATCTATTTTTTTCTGTTTTCAAGTGTTTCATTATTACGAAAATATTTCTTGCTATGTAATTAGGTTTTTATTCGCCGCCTTAATTTTACTGATAAGATCTAGTGCGTCATTGAGTTGATCTGTACTCTAAGTAATTATATTGTAACAGTAACAACAATAGTTGACTGTTATTGTATTTTCTGTGCATCAATCTAGATGGCTCGCACATGAAGACTAGCTTTACGAATATTCTCATAATATTCAGTTGTTAATTAGTAAACGCAGTGACTTAATCACTTAACGTAGCGATGCGTTAGCGTTAGCGTATAATTGCGTGTGATTTGATTCAAGACAAGACTGGGGCTAATTGTTTGCAGACAAATTGCAAACAATGAATTTTAATGTGGAAATCATTTAGATTTAGTTGTTCGTAGATATCCCGCTGTGTTCCCAGCCAAACCTTGCGGTAATCCCAGCCTGGACAGTGATGAAGAAACAGCGGAAAACTAGTTTAGATTTATATTACACTTTGAATAATTAGACACTTTGTGTTTTGAATACGAAAATATTTCAATTGCAAATTTTTAGAAAGGATTTGCGTTCATAAAGATTGGCTGGAAATTCCCCTCATCATTATGGCGGGAAAAGGGGGTATGTGCGTCATAATACGAGGTAACCAATCACATTCTAGTGCACACATTTTGAAAAGTTTAATGATTATTTCATTTATAAGATCATAACCAAAGGAAATTAGTTTCAAAATTCAACAATGAGTACAATTTACGCGCAATACAAAATATTTAGTATCGTTTGCAAAACCAGAAATAGATTTTGTGAAGAGATTGATAAAATGATTTATTTTGTAAGTGGTTCACATAACGATTATGTGACAGGTGGTCAAGTCAAGAACTGTGTTTCAGTGGGGGACATTTATCCCATTCATGTGCCAAGTCATTGTTTACATGCACGCAAGTGTTACGTAAAATAACATCAAGTTCAAAAGTAGTTCTGAATCGGCCTTGTTGATTCTAGCATCTGTCCGCAGGTGTCCGCACTGTCCAATCACTGACTCATATGTTTCGTATTTGAAATATCGATCTTTGATTGGTTATCGCTCACTCTTCGACGGTGTTCGAAGCCTACAGGGTTGGTTTAGTCGCTTTAAATTAAAGTCCCCCACTGCAAATCAGTTTAGTTACTGAGTGGGTAGACTCTAAATGTGAATTTATTTTATTTATTATTTAAAGTAAAAGCAAAGAAAGAGCCCTTTTGTGATAAATGGAATGGAATGGCTGAGTCTTGTACGAATGGAATAACCCGCGATGTTATGGCTGATTCTGTCTAAGTAATACATGTGTGAATAATGCTAAGTGTGTGTATTAGTTGACTGTGCAAGGTCAGTTACCAACAGCGAACTGTCTCAGTCACTGATCGCTGTAACGCAACAATACTACCAAGGTTACAACAGTTCATTGTGTTTAGATGCGTATGTGTATTGTACACGATATACTGAGAGACCTTTATCTGTGTTGCATCAGAACATACCGCAAACTGTCTCAGTCACTGATTGCTGTAACGCAACAATACTACCAAGGTTACAACAGTTCATTGTGTTTGGATGCGTGTGTGTATTGTACACGATATACTGAGAGACCTTTATCTTGTGTTGATCAGAACATACTACGAAGGTGAATGCCTCGATAATATTTTGATTTTGATTTAAACTGTACGTTTAATGAAGGTTTTCTGAATACTTTCAAAAGAATGTGTTTCAAAATATTATTAGGTAATTAACTAATTTCACCCGTCTGGGCCCGGGGAAGAATAGGCCCAGAGTGACTCTGCTAGTCATAAGAGGCGACAAAAGGAGACTCTGTCCCTTTCCCCCCCACTGTCCCACTGAATATTTCTCCTCCCACTTGGCCCTGCCCTCCCTTGCTGGACTCCCATATGACGACCCACGCGACGTACAATGGATCTGATTCGGATGTGGCTTTATTCTTCATCATCATTATCTCATCTTCATTATCACCCGCTCATCGTCTCGATTAGCCATTGTTGCACAAATATGATACATTAAGCCCCATTAATCAATCAATCAATCAATTAACTAATTTAATACATTTTATTTTCTGATCAACATGATGGTGTTAAATCAAGAATATATTCGTAAAAACTTGTTTATATATTATATCATAATCAAGGCATAGAACCGCCCCCTTCATGCACGCTGTTTCAACGACAGTCATTTCCTTCACACATTCTTAAGGGCGAAGGATAGTCTCTACGTCACAAACCGCAGAAAATGTTCATTTTTAAATTATATCTCAAGATTGCAACAAAAAATCGAAAATCTAAATCAGCAGCAAACTTTGCTTTGGTAAGCCCTACAGATTGAATAAAATATTATAACCATAAGCGTAGTATTTTGATTATAATTCGATAATTAGTAATTAAATTGATTATTTATAAAAAAACATACTGATTATAATTTAAGTCACGACTTAGCGAATTCAATGTGTAGGGTTTATTAAACCACATTGCGCTGTTGATTCAGATTTTCGATTTCGAAGCCCATTTTTGTGATATAATTTAAAAATGAAAATTTTGTGCGGTTAAAGGCGGCCTTCCGCTCAGTAGTGCTGAAGTCTCCCCGCTTTGTTTAGAGTTTCCGGGTATCCAGCCAGTGGGCGCAAATCATCCATAATGGACTTGTTTCTAGTTGACGTTAGAACTAGAGAAAGTAGAACTATTGTCGGCACGAGGCTGCGACGTCAGCACGAGGCCGTGACGTCAGCACGAGGCTGCGACGTCAGCACGAGGCTGTGACGTCACCACGAGGCTGTGGCGTCAGCACGAGGCTGTGACGTCAGCACGAGGCTGTGACGTCACCACGAGGCCGTGACGTCAGCGCGAGGCGGCGACGTCAGCACGAGGCTGTGACGTCAGCACGAGGCTGTGACGTCAGCACGAGGCTGCGACGTCAGCACGAGGCTGCGACGTCAGCACGAGGCTGCGACGTCAGCACGAGGCCGTGACGTCAGCACGAGGCTGTGACGTCAGCACGAGGCCGTGACGTCAGCACGAGGCTGTGACGTCAGCACGAGGCTGCGACGTCAGCACGAGGCCGTGACGTCAGCACGAGGCTGTGGCGTCAGCACGAGGCTGCGACGTCAGCACGGGGCTGTGACGTCAGCACGAGGCTGCGACGTCAGCACGAGGCTGTGACGTCAGCACGAGGCTGTGGCGTCAGCACGAGGCTGCGACGTCAGCACGAGGCTGTGGCGTCAGCACGAGGCTGCGACGTCAGCACGAGGCTGCGACGTCAGCACGAGGCTGCGACATCAGCACGAGGCTGTGACGTCAGCACGAGGTTGTGACGTCAGCACGAGGCTGTGACGTCAGCACGAGGTTGTGATGTCAGCACGAGGCTGCGACGTCAGCACGAGGCTGCGACGTCAGCACGAGGCTGTGACGTCAGCACGAGGCTGTGGCGTCAGCACGAGGCTGCGACGTCAGCACGGGGCTGTGACGTCAGCACGAGGCTGCGACGTCAGCACGAGGCTGTGACGTCAGCACGAGGCTGTGGCGTCAGCACGAGGCTGCGACGTCAGCACGAGGCTGTGACGTCAGCACGAGGCTGTGGCGTCAGCACGAGGCTGCGACGTCAGCACGGGGCTGTGACGTCAGCACGAGGCTGCGACGTCAGCACGAGGCTGTGACGTCAGCACGAGGCTGTGACGTCAGCACGAGGCTGTGGCGTCAGCACGAGGCTGCGACGTCAGCACGAGGCTGTGACGTCAGCACGAGGCTGTGGCGTCAGCACGAGGCTGCGACGTCAGCACGAGGCTGTGACGTCAGCACGAGGCTGCGACGTCAGCACGAGGCTGCGACGTCAGCACGAGGCTGTGACGTCAGCACGAGGCTGCGACGTCAGCACGGGGCTGTGACGTCAGCACGAGGCTGCGACGTCAGCACGAGGCTGCGACGTCAGCACGGGGCTGTGACGTCAGCACGAGGCTGCGACGTCAGCACGAGGCTGCGACATCAGCACGAGGCTGTGACGTCAGCACGAGGTTGTGACGTCAGCACGAGGCTGTGACGTCAGCACGAGGTTGTGATGTCAGCACGAGGCTGCGACGTCAGCACGAGGCTGCGACGTCAGCACGGGGCTCTGACGTCAGCACGAGGCTGCGACGTCAGCACGGGGCTCTGACGTCAGACTTACATCCTGTTGTGAGAGACGAGCGCTGATTGGTCCTGTCTTTCTGTCCCCAGCTCGACAATGAGTTATTGTATGTTAATGTTGGCCGGTCTAAACCAACTAACCACCTGTGTGATCTCTAAACACTGTGTTGTTATGATTGTGATTAGTATTAACTGTTGAGCGATCTTGCAATTGTCTTGATCGAGCGTGGGAAAGAATGATTGTGACGTATGTTAGTTAGGTTTAGGTGTGAGGTGAGCAGCACACTTGCCCCATGCAGTACAACCCACTCAGTACGAGACGTGATATTCTGTTTGACATATTCCACGATGTGTTGTCCCGTAGTTGTGACGGGTCCAAAGTCACCGTCCATAATATGTACGACATATTGATCGTATGGATCCCTGACCGATTGAGGTGGCTCAGCGGTAAGACGCGAGACTCTAATTCGGGAGGTCGCCGGTTCGATTCCGGCCACCGGCAGTCCTGACTGAAGGTTTTTTCCGAGGTTTTCCTCAGTCGTAAAAGCGAATGCTGGGATTGAGTCATACTATCAGCCCTCGGACAATCCTTCCCAGCTATCCAAACACCCTAATAACCTAGTTAGTCACCTGAAGAGGGGCACATCAGGTAAAGCTGGTGTGCACCCTATAACGGGTATTCCTACAAAAATTATTATTATTTATGAATCCCTGAATGCTTACTCTATGAAATGTTGTATCAAGGACATATAAACGTAAATATCTCGAACAAGGTGGAGTTTCTTACAGTTTTGTTTATAACTTATCTGCCAAAAGAGGGCCTAATACCAATTAAGATGGAGTCTAGTATACGTGAAAATGCGTTGTTTATGAAATGTTGTATAAGGACCTATAAACGTAATTATCTTGAACAAGGTGGAGTTTCTTGCAGTATTGTTTGTATCTGCCAATAGAGGGCGTAATGTCGAGTATTCCCTGCTACTTTAGTTGATGTCATCCTTCCCAATTGACTAAATTGTGTGTTTCTTTAGATGGGCAAGAATGTCTGAGGACAGTTATAGTAATACTCAATCGTTGTATTTATCTTGTTTATGCGGTAAAACCTAGGTGAACACATTCATTCAGGATCACCGTTTACCGGTATCGAACCGGCGACCTCCCGAGCTAGAGTCTGCGTCCTACCGCTGAGCCACCTCTGTCGATTACAGTCAATTTCAACCCCTATTTTTAATTGTGAACCAGAATTGTTCATCTTTATTTTTTTCGGAATCAATCTTTTAAAACTGGATATACATGAAATAAATGAATGCAAATTTAAATCCATCCGTCTCACGTAACGAAGCTGTCATCAGAGTCAAAGATTATTGCGCCACGTCTGAAATATCCATAATATGTTCGCTTACGTCTTCGCGGTGAGTTGCAACACTTGTGCATAAATACAGATCATACGGGCCTACTTTCACTAGGGCATGCCGTTATTATTGTCATCAAGCTTCTAATCTGTGGTTCGTATAGAGATATCTATCCACCCTTTCTTTCCTCTGCTCAATTGGCCACATCCTAGACCGCTTTCAACTACTGCGTGCCAACCTAAGAAGCACTCTGCAAATCACTAACCTCAAAAGCCCGTCTGGGCCCGGGGAAGAATAGGCCCAGAGTGACTCTGCTAGTCGTAAGAGGCGACGAAAGGAGACCCGTCTCGGCCCGGGGTGGAATAGGCCCAGAGTGACTCTGCTAGTCGTAGAGGCAACGAAAGGAGACCCGTCTCGGCCCGGGGTAGAATAGGCTCAGAGTGACTCTGCTAGTCGTAAGAGGCGACGAAAGGAGACCTTGTCTCCCCCCCCCCCCCCCACTGTTCCACTGAATATTTCTCCTCCCACTTGGCCCTGCCCTCCCTTGCTGGACTCCCATATGACGACCCACGCGACCTACAATGGATCTGATTCGGATGTGACTTTATTCTTCATCATCTTGTCATTATCACCCGCTCATCGTCTCGATTAGCCATTGTTGCAAAAATATGAGACGTTAAGCCCCATTCATCAATCAATTAACTAACCTCAAAGGAAGGCGGATGGTATAGTGGAGATCGTAAATGTCAATCAACCCCATTATTCAGCAAAGCACTCGTCTTCTCAGCCGGTACCGACAGCTACTTACAAACCGCATGGACTTTGGGACCTTTAGCGCAATGGTAATGCGACAACCACCAGAGGAAGGTCCCCTTTTTGTAACTGTGTGTCCACCCATTGACTGCCGCTTGAGATTTTAGACAAGATGGACATTTACAACTGTCAACAAAGGAGGCGACGGCTAAGTCTCCCTTTGTGTGTATATAGTGATTGGCAGGGTGCTTCTTAGGTTGGCACGCAGAGTAGTGATTGGCAGGGTGCTTCTTAGGTTGGCACGCAGAGTAGTGATTGGCAGGGTGCTTCTTAGGTTGGCACGCAGAGTAGTGATTGGCAGGGTGCTTCTTAGGTTGGCACGCAGGGTAGTGATTGGCAGAGTGCCTCTTAGGTTGGCACGCAGGGTAGTTATTGGCAGGGTGCTTCGTAGGTTGGCACGCAGAGTAGTAAGTTTACCACGTATCAATACTACTTCCAGTATCCGTCTGGGTGGCACCCGGTGAGTAGGCAACCCATCTGACCTCGGTGCATGGCGGGTGCACTGGTCAGCGACAGGGGCGATGCTTGGACATTATTCCGTTGTCGTCGTCGTCGTTGCCGTTGCCGTTGTCGTGGTCGTTGTCGTTGTCGTTGTCGTGGTCGTTGTTTCTACGCGTATTCAGACTGCGACCCAGAGCTGAGTTAAAAGCCAACTATAAACGTTCCCATAGCTATTTGAATAAATATACAATAAGCTTTTTACAATCAACTGATTGACATTTAATGAATCGACTTTAACATAAGTGACTGATAATCATCTGGAAACTGTTTGGACTCTGAGATATCAAACAAAATACTTGCATGTTTGTTTAAAAAGAAGTCGTACTAAGTGTGTTCTTAAAGAACCTTGGTCTAAGTGTGTTCTTAATGAACCTTAGTCTAAGTGTGTTCTTAATGAACCATAGTCTAAGTGTGTTCTTAATGAACCTTAGTCTAAGTGTGTTCTTAATGAACCTTACCGTGTTCTTAATGAACCTTACCCTAAGTGTGTTCTTAATGAACCTTACCCTAAGTGTGTTCTTAAAGAACCTTGGTCTAAGTGTGTTCTTAATGAACCTTAGTCTAAGTGTGTTCTTAATGAACCTTACCCTAAGTGTGTTCTTAAGGCGGGACAACACTGAAAATCTCATTATTTAGAAAAAAAAGTCAATCTACAATTTTTTTTATTTAATTGTTTAAACTATTAACAATCGATTCAAAACACAAAGTTAAGTATATATTTCATATAAAATACTCATATCTATATTCTTGTGGATGTATGCGCTCCGTATTTGCCATAAAATGCGAGCAAAGACAGGTTTTGTTGTGATTTTGCAGGAAGTATTTTCTAATAACTTTAAACCTAACTATCCCATCCTTAAAATACATCCACATTATGATAGATATAGAAAAAAAAGTAAATATTGCTTTTTAAGAAACATGTCAATAACTCAATAATATCATTATTATCTTTTATCTTTTCAAAATTATCTAGATAATTATTTTAATCTTTTATCTATTTTCCTAGATAATTTTTTTACACTTTATCTTTTATCTTATCTAGATAATTTTTTGGGGAATTATCTTTATCTTTATCTAGATAAAAAATAAATTATCTAGTCACAACACGGCTTATTAACCCTCACTCAGGCAGGTTGTTCAACTCGCGTCCTTGCTCACTCACTTACTTGTATTTAGTTATTAATTCTATGCATGTCTCCTACTCGGTTATAAAAACGTTACACACAATAGTGTTACTTATATCGTAGTTCCATAGTCATAGTCATTGTCATTACTCTGATCGCATTGTTATCGGAATCATTGGCTTCTAAACGGTGGAATATAAAAACACACTTCCGTGATTGCGACATTACGAGTGTTCCAGAATTCATTGTCTAGAGTGATCTAAGTGATCCAGTATTCGTACTAGCTGACTTCATGTTCCAGAATCATCTTATCAAACTCGACATTTCTCGGATTATTTGAGAATGCTTCTAAATGTTGAAACATCGATTCATATCGACGATTTGGTAAATTTGTATCATCTAAACGACGAATTTAAAAACTTTTAAACATTACGACTGTCATTCCTGTATTTAATTATGTATCAATCTACTAAAATAATATGGTGCAGTGTAGCCATAGGAAAACGTCATTACTAGAGATCTGACAACAACAATAACAATAACAAGGCCATGCACACATTGTTTTGATTGATGGAATCATCAGAGCTTTGTCTGTTGTGCATTGGCTCTATTTTCATCGGCCAGTGTTCCACGCTGATACCATCTTGATGCCTTATTGCGCTCCTTGTCTGCAAGTGGGCTAACCAGCATGTAATTAAATGCTAATACCGTATTAACATTCGGACAGAGACATTCCCACAGTTAATGTTCGGGTATTTTGGCTAAAACTCGGACAATGCCCTGCCCAGTAATAATAATGCGTACCTAGTAAACCTCTAAAAAATTTAACTCACTAAGAAGAGAAGAAAAATCCACTGAAATACAACATAAAAATCAAAATCCTTAACACTACCAAATAAAACTAATTTAAAGCCAAAGGCGAGAAGCTCTATTAATCCAATATAAGTTATTCTTATCCTAATGGACGAGAAGTAAAGTTTGACGAACCCAAATAAACATAAAGGCGTTTAAAGCAATCTTCAAAAATACTAAATGTAAATCTTACACACCAAGAAAATAACTCTAATAACATACTAATGAACAAAATCCTAAATAAATAAATTCACATTTAGATTCTACCCACTCAGTAACTAAACTGATTTGCAGTGGGGGACTTTAATTTAAAGTGACTAAACCAACCCTGTAGGCTTCGAACACCATCGACGAGTGAGCGATAACCAATCAAAGATCGATATTTCAAATACGAAACATGTGAATCAGTGATTGGACAGTGCGGACACCTGCGGACAAATGCCAGAATCAACAAGGCCGATTCAGAACAACTTTGAATTTATTGAGTGCTTCGTTGCTAGGACGGCTCCAAAGTCACCGTTTACTTGTTCCTAAGACAAGAAATAAGAAAACAGTTGAAACCTCTGTACTACACATTAAACCCTGTAAGTAAATACATTCCCCCCCCCCTTCCCCTCCATTCCCCTCCATAGCTCGGTGCAAACAGCGCGTTCGCCTTCTGTTGAACGTCTGATTTAAGGATTGTTTCAGTAAAATAACAATTAACAAGCTATAGCAAGTTTACTCATTTATTCTTATTCTTTGGATGTCCTATGATAATATAACGAACCAAAATCTGTTGCCGGACGTTGTTATTGAGTCTATATAGTTAATGAAATTAAGTACGGGTTAGACTATAACTGAAATAAGCAACTAGACGTTGTGAACCAGTTGGTTGTTATTTCACTATTCCTTGTAGCAATAATTGTAGATCGCTCGTAAATATCCAGCTAACCGCAGTAAACCATCCGTCACTACGCTAATGTTATTGTCTATGACGTCACTAGAACTGTTGCATACTGAAGGTCCACGTGAAAGACGAGGCCTAGGCAGCTTGTTCTTCTCATGGGTTATTGCGTAAATTAAGGTAATTGTATATTTTAGTGTTGACCCAGTTTTTTTTTTTTTTTACTTCATTCTTATCGAATCTCCGTGTATTTTTTTAATTCAGGAATTTTAGAGACAAAAGTAAAAATTTTATGGTGATTTATATCTATTTGTGTAACTTTCGCCTTCTGTTGAATAGTGTTAAGACACGTGTTGAGTCACACATGAAGATGAAGAACTCTGGCTGAAAGCATCAACGACCTATAATATACCACTTATACCACTCATATAATTAGTATCGACTCAACCTGTTATTTAAATACCCTTTAAGTCAAAATAGTCAATAAATACCTAAATAAAATATATAATATGGTAATGCGAAACGCAAGTTTCTTTGTATTTTGCGTACACGAAACACTGACGGAAGGAGAGTTTTTTTAACAAAGAATGCTTTGGTCAGCCCATCGAGTTCATATTATTGATGACGTTTATCAGTTACAATGTTTTTAACTTCTATGGTTAAAAATAAAAATAATAAATTTTACTCTTAAAACACTCGAAAAATAGGGGTATTCTATCTTTCAAGTAACGTCTGCCAATCGCCTAGCGGAGGTTCGGTAAACCTCAAAGTAAGGTCTTAAAGATATTCTCGTGCTCACTTCAAACACTGCTCTATTATTTTAAGAAAATACAAAAAACTGACATTGATGTAGATAGAATTACAATTTTAAGTATTACAGTTTGGCATTTTGTCACTTTGAGTCAAAATCAGAGTTGGTTTTGATGAAAGATCAATTTAATTTTCTTTATTGAATGATTATCCAATTTAGATATGTTGTGATTTATCTGTGGTTTAGATTCTTAACATTTTGGAAATGGAAGTCTTACTTGAAGTCTGTCTTCAAGTCAAGCATTGCTTAAATGCATCGCTTTTTAAACATGCCGCTAATATGAAAGTTCAGTGTATAGTTGGCAGTGACCTGGCTGTCATCTTCATCACTATAAACAAAACACGGCGACAGGGAAATGTCGCGAGAGCTTATACACAAGAAAAATACATTTTGAAGGCAATTATAGACAGTTTAGCCAATATAATTTATAGAAAGACAAGGCCTAGGCCCGATCCATGTTCTTGAAAGGTATACTTATGTAAAGTGTAGCCTAGTATTTCGTCTGTCAGATAAATATAACTCTAGGTAGACCTAGTAGAATGACGACAATGACAATTTGAAGTATGAATTTTGTTATTTTTGTCACCATGGATAAAATAGTGGTTCGAGTCGTGACTTCAAGTCGAGATTCTGACTGTGCATGGTAATCTTAGTAGTTCGACGATCCACCGCCAGGAAATTTAGCGACCAATCCGGATCCTCATAAATCGCGTCATAACTTAATAACGAGCCGACCGATTACCGCCAAACTTGCCCATCTGACGTACGTTATCTCAGTCTCGATAACGCGTAAACACGCGTAGATAACGGGCGTGACAGCGTCGAGGAATCTCTGCCGGTGATTGGCTATATAAGCAGAGCGCGCGCTCGCCCGCCGTTCAGTCGGTGTGACGCTCGGCTGTCGGCAACATGGCGGCCATGAATGCCAGTGTGACTCTACCAGGGATGATAGATCACGTGACCAACTACCTGGAGAAACACAGCGGTACGTGCACAAGATTTGGATTTAGGAAACGTTTTGTTTGTGGGGAAAAAATCATTCCCAAAAAACATGTTGACTGTCATTTTTTTTTTAAGCGAACGGTTTGTGAAATAACAAATGTGTGAAATAACAAAACGAATCGAATACATTAGTATACAGGTGCGTCTGTCTTAGAAGTACTAATCAGACTACTACTAACACTTATCCTACCATTACTACTGTACTACCACTACTACCACTACCACTTCTACTACTATTACTACAACTGCTTTACTATTTTACTACTATACTACTGCTTTATTACTATACTAATATTACTGCTATTACTACTACTTGCACCACTTCTACTACTATTACTACCACTGTTACTGCTATTACTACTACACTTGTACCACTGATACTACTACTTCTCTAGGATTACACTAATACGAATATTATAGACCGAGTTGAGATGGGAAAATAATTCAAAGACTTTGTATAGCTTATAGACGGAGAGCCAGCAACATAAAAGCTCCCCTCATAAGGTACATATGTTTTGACTTTTGAAATAGGAGCGGAAAAACTACTCTACTAACAAAACGCGCGTCTTACTCCTCAACGTGGGGGCTTTTAGGCCCCACAGGGGGCCAAAAAAGCCGAAAAAAGGCCCAAGGTTCCCCTCATAAGGTACATGGATGGAGTAAACGCCATTTTGTAGAGATAAGTGTCCCAAATAGGAATTCGAAGAGTAAGACGGGATATTAGGGGGCGTTTACCGATCAGACGCCATTTTACCCAAAAAGGGCCATTTTTTATTTTCGCACATGCATGCACTTAAACACTCAAAACATATCCGGAAATGTCTCGAGACGTAGAAAAACATACATTTTAAAGAAATTTTGGGTTATTGTCCTCGCCAGACGCCCTCAAAAGGGGCCCAAAAAGGCCAAGGTTCCCCTCATAAGGTACATGAATGGAGTAAACGCCATTTTGTAGAGATAAGTGTCCCAAATAGGAATTTGAAGAGTAAGACGGGATATTAGGGGGCGTTTACCGATCAGACGCCATTTTGTCCAAAAAGGGACGCTTTTTATTTTCACACGTGCACGCGCTTAAACGCCCAAAACATATCCTTAAAATTAATGACCCTAGAGGTGAATACATTTCAAAGATATTGTGTGATGTCCTCGCCAGACGCCCTCAAAAGGGGCCCAAAAAGGCCAAGGTTCCCCTCATAAGGTACATGAATAGAGTAAACGCCATTTTGTAGAGATAAGTGTTCCAAATAGGAATTTGAAGAGTAAGACGGGATATTAGGGGGCGTTTACCGATCAGACGCCATTTTACCCAAAAAGGTCCACTTTTTATTTTCACACATGCACGCACTTAAACGCCCAAAACATATCCTTAAAATTAATGACCCTAGAGGTGAATACATTTCAAAGATATTGTGTGATGTCCTCGCCAGACGCCCTCAAAAGGGGCCCAAAAAGGCCAAGGTTCCCTCATAAGGTACATGAATAGAGTAAACGCCATTTTGTAGAGATAAGTGTTCCAAATAGGAATTTGAAGAGTAAGACGGGATATTAGGGGGCGTTTACCGATCAGACGCCATTTTACCCAAAAAGGTCCACTTTTTATTTTCACACATGCACGCACTTAACACCCAAAACATATCCTTAAATCCTGACATTAATAATAATAAATACTGGTATATTAAAGTCAGGGGTGGGCGGAGCTTCAAAACTATCGCATCCGGATCGAGGCTGTGGGGGGGGGGGGGGGGGGGTGGGGGGGGGGGGGGGGGGGGGGGGGGGGGGGGGGGGGGGGGGGGGGGCTGGCGAGGACATCACACAATATCTTAGAAATGTATTCACCTCTAGGGGCATTTAAGGATATGTTTTGGGGTGTTAAAGCGCGTGCGATCGGTAAACGCCCCCTAATATCCCGTCTTACTCTTCGAATTCGTATTTGGGACACTTATCTCTACAAAATGGCGTTTACTCCATTCATGTACCTTATGAGGGGAACCTTGGCCTTTTTGGGCCGCTTTTGAGGGCGTCTGGCGAGGACAATAACCCAAAATTTCTTTAAAATGTATGTTTTTCTACGTCTCGAGACATTTCCGGATATGATTTTAGTATTTAAGCGCATGCCTGTGCAAAAATAAAAAATGGCCCTTTTTAGGTAAAATGGCGTCTGATCGGTAAACGCCCCCTAATATCCCGTCTTACTCTTCGAATTCCTATTTGGGACACTTATCTCTACAAAATGGCGTTTACTCCATCCATGTACCTTATGAGGGGAACCTTGGGCCTTTTTTCGGCTTTTTTGGCCCCCTGTGGGGCCTAAAAGCCCCCACGTTGAGGAGTAAGACGCGCGTTTTGTTAGTAGAGTAGTTTTTCCGCTCCTATTCCAATAGTCAAAACATATGTACCTTATGAGGGGAGCTTTTATGTTGCTGGCTCTTGGACTATTATAATTAATCAGTAGTCTCGTTGTGCAAATCGTACAAAGATGGTATCCATATTGGTGATTTAGTGCGTATATAAATAGTGTCGTATATAGATAGTGTCCATATTGGTGATGTAGTTTAGTTTAACCTCCTCCTTTAACTCCTGGTTTGAAGTCAATAATGATGAATAAATCACACTTGAATGTGTACAGCAGATATAGTTCCACTTTCTGACCCCTTTTTTCATTGCGAGCGTTCCGTTCTACTTTTATGGTACTCTTTTTTTTTCTCTTTTCTTTTCTTGCTTCTTTATGTACATTCAAATTCAAATCTGTGACGTCCTAAGTGTCAATGTGGATTTAACGGACATTTTAAATTGTTGATCATTGTTGTTTTAAAACAATACACAATCTTATATTGAACTTTAAAACTTTTTGGTCAGAATGTTCGTATGATTGATCTCTACTACTGTAATACTGCTTGAACTCTACTACTGTAATACTGCTTGAACTCTACTACTGTAATACTGCTTGAACTCTACTACTGTAATACTGCTTGAACTCTTCTACTGTAATACTGCTTGAACTCTACTACTGTAATACTGCTTGAACTCTACTACTGTAATACTGCTTGAACTCTACTACTGTAATACTGCTTGAACTCTACTACTGTAATACTGCTTGAACTCTACTACTGTAATACTGCTTGAACTCTACTACTGTAATACTGCTTGAACTCTACTACTGTAATACTGCTTGAACTCTACTACTGTAATACTGCTTGAACTCTACTACTGTAATACTGCTTGAACTCTACTACTGTAATACTGCTTGAACTCTACTACTGTAATACTGCTTGAACTCTACTACTGTAATACTGCTTGAACTCTACTACTGTAATACTGTTTGAACTCTACTACTGTAATAGTTTGAACTCTACTTCTGTAATAGCCTACTGCTTGAACTCTACTACTGTAATACTGCTTCAACTCTACTACTGTAATACTGCTTCAACTCTACTACTGTAATACTGCTTGAACGGATAAAAAGCTTTAGTACAGTTATTATTCATATTAACAATTGAGTTGACCTTCACCATTGAGTCCGGGATGGTGTTTATATGCATGCGAACATATTAACCTACTGTACCGGCAATCAAGTGGGCTAGCATATTATCAAGTTTATAACAGTGTCATAATACTACACAACATTCTCATCGCTTAGCCACAACGTTAATTGTTGCAATATTACACCGTAAAAGTGGTTTCGTAGAAAAAGAAGTGTAATCTTTTAACAACCGTACATAAACCACTCTTGAATCATGAACACATGTATACAAAGGTGTAGTTAGGAATTCGAGCTGTCTATAAAAGTGAAAAGTTCAAATGTTTGTGTGAATTCTTGACGATTTATTTAAAAAAGGTTCCGTCTTATTTTAATTATAGCTTGCTTTTTTATATATATTTTTTGTAATTATTTTGTGCTTAACCACTCAACCGTTGGGTCATATAGTGACCCCGGAGTGGTGATTGGAAAAATGGCCGAACAGAAGGACTTACATTCAAATAAGTTACGAGAAGAAAGAGGGAAAAATTTATTTTGGATTTTTTTTTTCAAATTTTCACATTCTTACTGTTTATTTATTTATTTATTTTTTTATCTAGTTCTATACATAATGACGTGTTAGTTATTTTTATGTCTTGTATTTTAAGTTCTTCCTTCAAACTGCCATCTTCTATTTGATTTCAATATATATTATATGACTGCCTCTTTATAACTAAATTCTTCTTAATATTTTTTGTTTGTACTTAGTTCTTTTCTTTTACTATCTTTGTTGGTGTTTCCTTTTGTTGACAGCACACACGTGTTTGCTAAAAGTTTCAAAACATTTCTACCGCATTCTCCAATGTTTATGACGTTAACCTTGTGTTGCGTAGCTACTGCTCAATCTGACCTCACCTGTCTGACATATTCGCAGCAATTAGTTTGCCACGACTGGCTGTAAATATGTTCATAATGTTATCTAGAATCTTAGGAAAACAGGATTCTGTTTTCGGAACCCACCTATCATTAGCAAGATAATATAACACACACTCTTGACACTTGGGACATCAATTCCCGTCCCAGACCAGGGCATAATGGAGGTCAAAATGTGTTGACATGTGGAGGTCAATGTGTGTAGGTGTGCGTGCGGTTAGTTGCCAGGGTATAATGGAGGTCAAAATGTGTAGACATTCGGAGGTCAATGTGTGTAGGTGTGTATGCGGTTAGATACCAGGGTATAATGGAGGTCAGAATGTGTTGACATGTGGAGGTCAATGTGTGTAGGTGTGCGTGCGGTTAGTTGCCAGGGTATAATGGAACCCAAAATGTGTTGACATGTGGAGGTCAATGTGTGTAGGTGTGCGTGCAGTTAGTTGCCAGGGCATAATGGAGGTCAAAATGTGTTGACATTCGGAGGTCAATGTGTGTAGGTGTGCGTGCGGTTAGTTGCCAGGGTATAATGGAACCCAAAATGTGTTGACATTTGGAGGTCAATGAGTGTAGGTGTGCGTGCGGTTAGTTGCCAGGGTATAATGGAACCCAAAATGTGTTGACATTTGGAGGTCAATGTGTGTAGGTGTGTATGCGGTTAGTTGCCAGGGTATAATGGAACCCAAAATGTGTTGACATTTGGAGGTCAATGAGTGTAGGTGTGCGTGCGGTTAGTTGCCAGGGCATAATGGAGGTCAAAATGTGTTGACATTCGGAGGTCAATGTGTGTAGGTGTGCGTGCGGTTAGTTGCCAGGGCATAATGGAGGTCAAAATGTGTTGACATGTGGAGGTCAATGTGTGTAGGTGTGCGTGCGGTTAGTTGCCAGGGTATAATGGAACCCAAAATGTGTTGACATGTGGAGGTCAATGTGTGTATGTGGTTAGTTGCCAGGGTATAATGGAACCCAAAATGTGTTGACATGTGGAGGTCAATGTGTGTAGGTGTGTATGCGGTTAGTTGCCAGGGTATAATGGAACCCAAAATGTGTTGACATTTGGAGGTTTATGTGTGCGTGCGGTTAGTTGCTAGGGTATAATGGAACCCAAAATGTGTTGACATTTGGAGGTCAATGTGTGTGTGCGGTTAGTTGCCAGGGTATAATGGAGGTCCAAATGTGTTGACATGTGGAGGTCAATGTGTGTATGCAGTTAGTTGCCAGGGTATAATGGAGGTCCAAATGTGTTTACATTTGGAGGTCAATGTGTGTATGCAGTTAGTTGCCAGGGTATAATGGAGGTCCAAATGTGTTTACATTTGGAGGTCAATGTGTGTATGCGGTTAGTTGCCAGGGTATAATGGAGGTCCAAATGTGTTTACATTTGGAGGTCAATGTGTGTATGCAGTTAGTTGCCAGGGTATAATGGAGGTCCAAATGTGTTTACATTTGGAGGTCAATGTGTGTATGCAGTTAGTTGCCAGGGTATAATGGAACCCAAAATGTGTTGACATGTGGAGGTCAATGTGTGTATGCAGTTAGTTGCCAGGGTATAATGGAACCCAAAATGTGTTGACATGTGGAGGTCAATGTGTGTATGCAGTTAGTTGCCAGGGTATAATGGAACCCAAAATGTGTTGACATGTGGAGGTCAATGTGTGTATGCAGTTAGTTGCCAGGGTATAATGGAACCCAAAATGTGTTGACATTTGGAGGTCAATGTGTGTATGCAGTTAGTTGCCAGGGTATAATGGAACCCAAAATGTGTTGACATGTGGAGGTCAATGTGTGTATGCGGTTAGTTGCCAGGGTATAATGGAACCCAAAATGTGTTGACATTTGGAGGTTTATGTGTGCGTGCGGTTAGTTGCTAGGGTATAATGGAACCCAAAATGTGTTGACATTTGGAGGTCAATGTGTGTATGCGGTTAGTTGCCAGGGTATAATGGAGGTCAAAATGTGTTGACATGTGGAGGTCAATGTGTGTATGCAGTTAGTTGCCAGGGTATAATGGAGGTCCAAATGTGTTTACATTTGGAGGTCAATGTGTGTATGCGGTTAGTTGCCAGGGTATAATGGAGGTCAAAATGTGTTTACATTTGGAGGTCAATGTGTGTATGCAGTTAGTTGCCAGGGTATAATGGAGGTCCAAATGTGTTTACATTTGGAGGTCAATGTGTGTATGCAGTTAGTTGCCAGGGTATAATGGAGGTCCAAATGTGTTTACATTTGGAGGTCAATGTGTGTATGCAGTTAGTTGCCAGGGTATAATGGAGGTCAAAATGTGTTGACATGTGGAGGTCAATGTGTGTATGCGGTTAGTTGCCAGGGTATAATGGAGGTCCAAATGTGTTTACATTTGGAGGTCAATGTGTGTATGTGGTTAGTTGCCAGGGTATAATGGAACCCAAAATGTGTTGACATGTGGAGGTCAATGTGTGTATGCGGTTAGTTGCCAGGGTATAATGGAGGTCCAAATGTGTTTACATTTGGAGGTCAATGTGTGTATGCAGTTAGTTGCCAGGGTATAATGGAGGTCAAAATGTGTTGACATGTGGAGGTCAATGTGTGTAGGTGTGTATGCGGTTAGTTGCCAGGGTATAATGGAGGTCCAAATGTGTTTACATTTGGAGGTCAATGTGTGTATGTGGTTAGTTGCCAGGGTATAATGGAACCCAAAATGTGTTCACATTTGGAGGTCAATGTGTGTATGCGGTTAGTTGCCAGGGTATAATGGAGGTCCAAATGTGTTTACATTTGGAGGTCAATGTGTGTGTGCGGTTAGTTGCCAGGGCATAATGGAACCCAAAATGTGTTGACATGTGGAGGTTTATGTGTGCGTGCGGTTAGTTGCCAGGGTATAATGGAACCCAAAATGTGTTGACATTTGGAGGTCAATGTGTGTATGCGGTTAGTTGCCAGGGTATAATGGAGGTCAAAATGTGTTGACATGTGGAGGTCAATGTGTGTATGCAGTTAGTTGCCAGGGTATAATGGAGGTCCAAATGTGTTTACATTTGGAGGTCAATGTGTGTATGCGGTTAGTTGCCAGGGTATAGGGGAACCCAAAATGTGTTTACATTTGGAGGTAATGTGTGTATGCAGTTAGTTGCCAGGGTATAATGGAGGTCCAAATGTGTTTACATTTGGAGGTCAATGTGTGTATGCAGTTAGTTGCCAGGGTATAATGGAGGTCCAAATGTGTTTACATTTGGAGGTCAATGTGTGTATGCAGTTAGTTGCCAGGGTATAATGGAACCCAAAATGTGTTGACATGTGGAGGTCAATGTGTGTATGCAGTTAGTTGCCAGGGTATAATGGAACCCAAAATGTGTTGACATGTGGAGGTCAATGTGTGTATGCGGTTAGTTGCCAGGGTATAATGGAACCCAAAATGTGTTGACATTTGGAGGTTTATGTGTGCGTGCGGTTAGTTGCTAGGGTATAATGGAACCCAAAATGTGTTGACATTTGGAGGTCAATGTGTGTATGCGGTTAGTTGCCAGGGTATAATGGAGGTCAAAATGTGTTGACATGTGGAGGTCAATGTGTGTATGCAGTTAGTTGCCAGGGTATAATGGAGGTCCAAATGTGTTTACATTTGGAGGTCAATGTGTGTATGCGGTTAGTTGCCAGGGTATAATGGAGGTCAAAATGTGTTTACATTTGGAGGTCAATGTGTGTATGCAGTTAGTTGCCAGGGTATAATGGAGGTCCAAATGTGTTTACATTTGGAGGTCAATGTGTGTATGCAGTTAGTTGCCAGGGTATAATGGAGGTCCAAATGTGTTTACATTTGGAGGTCAATGTGTGTATGCAGTTAGTTGCCAGGGTATAATGGAGGTCAAAATGTGTTGACATGTGGAGGTCAATGTGTGTATGCGGTTAGTTGCCAGGGTATAATGGAGGTCCAAATGTGTTTACATTTGGAGGTCAATGTGTGTATGTGGTTAGTTGCCAGGGTATAATGGAACCCAAAATGTGTTGACATGTGGAGGTCAATGTGTGTATGCGGTTAGTTGCCAGGGTATAATGGAGGTCCAAATGTGTTTACATTTGGAGGTCAATGTGTGTATGCAGTTAGTTGCCAGGGTATAATGGAGGTCAAAATGTGTTGACATGTGGAGGTCAATGTGTGTAGGTGTGTATGCGGTTAGTTGCCAGGGTATAATGGAGGTCCAAATGTGTTTACATTTGGAGGTCAATGTGTGTATGTGGTTAGTTGCCAGGGTATAATGGAACCCAAAATGTGTTCACATTTGGAGGTCAATGTGTGTATGCGGTTAGTTGCCAGGGTATAATGGAGGTCCAAATGTGTTTACATTTGGAGGTCAATGTGTGTGTGCGGTTAGTTGCCAGGGCATAATGGAACCCAAAATGTGTTGACATGTGGAGGTTTATGTGTGCGTGCGGTTAGTTGCCAGGGTATAATGGAACCCAAAATGTGTTGACATTTGGAGGTCAATGTGTGTATGCGGTTAGTTGCCAGGGTATAATGGAGGTCAAAATGTGTTGACATGTGGAGGTCAATGTGTGTATGCAGTTAGTTGCCAGGGTATAATGGAGGTCCAAATGTGTTTACATTTGGAGGTCAATGTGTGTATGCGGTTAGTTGCCAGGGTATAGGGGAACCCAAAATGTGTTTACATTTGGAGGTAATGTGTGTATGCAGTTAGTTGCCAGGGTATAATGGAGGTCCAAATGTGTTTACATTTGGAGGTCAATGTGTGTATGCAGTTAGTTGCCAGGGTATAATGGAGGTCCAAATGTGTTTACATTTGGAGGTCAATGTGTGTATGCGGTTAGTTGCCAGGGTATAATGGAGGTCCAAATGTGTTTACATTTGGAGGTCAATGTGTGTATGCAGTTAGTTGCCAGGGTATAATGGAGGTCCAAATGTGTTTACATTTGGAGGTCAATGTGTGTATGCGGTTAGTTGCCAGGGTATAATGGAGGTCCAAATGTGTTTACATTTGGAGGTCAATGTGTGTATGCAGTTAGTTGCCAGGGTATAATGGAGGTCCAAATGTGTTTACATTTGGAGGTCAATGTGTGTATGCAGTTAGTTGCCAGGGTATAGGGGAACCCAAAATGTGTTTACATTTGGAGGTAATGTGTGTATGCAGTTAGTTGCCAGGGTATAATGGAGGTCCAAATGTGTTTACATTTGGAGGTCAATGTGTGTATGCAGTTAGTTGCCAGGGTATAATGGAGGTCCAAATGTGTTGACATGTGGAGGTCAATGTGTGTATGCAGTTAGTTGCCAGGGTATAATGGAGGTCCAAATGTGTTTACATTTGGAGGTCAATGTGTGTATGCAGTTAGTTGCCAGGGTATAGGGGAACCCAAAATGTGTTTACATTTGGAGGTAATGTGTGTATGCAGTTAGTTGCCAGGGTATAATGGAGGTCCAAATGTGTTTACATTTGGAGGTCAATGTGTGTATGCAGTTAGTTGCCAGGGTATAATGGAGGTCCAAATGTGTTTACATTTGGAGGTCAATGTGTGTATGCAGTTAGTTGCCAGGGTATAGGGGAACCCAAAATGTGTTTACATTTGGAGGTAATGTGTGTATGCAGTTAGTTGCCAGGGTATAATGGAGGTCCAAATGTGTTTACATTTGGAGGTCAATGTGTGTATGCAGTTAGTTGCCAGGGTATAATGGAGGTCCAAATGTGTTTACATTTGGAGGTCAATGTGTGTATGTGGTTAGTTGCCAGGGTATAATGGAGGTCCAAATGTGTTTACATTTGGAGGTCAATGTGTGTATGCAGTTAGTTGCCAGGGTATAATGGAGGTCCAAATGTGTTTACATTTGGAGGTCAATGTGTGTATGTGGTTAGTTGCCAGGGTATAATGGAGGTCCAAATGTGTTGACATTTGGAGGTCAATGTGTGTATGCAGTTAGTTGCCAGGGTATAATGGAGGTCCAAATGTGTTTACATTTGGAGGTCAATGTGTGTGTGCGGTTAGTTGCCAGGGTATAATGGAGGTCCAAATGTGTTTACATTTGGAGGTCAATGTGTGTATGTGGTTAGTTGCCAGGGTATAATGGAGGTCCAAATGTGTTGACATTTGGAGGTCAATGTGTGTATGCAGTTAGTTGCCAGGGTATAATGGAGGTCCAAATGTGTTTACATTTGGAGGTCAATGTGTGTGTGCGGTTAGTTGCCAGGGTATAATGGAGGTCCAAATGTGTTTACATTTGGAGGTCAATGTGTGTATGCAGTTAGTTGCCAGGGTATAATGGAGGTCCAAATGTGTTTACATTTGGAGGTCAATGTGTGTGTGCGGTTAGTTGCCAGGGTATAATGGAGGTCCAAATGTGTTTACATTTGGAGGTCAATGTGTGTATGCAGTTAGTTGCCAGGGTATAATGGAGGTCCAAATGTGTTTACATTTGGAGGTCAATGTGTGCGTGCGGTTAGTTGCCAGGGCATAATGGAGGTCCATATGATTCCTTGTGACGCACATCACAACCATGTTATTATCAGCATTGCCTCACGGGGCGTACTTGACTCACATAATGATGGGCTGCCCAAACCTCGCGAGGTGATCTGCATAGAATGATGACGCACACGACATACCTTCATCTGATTGGCAGAGACTAGATAAATAAGAATAGAAGAGAATATTAGTTTCTTAATATCGATGTTTTTCTTCTTTAACAGTTATTTTTTTATAACATATTTCCTACCAGCATCTTTAATATTTAATGCCCTTGTAAATTTGTTTTCTAATTTGTATATTTCGTTATTCTTAGGTCATTATTGTTATGTTTTAATTATTTGTATCATCTTTTCCTTGTTTTGTTATATTACTTTATATGTGTATTACTATTTACTATACCTTGGTTTTCAGTCACTTTTAGTATGAGTTGGCAGTTACTTTTTCCGTTAATGTATGAATAAAATGATTGTATGTTCCGTGGTACCAACACTATTGTGACTAATGTATTTGTTACAGACCCCCGCAACAAGGACTGTCCCCTATCATCACTGTCCTCGTCATCTACAATGTGTCCTTGTTACAGACCCCCGCACCAAGGACTGGCTCCTGGTCCAAGGACTGTCCCCTATCATCACTGTCCTCGTTATCTACAATGTTTCCTTGTTACAGACCCCCGCACCAAGGACTGGCTCCTGGTCCAAGGACTGTCCCCTATCATCACTGTCCTTGTTATCTACAATGTTTCCTTGTTACAGACCCCCGCACCAAGGACTGGCTCCTGGTCCAAGGACTGTCCCCTATCATCACTGTCCTCGTTATCTACAATGTTTCCTTGTTGCAGACCCCCACACCAAGGACTGGCTCCTGGTCCAAGGACTGTCCCCTATCATCACTGTCCTCGTTATCTACAATGTTTCCTTGTTACAGACCCCCGCACCAAGGACTGGCTCCTGGTCCAAGGACTGTCCCCTATCATCACTGTCCTTGTTATCTACAATGTGTCCTTGTTACAGACCCCCGCACCAAGGACTGTCCCCTATCACACTGTCCTCGTTATCTACAATGTTTCCTTGTTACAGACCCCCGCACCAAGGACTGGCTCCTGGTCCAAGGACTGTCCCCTATCATCACTGTCCTTGTTATCTACAATGTGTCCTTGTTACAGACCCCCGCACCAAGGACTGTCCCCTATCACACTGTCCTCGTTATCTACAATGTTTCCTTGTTACAGACCCCCGCACCAAGGACTGGCTCCTGGTCCAAGGACTGTCCCCTATCATCACTGTCCTCGTTATCTACAATGTGTCCTTGTTACAGACCCCCGCACAAAGGACAGTCCCCTATCATCACTGTCCTCGTCATCTACAATGTGTCCTTGTTACAGACCCCCGCACCAAGGACTGTCCCCTATCATCACTGTCCTCGTTATCTACAATGTGTCCTTGTTACAGACCCCCGCACCAAGGACTGGCTCCTGGTCCAAGGACTGTCCCCTATCATCACTGTCCTCGTTATCTACAATGTGTCCTTGTTACAGACCCCCGCACCAAGGACTGGCTCCTGGTCCAAGGACTGTCCCCTATCATCACTGTCCTCGTTATCTACAATGTGTTCTGCACGAAGATCGGACCCATGGTGATGCGGGACAGGAAACCCTTTGAGCTGCGCAAGACCTTGATCGTGTACAACGCGCTGAGCGTTCTGGGTAGTTTCTACGCTTTCCACGAGGTAATCACTCACATTCATTCACATTCATTCACATTCATTCATTTATTTCATATTCATTCAATTAAATTCAGTTACAAATTGTGTAGAACAAGTCAGAATTGTTTCATGCAATGATACACATGTATACATAACACTTTACCATGTACGTACACTGTACACTGTGCACACAGTACACTGTACACACAGTACACTGTACACTGTACACTGTACACACAGTACACTGTACACACAGTTCACTGTACACACAATACACTGTACACACAGTGCACTGTACACACAGTCAGTGGCGTAACTACGGGGGGGGTTTAGTGGGTTAAAACCCCCCCCCGAAACTACATCGAGAATGATTTTACCTATGACAACATTAACTGAATACTATATTGTCCTTAACCACTTCAGTGTATGTATAACAATCGCAATAAATAACATTTTCATTATATTTATACACTTCACTTAGAAAAGATTTATAATTTCTTTCAATAATTTAATTATATGTGTTCATCTACAACTAATATACCTTTCGCTCGAACCAGTAAAAGAAGGGTACCTATAAATAAAAATGCATTAATCTAATTTTACAATATCGCGTTCTGTGGATTTAAATTTAAATGTATGTGACGTGACCACAATGTTTCACTTCATGTTGAGATTATATTGAACAACCATAAAACATTAAAAACACAATTTCTATGCAATTCTCATTTAGAACTATAATAAATGCCTACTGTAACACTGTAATTTCAATATAATACAAACAAACGAGTAGTGGTTCGAGTAGTATTCTTTGAGTCTAAAAGGCACGAAATAATTATAGAAGTGAAAAAAAAATTCGCCTACGGCGAAATGGCCTCCGGCGGCTGGGGCTTCGCCCCAGACCCCTTTCAGTCCTCTCATCTCACTTTTCCCTAATAAACCCCCCCCCGAAATAATTCCTAGTTACGCCACTGCACACAGTACATACAGTTCACTTCACACTTCAATTTCATTTTCTTTCCATTTGCACAGAGCACGGTTTTAATCGCGTTTTGAAAACGTCGACATATCTATTCCTATTATGTTTAATTTTCACAGACAAAACGTTGTAGAGTTTTTGTATAAAGTGTAGTTAATTTCTTTGTCTCGAAAGGTGATAGTGAATGTTTTGATTGATGAAAATTATTTCCACAATGTTTAGTTGGGCCTATAGTGTTGATCGTTCGTTCGTTTCCGTGTCCGGAACACCGTTCTAGACAACTAATTTCCAAAAATCCGCCACTTTTATGGCTTTGTCATTTGCTAAAATTAGATCCTCTATTGTACAAGTCTGCTACTACTACTGACACTAGTAAAACAATCCGATGCTTCTTTATGTATTACACAGTCAATTATTATAAACGGGACCTTTAAAGTTCTACATTACACACAGTGCATTGTGTACATTACACATACAAATGCTACACTTGCCTGAATCGTGTTCAGCAAGCTTACAATGATATGGCTCCTTCAGAGCTGGATCCGTTTAATATATCATTGAGTTCGTTCAAGAATGTAATGGTGTGTACATTTGTGTTTGGGTTTATGTTTTAATTTTAAGGTAGACTTTGGCAGTTTCACTGTCATGTTTTTTTTTTAATGTTTTATGTATTTGTGATTTTGTGTGTATTTCTTGTGCATGTGTGTTGTACATGTACTTTATTTTTATTTTTATTAAACGTTACTGGTGGTGCTTTGCCCTGTTAACGATATATTTCAAATAAAATTTAAAAAAAAATAAAAAAATAAAATATCACGTTTGATAAAACGCTTTTGTTGTTTGTAAACTGCTTATGTCATCGTCAACATGGAGTTGTAATAGTTACTGCGTCCGTCATGATCACGTGGTCGACTGTCTGACAGGAAGACTGAGCTGTAGTGTTGGCGATCGCACAATCAAGGAAACTGTCTTATTATACATTCAAGTAATCTATTTCGAGGTGGAAAAAGAATAAGAAACGGTGAAAAACTCCCGTAACACGTGCACGATATTTATCAATAATGTATTCAATGCGAAAGCGCCCACTCACGCTAAAGCCTTGGCCTTCCCCTGTTGTCGCGGACAGTTCAGCTTGTTGTCATATTTCCTCGCTTTTCCATTCCACGCAGCTATGTAATCCCATTCAAGTAACACCGATAGAGGTGGCTCAGCGGTAAGACGCGAGACTCTAATTCGGGAGGTCGCCGGTTCGATTCCGGCTACCGGCAGTCCTGGTTGAAGGTTTTTCCGAGGTTTTCCTCAGTCGTAAAAGCGAATGCTGGGATTGAGTCATACTATCAGTCCTCGGACATTCCCTCCCAACTATCCAACCAAACCACCTTAGTAAAGAGGGGCACATCAAAGCTGGTGTGCATCCTAGAACGGGTATTCCTACAAAAATTATTATTATTATTCAAGTAAGAATTATTTTCCTGGCGCACGTTTTATGATATTTTTAAATGAATTAGTGCGTATTTCAAATCTCTGTTTCGACGATAGTCGAGGAAATATAGCTCACAATTGACAATTTAAACTAAACAAAACATAATAATTACAATCATGTTTTCTGCACCTGAAAGTAGTTTAAAAACAAAATCTGGTATATCTTACTTAGGTCCAGTCTTACAATGTCCCTATAACTACTTATTCGTCGAATAGCTTGTTGTCTCCATGGCAACAACCAATCAAAACTCTTGAAATCCTCCAAATAGCTATTGCTACAATTAATTTTCCTATTAGGAGACCATAAGATCGGCCCTTAGATGTATATATATAAAAAAGGTTGAGCTAATTGAGCTCAGTTAAAGGTCTACATGGCTGGTGTGCTGGAATGAAGTGTCTGTTTGTTTCAGGGTTTTATGGGAGGGTGGATCAACTACAGCTTCGTGTGTCAGCCTGTAGACTACTCACATAACCCTCAGGCAATGCGGGTGAGTCTTAACCCCCCCCCCCCCCCCCTCAGTCCTCACCACACTGGAATATATTAGCTTCGTGTGTCAGCCTGTAGACTACTCACACAACCCTCAGGCAATGCGGGTGAGTCTTAACCCCCCCCCCCCTCAGTCCTCACCACACTGGAATATATTAGCTTCGTGTGTCAGCCTGTAGACTACTCTCATAACCCTCAGGCAATGCGGGTGAGTCTTAACCCCCCCCCCCCCTCAGTCCTCACCACACTGGAATATATTAGCTTCGTGTGTCAGCCTGTAGACTACTCACATAACCCTCAGGCAATGCGGGTGAGTCTTAACCCCCCCCCCCCTCAGTCCTCACCACACTGGAATATATTAGCTTCGTGTGTCAGCCTGTAGACTACTCACACAACCCTCAGGCAATGCGGGTGAGTCTTAACCCCCCCCCCCCCCCCCCCCTCAGTCCTCACCACACTGGAATATATTAGCTTGGTGTGTCGGCCTGTAGACTACTCTCATAACCCTCAGGCAATGCGGGTGAGTCTTAACCCCCCCCCCCCCTCAGTCCTCACCACACTGGAATATATTAGCTTGGTGTGTCGGCCTGTAGACTACTCTCATAACCCTCAGGCAATGCGGGTGAGTCTTAACCCCCCCCCCCCTCAGTCCTCACCACACTGGAATATATTAGCTTCGTGTGTCAGCCTGTAGACTACTCACATAACCCTCAGGCAATGCGGGTGAGTCTTAACCCCCCCCCCTCAGTCCTCACCACACTGGAATATATTAGCTTCGTGTGTCAGCCTGTAGACTACTCACACAACCCTCAGGCAATGCGGGTGAGTCTTAACCCCCCCCCCCCTCAGTCCTCACCACACTGGAATATATTAGCTTGGTGTGTCGGCCTGTAGACTACTCTCATAACCCTCAGGCAATGCGGGTGAGTCTTAACCCCCCCCCCCCCTCAGTCCTCACCACACTGGAATATATTAGCTTCGTGTGTCAGCCTGTAGACTACTCACACAACCCTCAGGCATGCGGGTGAGTCTTAACCCCCCCCCCCCCTCAGTCCTCACCACACTGGAATATATTAGCTTGGTGTGTCGGCCTGTAGACTACTCTCATAACCCTCAGGCAATGCGGGTGAGTCTTAACCCCCCCCCCCCTCAGTCCTCACCACACTGGAATATATTAGCTTCGTGTGTCAGCCTGTAGACTACTCACACAACCCTCAGGCAATGCGGGTGAGTCTTAACCCCCCCACTCCCCTCAGTCCTCACCACACTGGAATATATTAGCTTCGTGTGTCAGCCTGGAGACTACTCACACAACCCTCAGGCAATGCGGGTGAGTCTTAACCCCCCCCCCCCCCCCTCTCAGTCCTCACCACACTGGAATATATTAGCTTCGTGTGTCAGCCTGTAGACTACTCACACAACCCTCAGGCATGCGGGTGAGTCTTAACCCCCCCCCCCCCTCCCCCTCAGTCCTCACCACACTGGAATATATTAGCTTCGTGTGTCAGCCTGTAGACTACTCACACAACCCTCGGGCAATGCGGGTGAGTCTTAACCCCCCCCCCCCCCCTCAGTCCTCACCACACTGGAATATATTAGCTTCGTGTGTCAGCCTGTAGACTACTCACATAACCCTCAGGCAATGCGGGTGAGTCTTAACCCCCCCCCCCCTCAGTCCTCACCACACTGGAATATATTAGCTTCGTGTGTCAGCCTGTAGACTACTCACACAACCCTCAGGCAATGCGGGTGAGTCTTAACCCCCCCCCCCCTCAGTCCTCACCACACTGGAATATATTAGCTTCGTGTGTCAGCCTGTAGACTACTCACATAACCCTCAGGCAATGCGGGTGAGTCTTAACCCCCCCCCCCTCAGTCCTCACCACACTGGAATATATTAGCTTCGTGTGTCGGCCTGTAGACTACTCACACAACCCTCAGGCAATGCGGGTGAGTCTTAACCCCCCCCCCCCCCCCCTCAGTCCTCACCACACTGGAATATATTAGCTTCGTGTGTCAGCCTGTAGACTACTCACATAACCCTCAGGCAATGCGGGTGAGTCTTAACCCCCCCCCCCTCAGTCCTCACCACACTGGAATATATTAGCTTCGTGTGTCAGCCTGTAGACTACTCACATAACCCTCAGGCAATGCGGGTGAGTCTTAACCCCCCCCCCCCTCAGTCCTCACCACACTGGAATATATTAGCTTCGTGTGTCAGCCTGTAGACTACTCACATAACCCTCAGGCAATGCGGGTGAGTCTTTAAACCCCCCCCCCCCTCAGTACTCATCACACTGGTATAATTGTCTTTTATCTATTTCAGACATGCTTTATAGGGTATTTGAATATCCACAAAACGTGTCTTGAAAAGAGTGTATTCTTATGCAATGTTCAAAAATAAGAAAGTTATTTTTGTGTTGCCCCTGGCGAGCAAGGTTCGAGTGTGAAGGTTAACACGTTTCCTGTTCATGTGAAGAAGTTTGAGATAAACGATATCTTCGCTAGTTTTTGGTACACGAATACATTGGTACCAGTTGTCCCGGCACAAGAATAAATGTATCCATACTGAACGAAACTTGATCATAGACACAAAGCTGATAAGTTAGGTGTGTTAAGGGCTAGTGTAACCCCTGGAGCAGGCGCGGACTGGCTAGGGATGCCGGGATGCGATCGCATCCCGGGCCCCTGGGCAAATCCGGGCCCCCGGGCTGCTACCAGAAAGTTCCTATGGTGTAAATACTTCTCTGAATATTGCTAAAAAAATCTTAACCCCACTCTATAAGTATTATTTTGAAATTATAATTGAATTTATTGTAAATATTCAATGTAATTAATTGAATATAATGGAAATTATTTCGCTACTGGAAGGGTGGCCTCTGTTAATCGCGCCCTAAAATCGTATTTTAAGCCATAAAATTCAATGCAACCCCAACAAAGTTTTTGCGCCTTTGGCGTATTTGCCTCCGGCGGCTAGGGCTTTGCCCCAGACCCCAGCTGCGCCACGCCACCTCGTACGGGCCCCCCTGAAACCCAGCATCCCGGGCCTTTTTATCCCAGTCCGCCCCTGCCCTGGAGACTCTAACTAACAATAAATAGCGCTGCTAAGCTACCTCCATATCTGCGCCATTGATGGTATCAACAAATCAAAGATGAGTAATCTGCCCCTCATAGCGTTTATTTGCTTGCCACCAGATTGCTTGTAGTCTATTTTGAATGGCCTATAACCCTTGCTGTTCTCTTCTTTAGATGGCGGGAGCAGTTCACTTTTACTTCATCACCAAACTGGTTGAACTGTTGGATACGGTAAGTGAAGTTACTGACTTACTGCACGCACACGCACACACACACACGCACGCACGCATGGGCCCAGACTAGTAGCAGGTATAGTTTAACACAAGCATTTGTTATCTGTGGTTTTACCAATTGAGCTACTATCAGAAGCCTATAGTTACGACAGGCAGAGCTACCCCGGACTTATTCTTCTTCAGTTTTCAACCCATTGAGCTACTACCACAAGCCCAGCTCGTTGATGGTATCCAGTGTTGATGCTTTTTATTTTAATTAAAACAAAATGAATAAACAAAGAGGCAGTTCTCTATTTAAAGTTTGTTTTTAAATAATGGACGGACAGAATTGACTGTACGTGTTGGGGACATGTTGTATGTAGCCTACCTTAACTTATTGTCTTAGAGTTAGTGTGTATATCCGAACAAAGCTGACAATTATTAGTTATTACAATTATAATAAATAATTAAATAAATGTCAAGACATACAGTACTTCGCTACTCCCCCTACCCGATAATTAATGTTGGAAACGGGGTCAAGGTATATATATATATATAATGAAATAAATGTGAGTTTTTCCTAGTTTTTTTTTTTTATTATTAAAGTTTATTCGTTTATAACTGTGGCGGTTTCTTACAGATTTTCTTCGTGCTTCGTAAAAAGAACAACCAGATTACATTTCTCCATCTGTTCCATCACACATTGATGCCAATTGTCGGCTGGATCGGCGTCAAGTACATTGCTGGTGAGTGAGACAAGCACACGCACACGCACACGCACACGCACACGCACACGCACGATCTAGCTAACACCCTGCCAATCACTAACTTGAAAGGGATGCGATGGTATATTGTTAAGGTGACCATATTGTGAATATTGAAAACCGGGACAAACAAGGTGTAAGGATTACGAACTCCATGCGGACATAGCTCGGGGTCTGGGGCGAAAGATTTTTAATTCAAATTTGCGTGCAAAATGCCCAGAAAACAGCTTTCTAATATGAATTAATAAAACAAAATAAATATCAATACCTTATTATTCATATAAATTTTAATTAATACATATTAAGTATTTAAATGAATGTCGGTACATTTTTGTAGGCCCGGTCGTACTTCGGCAGCCACCTGTTGACGGAATAAACTCTGCTGACTGTGAGTTGAGTGAGTGCGTGATTGTGTGAGTCAGCGTCTGCGAATGCGATCCGCATGTGTCGAGGGCCAGATAGCCGACAAGCAACTGTAAGCCCCCCCTCCCCTCCCCTGTTACAATCGACCGCGTTGTCTTTATTGACAGAATACCGGAACACCTTTTCCCCAAAAATTTACAAACCGGTGAAAATACGTCTTTTCAATGAATCTCTCGGGACACCGGTACAAGTGTTTCGATAACGGTACCGTACCGGTCAAACCGGGACGTCTGGTTACATTATGTATTGTATTGTGGAGATCATGATTGACAATCATTCCCATTATTGCTAACTGTGAATAGGGGAAGGTTACCTTATTGTGACTGTCCACGCAGTCCACGGTCGTCTGAGAACGTCGTTTTAGAACTTGTAATAAAGGAGCCGACGGCTAAGTACTAAGTATAGGCATTTGAGTCTAGTTTTTCCGCGGGTTAAACAATATAAAAATAATATACATTATACACAACATAAATTTTTTGCAATGATGATATTATTATGACCAGATACATTGTTTTCTTTGGATCCGAATGAAGGAAGTAGGCCTACATTTTAAATCCCCTCCCAACTAAACTGGTCTTCCACAGAACCATAACACTCATGGCTGCCTTGGCAGGCCTCGTTTTTGCATTCATCTACTTACCACCAATATTACGATCTCGGTATAACTTTTTATCCATGGAGTAACTTGTTTTCCCCATAGCAACCACCAATCAGAAGCTTGGATATGTTGCTTATCTCGAGGATATTTTGTCTAGAACTGTGTCCCGAGATCCAGTGGTTAAAGTGGATTCAGAGAAGTAACGGTATGCACTTCTGCTGTGTACAGTAGACAACATGGGGGGGGGGGGGGGGGGGGCTAGGAAGCGTGGTCCCTCAGTTTTGCCCCGCAAAGTATTTTGTTTAGGTATTTTGTCATGAACACGTTTAAATGGCTACGGAGAAGGGTCGTGGGGTTGAGAACTCTTGCTAACAACATTATTTTGTGGGGAAAAAACAAAATTTGCAGCATTTACTTTAGAAAAACATTGGATGAGCAAATAAATACAAAATACAACAAAACGTTCAACAAAATTAGTCAATGCCAACAAACGATAAAAATTAGTGCCGGTATGGCATACCGTTGGTATTTTTAGTAACGGTATGCATACCGGCTCATACAGCCCCACTTTAACCACTGCTGAGATCGTAATACCGGGCCTTAATCGTGCGTCGTGGAGCTAAAAGGAGCTGATTCTGGCATCACACCACTGTATACTTGTCCCGAGACAACCCTATACAGATGTTGTCGTCATAGACTAGGGACTCGGGGCCAATCGGCGATCAGTATTTAGAAATTAGGGCTCGTTCGCCCCCACAAACGAAAACGAAAACATCAAACGCTTTCTCGATAACAAACAACATTATATTCTCACTCTTCTATGGACGCTGCAACAACTCTTATGGCTTGGCTGTATTTGTAATAAATAATGTTAATAATAATGTGGCTCGTTGGTGCAGTGGTTGGCATCCCTGCTTCCAATGCAGAAGGTCCCGGGTTTCACATCCCGCTTCAGGCAAATTTTTTTTTACTTCTAATATGGATTCAATTCCATCACTTCTTGGCTTAGGAATAGGGTACGCACAACTGACGTAACAGCCGAACTACAACAATGGAATAAATGAATTGAGCTGGTGGGCAAACAACAAGCTGTCAAAGTAATATCTTTGTAAATAATGAGGATAAACAATTAGTTGTAACGATAGTAGCTGCTTGCCAGTTAAAATTTATGTTCAGTAATGGACAGCAACTATCCGAAAGTTTGTAAACGTTCTGAACGTTTGTTTTTTCCAACTTCAGAACTTCCTATTTTTTTTTTTGACAGCTTGTTTGTCCATCGGTTCAATTCATTTGTTTCATTGTTGTGTTTTGGTGTTGTGCGTACCCTATAAGTAAACGGTGACTTTGGAGCCGTCCTATAGCAACAAAGCACTCAATAAATTCAAAGTTGTTCTAAATCGGCCTTGTTGATTCTGGCATCTATTTGCCGGTGTTCGCACTGTCCAATCACTGATTCATATGTTTCCTATGTGAAATATCTATCTTTGATTGGTTATCGCTCACTCGTCGATGGTGTTCGGAGCCTGCAAGTTTGGTTTAGTCACTTTAAATTAAATTCCTACATTGTAAATCAGTTTAGTTATACTGAGTGGGTAGACTCTAAATGTGAATTAATTTTATTTATTTTTATTTACTGTTTTCAGGGGGTCACGGAACCTTCCTGGGTATGATCAACTCAGTGGTCCACATCGTCATGTATACATACTACATGTTGGCTGCCATGGGACCTGAATACCACAAGTATCTCTGGTGGAAGAAGTACCTCACCTCTATGCAGATAGTAAGAACACTTGCTGCTATATCGTATACTACCTATACTAACTATACTCTAATGGGGCCCGACTACCACAAGTATCTCACCTCTATGCAGATAGTAAGAACACTTGCTGCTATATCGTATACTACCTATACTAACTATACTCTAATGGGGCCCGACTACCACAAGTATCTCGCCTCTATGCAGATAGTAAGAACACTTGCTGCTATATCGTATACTACCTATACTAACTATACTCTAATGGGGCCCGACTACCACAAGTACCTCACCTCTATGCAGATAGTAAGAACACTTGCTGCTATATCGTATACTACCTATACTAACTATACTCTAATGGGGCCCGACTACCACAAGTACCTCACCTCTATGCAGATAGTAAGAACACTTGCTGCTATATCGTATACTACCTATACTAACTATACTCTAATGGGGCCCGACTACCACAAGTACCTCACCTCTATGCAGATAGTAAGAACACTTGCTGCTATATCGTATACTACCTATACTAACTATACTCTAATGGGGCCCGACTACCACAAGTATCTCACCTCTATGCAGATAGTAAGAACACTTGCTGCTATATCGTATACTACCTATACTAACTATACTCTAATAGGGCCCGACTACCACAAGTACCTCACCTCTATGCAGATAGTAAGAACACTTGCTGCTATATCGTATACTACCTATACTAACTATACTCTAATGGGGCCCGACTACCACAAGTATCTCACCTCTATGCAGATAGTAAGAACACTTGCTGCTATATCGTATACTACCTATACTAACTATACTCTAATGGGGCCCGACTACCACAAGTATCTCACCTCTATGCAGATAGTAAGAACACTTGCTGCTATATCGTATACTACCTATACTAACTAATGGGGCCCGACTACCACAAGTATCTCACCTCTATGCAGATAGTAAGAACACTTGCTGCTATATCGTATACTACCTATACTAACTATACTCTAATGGGGCCCGACTACCACAAGTATCTCGCCTCTATGCAGATAGTAAGAACACTTGCTGCTATATCGTATACTACCTATACTAACTATACTCTAATGGGGCCCGACTACCACAAGTATCTCGCCTCTATGCAGATAGTAAGAACACTTGCTGCTATATCGTATACTACCTATACTAACTATACTCTAATGGGGCCCGACTACCACAAGTATCTCACCTCTATGCAGATAGTAAGAACACTTGCTGCTATATCGTATACTACCTATACTAACTAATGGGGCCCGACTACCACAAGTATCTCACCTCTATGCAGATAGTAAGAAAACTTGCTGCTATATCGCATACTACCTATGCTAGCTATACTCTAATGGGGCCCGACTACCACAAGTACCTCACCTCTATGCAGATAGTAAGAACACTTGCTGCTATATCGTATACTACCTATACTAACTATACTCTAATGGGGCCCGACTACCACAAGTATCTCGCCTCTATGCATATAGTAAGAACACTTGCTGCTATATCGTATACTACCTATACTAACTATACTCTAATGGGGCCCGACTACCACAAGTATCTCGCCTCTATGCATATAGTAAGAACACTTGCTGCTATATCGTATACTACCTATACTAACTATACTCTAATGGGGCCCGACTACCACAAGTATCTCACCTCTATGCAGATAGTAAGAACACTTGCTGCTATATCGTATACTACCTATACTAACTATACTCTAATGGGGCCCGACTACCACAAGTATCTCACCTCTATGCAGATAGTAAGAACACTTGCTGCTATATCGTATACTACCTATACTAACTATACTCTAATAGGGCCCGACTACCACAAGTATCTCGCCTCTATGCAGATAGTAAGAACACTTGCTGCTATATCGTATACTACCTATACTAACTATACTCTAATGGGGCCCGACTACCACAAGTACCTCACCTCTATGCAGATAGTAAGAACACTTGCTGCTATATCGTATACTACCTATACTAACTATACTCTAATGGGGCCCGACTACCACAAGTACCTCACCTCTATGCAGATAGTAAGAACACTTGCTGCTATATCGTATACTACCTATACTAACTATACTCTAATGGGGCCCGACTTCCACAAGTAGTTCACCTCTATGCAGATAGTAAGAACACTTGCTGCTATATCGTATACTACCTATACTAACTATACTCTAATGGGGCCCGACTACCACAAGTATCTCACCTCTATGCAGATAGTAAGAACACTTGCTGCTATATCGTATACTACCTATACTAACTATACTCTAATAGGGCCCGACTACCACAAGTATCTCACCTCTATGCAGATAGTAAGAACACTTGCTGCTATATCTTATACTACCTATACTAACTATACTCTAATGGGGCCCGACTACCACAAGTATCTCGCCTCTATGCAGATAGTAAGAACACTTGCTTGCTGCTATAATATACGAACAGTGGAATACATCTAGTGATAAGAACCTACAGTATATGTTCTTATTTTATTGGAATTAACTGGCACAGTGCCCTCTTTAGCCTGGTGATTGATGAATGATAATGAGAAAGGAAGGAGGGTGAGCCTGGTACCCGCACGTAGACTCAAGTAGACCTGGGTGTACTCGGGGGTGAATTCGAGAGTAACTTAGGTGTATTGTGTAGTATAGTGTTAGGAATGCCCGAGGACTGTCAGACTTGGTGTTTTGATTGATTCCAGCCTATTGATTGATTGATTGTGTTACAGATTCAGTTTGTGATGATCTTCATTCATCAGATACCCCAATACTTCATAAGCTGCGACTTCCCCAAAGGGTTTGTCGTCGCCTTGACGGTACTAACCTCGTTCTTCATCTACCTGTTCGGCTCGTTCTACGTCAAGACCTACACCAAGAAGCCAACAAAGACCGCGTAGCGTGTTCGTCGGTGTAGCTCCGTGCAGGCGCGATGATCGTCTGCCGTGCTCGGTGTAGCTCCGTGCAGGCGCGATGTTCGTCTGCCGTGCTCGGTGTAGCTCCGTGCAGGCGCGATGTTCGTCTGCCGTGCTCGGTGTAGCTCCGTGCAGGCGCGCGATGTTCGTCTGCCGTGCTCGGTGCAGCTCCGTGCAGGCGTGATGTTCGTCTGCCATGCCCGGTGTAGCTCCGTGCAGGCGCGATGTACGTCTGCCCTGCCCGGTGTAGCTCCGTGCAGGCGCGATGTACGTCTGCCCTGCCCGGTGTAGCTCCGTGCAGGCGCGATGTACGTCTGCCCTGCTCGGTGCAGCTCCGTGCAGGCGTGATGTTCGTCTGCCGTGCTCGGTGTAGCTCCGTGCAGGCGCGATGTTCGTCTGCCCTTCCCGGTGCAGCTCCGTGCAGGCGCGATGTGTAGTTTCAGTGTAGTTTACACGTCCGTGTAGTTTACACGTCCGTGTGGTTTACACGTCCGTGTAGTTTACACGTCTGTGTAGTTTACACGTCGTGTAGTTTACACGTCAGTGTCGTTTACACGTCAGTGTCGTTTACACGTAAGTGTAGTATGCACAACGTGTAGTTTGCACGTCAGTGTAGTTTACACGTCGTGTAGTTTGCACGTCGTGTAGTTTACACGTTGTGTAGTTTGCACGTCAGTGTAGTTTACACGTCACTGTAGTTTACACGTCGTGTGGTTTGCACGTCAGTGTGGTTTACACGTCGTGTAGTTTGCACGTCGTGTAGTTTACACGTTGTGTAGTTTGCACGTCAGTGTAGTTTACACGTCACTGTAGTTTACACGTCGTGTGGTTTGCACGTCAGTGTGGTTTACACGTCGTGTAGTTTGCACGTCGTGTAGTTTACACGTTGTGTAGTTTGCACGTCAGTGTAGTTTACACGTCACTGTAGTTTACACGTCGTGTGGTTTGCACGTCAGTGTGGTTTGCACGTCAGTGTAGTTTACACGTCACTGTAGTTTACACGTCGTGTGGTTTGCACGTCAGTGTGGTTTGCACGTCAGTGTAGTTTGCACGCCGTGCATTTTGCAAGTCAGTGTAGTTTACACGTCGTGTTGAGTGATGTTGTTGAGTGTTGATACTCACGCGTGACTTCATCAGCTTTTGCTACACACAGACACGCTGTATAAATGTGTTGCATAGTTCTTGGACACTCATCCAACTGTACATCTTGTGGCCTTCGCTTATACTCTGTCCCCATCGATACGATACATATTATAATGACTATAATAATAATAAGAATAAGAATAATAATAATAATAACTCCTCCCTGAGATTGTCTGAAGTTATTTAATACCTGTTTGAATGTTAGCTATTTAGCATAGTTATTCTATTGTGGAAGAAAGGTTTCACCAACGTAATGAGAGGTGTTGGAGAACCCACGCGGGGAGTATGTGCTGATGGTACAGACCCACGCCACTGATTGGCTCATTATTACCTGTAACGCCACTGATTGGCTCATCATTACCTGTAACGCCACTGATTGGCTCATTATTACCTGTAACGCCACTGATTGGCTCATCATTACCTGTAACGCCACTGATTGGCTCATTATTACCTGTAACGCCACTGATTGAACACACTTGTTTATTTAAGTTATCAGTAATAATTAACACTATCACGAATTGAACAGAACATAAAGGAGAGGAAATCTAGGTCTAGGACTTTATTGATTATACAGTACAAACAATAATAAACACAGACAATAGTTCCACATGATTACAAACATTGGAGGGTAAGTGTAGAGTGAACACATACCAACATTTACATATTCCTTTATTGATTATACAATACAAACAATAATAAGCACAAATTATAGTACCACATGACATGATTACAAACATTGGAGGGGAAGTTTAGGGTGAACACATATTCCTTTATTGATTATACAGTACAATAATAATATACAACAATAATATATAATATTGAAACTTTCATTAGATATAAAATATGTACAATGTAGATTAGGTTTTATTGTAAAATAAAATAACACATACGGAAGCGCTTGTCTTTAACTACAGTACAGCATGTAAACACTGGTTTCAAAATGAACGCATGTATTTATTTACTCAGTTACAACTAATAAACATGTGTTACAAAGTCTGGGTAACAATTAAGCGTGTATCTCGTTTATTATTGCATTTATAGCATTACATTGTTGGATTGTTGAGAACAATAACAGAGAGAAGCAACACGCCCAAAATATGTTCACCCCCCCCCCCCCCCCCAAACGAAAGCGCCAATACCACTGAACGAACACACACACCGGCGGACATATATACCAGAAAAAATGCACGCCGCCCTAAGGTAGGGAATACACTAAATCCGGTAGAACATCAGTCGAGTGCATGAACACCCAAGTGGCAGTGCCAACCTTCGCGATCAAACTGTCCGTAATGGACAGAACCCATGAAGTTTCCGGGTCCTCTGAAAAGAACCTCAAAGGAACTTAATGCTCTAAACACGGTCCTAAAGAAAGACATCTCTCTCCAACCCTCTCACCTGAAAGGTGTTCAACCAAACAAAATGCAAGCCGCTAAGGTAGGGAATACACTAAGCCCGGCATAGAATCCAGTCAGTGACAGTGGCGTTGGAACCGGGGGGGCAGAGGGGGCGCTTGCCCCCCCTAGAAACTTCAGGGGGGGCAATAGTATATTTTTGCCCCCCCATCCCCATACTGTGAAATGTTTGATGCACTGATGCGATGCACTGATTTTTTGAAACAACATATTACGCCCTTAAAATAACAAGATATCAAATTTTAAAGTTGTATATTTCCCAACTTTGAAATAGTTTTTTGCCAGTCTGTTTCAACTGTTTATAGTTTTCTTATTGATTCCTGGAGATTGAATGAAAGGTTTTGCTTTTGAAAGACTCACAGCCGAGTCTGCACAACAAAGCGCAGGCCTGTGCGTCCCAATGTCTAGGATTATTCGGCGAGATAAGCAGGTATTTCCTATGACCGGACACTTGTTCTAATTGTAACAAAAAGGTTTGACATTACGGTGGGCATTAGTGAAATGATTTCACGAAACACTGAGTCGTCGGAACGGGAGTCGTCGTAAGGGGAAGTCCAGCAAGGGAGGGCAGGGCCATGTGGAAGGAGAAATCTTCAGTGGGACAGTGGGGGAGAAGGGATAGGGTCTCCTTTCGTCGCCTCTTACGACTAGCAGAGTCACTCTGGGCCTATTCTACCCCAAGCTCCGCCGGGCTGGGTTTGACCGCGCCCATTCTGGCTGGGGGTGAACCCGGGCCCAGACGGGTCTCCTTTTGTCGCCTCTTACGACTGGCAGAGTCACCCTGGGCCTATTCTTTCCCGGGCCCAGACGGGGTACTGCACATTCATAACGATCGTCTCATGAGCTTGAACATAAAGGAAAGTGGCAATTAATTTGTAAAAAAAACACCCGAACGAGCTGAGGTATTTGGGGCGTGCTGAATGATGTGCGTTTGAGCAACGAACATAAAATTAAAACATTATTAAATTTCCAATATTTACCGCTTGTTCGTTCGTTGTTGCTTGTGTTGTGTATGTGTATATAGACATATGTGTGTATATTATTTTACTGTAATACGATGAAGTTATCGTTGGTGTTAGTGAAGGCCGTAGAAAACTAATACATGAAAACTTTGCATAAGATTGGAGTGGGATTGACCGAAAAAAAGCTGTGATGTTTGATTCGGTACCTAACTATTGGTGCCTAAATATAAAAATGGACAACCGTAATACGGCCAGAACAATATCATCGGTGAGACTTGATGGTATTTGGAAAGACTTCCGAAATTTCTCGAAAAAGCCATTTCTACATTTATTTATATTATTTATATTCTGTATCCCATAAGTGCTTGCCCCCCCTAGCAAAATGTACTTCCAACGCCCCTGGTCAGTGATACAGGCAGAAAATAACATACCAATCTTTAGGAGTTATTAAAAGGAGTAATTTAATTTTAATTGCACTCACCCGGCATGATGTGCCGACATCTCAATGGGCGAAGTGGACCCTCCACTTCTTCTTGCTTCATGGGGTGGTGTCCGAGTGCTCCATGGATGAAATCGCCTCGTCACCTGCCGAGAAGACGCGGCGGATCGCTGAGTGCTCTGCTGTCTGTCTGCTGCATGGAAGAGATCGAGTCCTCATCTCTCAAGACGATAAGACGCTGCTATGGCATGGGGGGAAACTGTGCCGAGCGGTTGATTGCGAGCAAGAAACCAAAGGGCTAAGGTTCCCCCGCGTAACCACTGTTACGTTGGTCTTACCGTGCAAGCACCGCCTCCGGCAGCTGAAACTAGGTTCCCCCCGACACACAATAGCACCCACCCACCCTCCGTCCACTCGATTCAGTGCCCCTCAAGCCATGGCGACGCCTCATCTTCTTGGCAGATGACGAGTCGATCTCTTCCATGCAGCAGTCCTGTAAGAAAGGATCATAAATAACTATGGTTCTATACTTGTCCCAAAGCAACCTTACAGTTGCTTTTGTCATAGACGAGTCATTCGGGGCCAACCAGAGAGTCCTTTAAAATATGTATCGTCATCCAACATAGCCCCCCCCTCCCCCCCCTGGACCTCGTTTATGAGCAGTCACTGATGGTTAATTCAGTCATGCCGGACAGGCGGGCAATGTATAGGGTACGCACATCTGACGTAACAGCCGACTACAACAATGGAATAAATGAATTGAACTGGTGGACAAACAACAAGCCGTCAAAGTAATATCTTTGTAAATAATGAGGAGAAACAATTAGTTGTAACGATAGTAACTGCTCGCCAGTTAAAATTTATGTTAAATAATGGACAGCAACCATCTGAAAGTTTGTAAACGTTCTGAACGTTTGTTTTTTCCAACTTCAGAACTTCATATTTTTTTTGACAGCTTGCTTGTCCATCGGTTCAATTCATTTGTTTCGTTGTTGTGTTTTGGTGTTGTGCGTACCCTTTACCTGTCTCCTGGTGTGGGATTACTGGAAGGCTGGAACTCTGGAACTCGAAGGTCTCGTGTGATGGGGCTCCAATGTCTGGCAGCCCAACCCCGTGCTTAGTTGCTCGCTGTAACAGGACGCTTGAGTTACAAACGTGCTTGGAATATTCAGTGCGAATTAATTAAATATTTCTGAATACTTAAAAAAGAAGTAGTATTAAAAATCGTAACAATGTCGAGTATGGCGTATGATGCATGAAATGTAGTGAGAGGTTGCCAGAAAAGATGACCAACATTGCCCAAACACACAAAGTGGCATGGTAACTTATGTGTGTCGACCGATTGAGGTGGCTCAGCGGTAAGACGCGAGACTCTAATTCGGGAGGTCGCTGGTTCGATTCCGGCAACCGGCAGTTCTGACTGAAGGTTTTTCCGAGGTTTCCCTCAGTCGTGAAGGCGAATGCTGGGACTGAGTCCTACTAACAGGCCTCGGATATTCCTTCCCAACTGTCCAAATACCCTAATAACCTAGTTAGTCACCTGAAGAGGGGCACATCGGGTAAAGCTGGTGTGTGTTTTAGAACGGGTATTCCTACGAAAAATTATAATTAATTATGTGTGTCACAAGTAGTAAAACCTAAAATGTGCAATATAAACGTAATTATAACATTCTATACAGTACGAATCTTGATTGCTCTTAATTGTCATTCTTTTTCAATGTTGGTACTTTATAAAATACACAAATCTTCGTCTAGAAATCCCAGAAACATTTCGCCATCTATTTTTTAAAGTAAATCATTTAATTTATAACTAATTATAGAGTTGCACAATATGCATTTTGTCTTTCCAGCTGAAATGCAATGTTATGTGACGTTATTACTTGAAAACATAGACACCTGCCTGGATACAAACTTACTGGTATTCATTGTTGTCAAAACTCTTGACAAAATACACTTAAACCCATTATTTTCTGAATTTCTATTAAACTAAATATATTGTATTGCGTTAATAATGAATTTTTACAAGTATTATTGTTGATATTTGAAACTAATGTCTTTTGGATAATATGTTGTTATAAGTGAAATAATGATAAACGTACATTTGTTTATTGCATTTGAATGAGATTGGCTGTGGCAGCCATTTGAACTCTGTACCTCGACCGTATCCCTCATTCCCCCACCTATACCTACCCCTACCTCACCCCTACTCCCGAGATAAGAGAGTTGTTGACAGCGAGGAGACCTGGTCGAGAGCTCGTAGAGTGAACAGTGACTAACAAGTAACAACGTAGGTCTGATTTGAAAGCACGCCAGCTTTACAGCGTACCGGCATAAGTTCGTAGACAAGTTGTATCGAAGCACTAATCGCGACGACTTATTGCGTAGACTAGAGAAGGACTATTAAGTGCGTGTTTTATGCATTCTTCTAGTCAGTGTGTGATTTCATTAGATCGGCCGTTATTTGTAACACAGTGTAATCTAAGTGTATTAGTGTGATAAGTGTGATCAGTGTAATCTAAGTGTAATAGTGTCATCAGACCAAACAGTGCAATCTAAGTGTAATAGTGTGATCAGTGTGATCTAAGATTCAGTGGCGCTTCACTGTATACGTCTCGCAGACACCGAGTGAGTTAATTGATACAGAATATCATCAATTAGCTTCAGCTATCTACCCATCATCATCGCCAATCATCGCCCCGTACGTTGCATCAAGCCCCCCCCACCCCCCCCCCCCCCAGACTCTCGAAGACATCGTTACGAGATCGCCTACATCGCCACCACATCAACGCGTACCCCACAGGAACCATTGTTGACGCGCTGCAGGACCCGGAGGATGAGTACAAACACAATAACATTGTTGTAGTTATGGTAATACTTGACTTTAGCCGATTCTTGTTTTTACTCCCGTCTTTTACGTACGTCACCAACATTTAACGGTCCTTACAATGAATAACAGTATTGAAACATCATTAAAATGATTAAGAAATAGATACTTTCCATTAAAACTTAATAACGTATATTTGTGTTGAAAAGGGGAGTAAAAACAAGAATCATCTAGGTCAAGTATTAACATATTTATTTGTTTCTATATTTAACTCCTGCCATAAAGTGAACATGCGCGAATATTGCCGCTAATTATTACAGGCTAATTATTCAGTAATTAAAGAACATATTTATACGATCAGACAAAAGAACTCTGCAGCATAGAAACCACCACAACATATTTAATAATCTTTGAACTAGAAACTTGGGTATTCGTAATGATGACATAGTTGAATAGTTGGAACACTATTGATCTGTGTATCATACGCAGGACTCGCTCGCTACGACATGACGAGTTATGTTGACGGTCGGTGAGTAATCACTAATCGGACAGTGACAACTGTTTGTATGCAGGGCTGAGAACGCAGACTATTGTTTTGATGTATAAAGTTGTTGACCTAGTGACATCGCCAGCCAGCAACAGCTGATCTAACTGGTGGCGGACATTATGTTTTGTTTTAGTTAATGTATAATATATCATGCGGTATACTTATACAGAAAGTGCACAATATAATATTATCTTTGGTTATGGTCGAGTTAGTTCTAGCCTATCTATACGTAAGTTACTGATGAATATTCCAAACCAACTACTAGCAACACCAAAAGACAACAATGAAACAAATGAATAGAATCGATGGACAAACAACAAGCTGTCAAAAAATAATTTCTTTTGATTTTGGAAAACAAACAGATACACATACAAAACTCTCACTTAGTCGTTGTCTATCATTAAAAGTTTTAAATGGCGAGCAGTTACTATTGCTACACTTGTTTTTATTTGTATGGTTGCAGTTTTTTTATTTTGACAGCTGATTGTTTGTCCATCAGTTCAATTCATTTGTTCCATTGTTGTAGTCCGGATGTGACGTCAGTTGCGGGTTCCCTATACTTTTCGGCTTTTGTCTAAAGTAATCATCCTCCGTTAATGGAATTAAGAAACACTATTAAATTGTTGGTTATTATTATTTTTATTATTTATTATTATAACATTACATTACATTTGACATTATACATTTACATAATTTTCATTTCTTTTTACATTTCTCTTAGTTCAAGATTACAATTACAATTACAATTGCACGCTTCTTTGCATACTTCTTGAAAGTTAAGAAAAGTCGTCTCTATGTATTTTATTAGGGTATGCCAGTCTAGAACGGAGTTACTATATAGGCCTATTTGATGTGCAGCCGGGCCTATGATAGTTCCGTCTACAACGAGAGAGTGAACTGTCCCAACTTACTCTATGCGAGTTATCCATTGTGACGCAGAGACCACCTGTTGCAATTGTAGAGTATGACATTGGCTCTGATGTCTGTCTGTCTGTCTGTCTGTCTGTCTGTCTGTCTGTCTGTCTGTCTGTCTGTCTGTCTGCAGGGCAAGTGTCTGTCGTGGGAGGATGACCGGTGCCCGGTGATGGGTCTCATGGCGGACGCGTATCGCGCAAGGAATCTGTTGAGTTGAGTAGAAGTAGCGGCTCTGATGTCTGTCTGTCTGCAGGGCAAGTGTCTGTCGTGCGAGGATGACCGGTGCCCGGTGATGGGTCTCATGGCGGACGCGTATCGCGCAAGGAATCCGTTGAGTTGAGTAGAAGCAGCGGCTCTGATGTCTGTCTGTCTGTCTGTCTGTCTGTTTGTCTGTCTGCAGGGCAAGTGTCTGTCGTGCGAGGATGACCGGTGCCTGGTGATGGGTCTCATGGCGGACGCGTATCGCGCAAGGAATCTGTTCAGTTGAGTAGAAGCAGCGGCTCTGATGTCTGTCTGTCTGTCTGTCTGTCTGTCTGTCTGTCTGTCTGTCTGTCTGCAGGGCAAGTGTCTGTCGTGCGAGGATGACCGGTGCTCGGTGATGGGTCTCATGGCGGACGCGTATCGCGCAAGGAATCTGTTGAGTTGAGTAGAAGCAGCGGCTCTGATTTCTGTCTGTCTGTCTGTCTGTCTGTCTGTCTGTCTGTCTGCAGGGCAAGTGTCTGTCGTGCGAGGATGACCGGTGCTCAGTGATGGGTCTCATGGCGGACGCGTATCGCGCAAGGAATCTGTTGAGTTGAGTAGAAGCAGCGGCTCTGATGTCTGTCTGTCTGTCTGTCTGTCTGCAGGGCAAGTGTCTGTCGTGCGAGGATGACCGGTGCTCAGTGATGGGTCTCATGGCGGACGCGTATCGCGCAAGGAATCTGTTGAGTTGAGTAGAAGCAGCGGCTCTGATGTCTGTCTGTCTGTCTGCAGGGCAAGTGTCTGTCGTGCGAGGATGACCGGTGCCCGGTGATGGGTCTCATGGCGGACGCGTATCGCGCAAGGTATCTGTTGAGTTGTGTAGAAGCAGCGGCCCTGATGTCTGTCTGTCTACAGGGCAAGTGTCTGTCGTGCGAGGATGACCGGTGCTCGGTGATGGGTCTCATGGCGGACGCGTATCGCGCAAGGTATCTGTTGAGTTGAGTAGAAGCAGCGGCTCTGATGTCTGTCTGTCTGTCTACAGGGCAAGTGTCTGTCGTGCGAGGATGACCGGTGCCCGGTGATGGGTCTCATGGCGGACGCGTATCGCGCAAGGCATCTGTTGAGTTGAGTAGAAGCAGCGGCTCTGATGTCTGTCTGTCTGTCTGTCTGTCTGTCTGTCTGTCTGTCTGTCTGTCTGCAGGGCAAGTGTCTGTCATGCGAGGATGACCGGTGCCCGGTGATGGGTCTCATGGCGGACGCGTATCGCGCAAGGAATCTGTTGAGTTGAGTAGAAGCAGCGGCTCTGCTGTCTGTCTGTCTGTCTGTCTGTCTGTCTGTCTGTCTGCAGGGCAAGTGTCTGTCGTGCGAGGATGACCGGTGCCCGGTGATGGGTCTCATGGCGGACGCGTATCGCGCAAGGTATCTGTTGAGTTGAGTAGAAGCAGCGGCTCTGATGTCTGTCTGTCTGTCTACAGGGCAAGTGTCTGTCGTGCGAGGATGACCGGTGCCTGGTGATGGGTCTCATGGCGGACGCGTATCGCGCAAGGTATCTGTTGAGTTGAGTAGAAGCAGCGGCTCTGATGTCTGTCTGTCTGTCTACAGGGCAAGTGTCTGTCGTGCGAGGATGACCGGTGCCCGGTGATGGGTCTCATGGCGGACGCGTATCGCGCAAGGTATCTGTTGAGTTGAGTAGAAGCAGCGGCTCTGATGTCTGTCTGTCTGTCTACAGGGCAAGTGTCTGTCGTGCGAGGATGACCGGTGCTCGGTGATGGGTCTCATGGCGGACGCGTATCGCGCAAGGTATCTGTTGAGTTGAGTAGAAGCAGCGGCCCTGATGTCTGTCTGTCTGCAGGGCAAGTGTCTATCGTGCGAGGATGACCGGTGCCTGGTGATGGGTCTCATGGCGGACGCGTATCGCGCAAGGCATCTGTTGAGTTGAGTAGAAGCAGCGGCTCTGATGTCTGTCTGTCTGTCTGTCTGTCTGTCTACAGGGCAAGTGTCTGTCATGCGAGGATGACCGGTGCCCGGTGATGGGTCTCATGGCGGACGCGTATCGCGCAAGGAATCTGTTGAGTTGAGTAGAAGCAGCGGCTCTGCTGTCTGTCTGTCTGTCTGTCTGTCTGTCTGTCTGTCTGTCTGTCTGTCTGCAGGGCAAGTGTCTGTCGTGCGAGGATGACCGGTGCCCGGTGATGGGTCTCATGGCGGACGCGTATCGCGCAAGGAATCTGTTGAGTTGAGTAAAAGCAGCGGCCCTCATGTCTGTCTATCTGTCTGTCCGTCTGTCTGCAGGGCAAAAGTCTGTCGTGGGAGGATGACCGGTGCTCGGTGATGGGTCTCATGGCGGACGCGTATCGCGCAAGGAATCTGTTGAGTTGAGTAGAAGCAGCGGCTCTGATGACTGACTTTCTTGTCTGTCTGTCTGTCTGTCTGTCTGTCTGCAGGGCAAGTGTCTGTCGTGCGAAGATGACCGGTGCTCGGTGATGGGTCTCATGGCGGACGCGTATCGCGCAAGGAATCTGTTGAATTGAGTAGAAGCAGCGGCTCTGATGTCTGTCTGTCTGTCTGTCTGTCTGCAGGGCAAGTGTCTGTCGTGCGAGGATGACCGGTGCTCGGTGATGGGTCTCATGGCGGACGCGTATCGCGCAAGGAATCTGTTGAGTTGAGTAGAAGCAGCGGCTCTGATGTCTGTCTTTCTGTCTGTCTGTCTGTCTGTCTGTCTGCAGGGCAAGTGTCTGTCGTGCGAAGATGACCGGTGCTCGGTGATGGGTCTCATGGCGGACGCGTATCGCGCAAGGAAACTGTTGAGTTGAGTAGAAGCAGCGGCTCTGATGTCTGTCTGTCTGTCTGTCTTTCTGTCTGCATGGGCAGGTGTCTGTCGTGCGAGGATGACCAGTGCTCGGTGATGGGTCTCATGGCGGACGCGTATCGCGCAAGGAATCTGTTGAGTTGAGTAGAAGCAGCGGCCCTCATGTCTGTCTGTCTGTCTGTCTGTCTATCTGTCTGTCTGTCTGTCTGCAGGGCAAGTGTCTGTCGTGCGAGGATGACCGGTGCTCGGTGATGGGTCTCATGGCGGACGCGTATCGCGCAAGGAATCTGTTGAGTTGAGTAGAAGCAGCGGCCCTGATGTCTGTCTGATGTCTTCCAGTCGTCAAGAAGAAGAAGTAGAAGAAGAAGAAGAAGAAGAATTCGTGTACTGAAGAAACCAACGAGGTTAAGGCTTTCCACTTGTCGTCGTCGAGAAGAAGTAGAAGAACTCAAGTACCAAGGAAGACAATGAAGAGCGAGGCTTTCTAGTCGTCAAGAAGAGGAAGAAGAACTCAAGTACTAAGGAAAACCAACAAGGAGCACGGCTTTTTAGTTGTCAAGAAGAACAAGAAGAACCTAAGCTCTTTGAAAAATTTGTGAGGAGCAAGGCTTCAAAAAAGAGTTAGAGCAGTAAGGAAAGAAACAATATCCTCAGCTCGATAGGGAGAGGAGGTAGTCAAGAAAGCAACACAGGTGAGAGAAGAGAGAGGTTGATGAAAGAAAGAAAGAAAGAAAGGCGAAAAAGAAGCATTAAAGAGAACGAAAAGGGATAAGAGGTAGAAAATGTAAAAAGATGAAAAAGAAACTAAGAAGAGGATATAAGAGGATGAGGATCGTAAACATAAGAAGAAACCTGGCATTTGGGAGAAAGGAAAATAGCCCAACTTAGGGCATCCTAGCTCGAGTACATCGATAACTTAAATGTTTATATGTAAATTAAATGTAAAGTTAAATGTTAATTATAAATATAATTGTTTAAGGTATAAATGTAACTTTGAAATGTATAAATGTAAATTGGAAAATGTAAATGTAAACATGTTAAGTAAGTGTAACAATGTAATATGTAAAGAGACCAAGACACGCATATGCGCGAAAGCGCGGGTGGCGTGTTAAAGATTAACGATTTAGTGAATAAAAAAAAAAAAAAAAAAAAAAAAAAAAAAAAAAAAAAAACAAAAGTGTCTGTCTGTCTGTCTGTCTGTCTGCAGGGCAAGTGTCGTCGTTGGAGGATGACCGGTGCCCGGTGATGGGGCTCATGGCGGACGCGTATCGCGCAAGGAATCTGTTGAGTTGAGTAGAAGCAGCGGCACTCATGTCTGTCTGTCTGTCTGTCTGTCTGTCTGCAGGGCAAGTGTCTGTCGTGGGAGGATGACCGGTGCTCGGTGATGGGTCTCATGGCGGACGCGTATTGCGCATGGAATCTGTTGAGTTGAGTAGAAGCAGCGGCCCTGATGTCTGTCTGTCTGTCTGTCTGCAGGGCAAGTGTCTGTCGTGCGAGGATGACCGGTGCTCGGTGATGGGTCTCATGGCGGACGCGTATCGCGCAAGGAATCTGTTGAGTTGGGTAGAAGCAGCGGCTCTGATGTCTGTCTGTCTGTCTGTCTGCAGGGCAAGTGTCTGTCTGTCTTGTCTTCAGGGCAAGTGTCTGTCGTGGGAGGATGACCGGTGCTCGGTGATGGGTCTCATGGCGGACGCGTATCGCGCAAGGAATCTGTGAGCAGCGGCTCTGATGTCTGTCTGTCTGTCTGTCTGTCTGTCTGTCTGTCTGCAGGGCAAGTGTCTGTCGTGCGAGGTTTTTCAAATTAACCGATTTAACTTTTGTAACACCTTTCACTATAGTTTAGTTTATTGGACAATATATACATACATTACATAATAATGATACATATTTGATGACAGATACAGTGATCTGTATTGTTGTCCTGTTTTATATAGCCTAATAATAGTAATTGTACAGAGATAAAGAGGAAGAATACAATACAAATAAAATAAGCAAGGTAATAATTATAGCAGTGATAACATCAAATCATAAGAAAGATAAAAGAGCATTAGCTATAAATTATAGTGGTTGATTAAAATATTCGTTTATGTTGTAAAATGTTTTTTTTTTAGGAAGTCTGCTAGACTTTAAAAAAAAAATATTATGTTGTCGGAGCTTTTTAGAATTTGACTGGTTTTTAAGATATTTCCTGGTCATTGTGTAGATAAACATCCTTGGTGAGCCTGAATCCCAGCCTGTTACATGACTAATTAGTTGTATGTGCTAATACGTTGCCCGTTACTTTCAGGGATAATCAACACGAATGTGGGCGAGATCTCATTGCAGAGTTTGCCTCAGATGTGCCGCAGCCCCACCGAGTTCTCAAACCTCATCTGGCTCGGATGTGATGCCAAGATGTGCCGCAGCCCTACCGAGTTCTCAAACCTCATCTGGCTCGGATGTAATGCCAAGATGTGCCGCAGCCCTACCGAGTTCTCAAACCTCATCTGGCTCAGATGTGATGCCAAGATGTGCCGCAGCCTTACCGAGTTCTCAAACCTCATCTGGCTCGGATGTGATGCCAGGATGTGCCGCAGCCCTACCGAGTTCTCAAACCTCATCTGGCTCGGATGTGATGCCAGGATGTGCCGCAGCCCTACCGAGTTCTCAAACCTCATCTGGCTCAGATGTGATGCCAAGATGTGCCGCAGCCCTACCGAGTTCTCTGCAGACCCAACGCTGACGCTGACCAATCCCAGGTAGGACAAACGTTTGAGAACTTTTAGTATAAATCTCAGTTAGTATGCAAACCAGCTATAGGTTCATTCGCCTGTCCTGCGTGTGTGTGTGTGATATGTATAGCAGAGATAGTAGTTGGCAAAGGTTAATAAAAAAAATACATGTTAATAGGGTTGTTCTGTTTGTTTCAGAAACATCAAGAAATACTCGTGTGTTCTAATAATCAGGCAACAATATCTACATACAAATGAAAATTGAACATTTCACATTGGCTAAATCTACCTGTCTCTGTATCTGTTTTAGTAAATTCTTTAACTTTAAGTACATTTATATTTTTTCTTGTTATAGATTTATAATGTTTGCTGTTATTTATTAGTTTGTAAGTAAGAAACATCAAGAAATACTCGTGTGTTCTAACAATAAGTCAACAATATCTACATACAAATGAAAATTGAACATTTCACATTTGCTAAATCTACCTGTCTCTGTATCTGTTTTTAGTAATTATTTAACTTTAAGTACATTTATATTTTTTCTTGTTATAGATTTATTATGTTTGCTGTTATTTAATTATTTGTTAGTGTGTAAGTAAGAAACATCAAGAAATACTCGTGTGTTCGACATCCCGACATTCCAAAACTAACCCTTTCCCTCCCAACAAGCAACCCTCCTTAACCCTTTCTCTCCCCCCCCCCCCCCCCCCCCCCACCCTTAACCCTTTCACCCGTGGAGGTTTGTTGGTGTGGTGGAGAGTCCGAGCCCGGCCATGTTTGAGCCCTGGTCCAACCGGACAGCCCCCGACATTCCAAAGCTAACCCTTTCTCCCCCAACAAGCAACCCTCCTTAACCCTTTCTCTCCCAACAAGCAACCCTCCTTTACCCTGTCTCCCCCCCCCCCCCCACCCTTAACCCTTTCACCCGTGGAGGTTTGTTGGTGTGGTGGAGAGTCCGAGCCCGGCCATGTTTGAGCCCTGGTCCAACCGGACAGCCCCCGACATTCCAAAGCTAACCCTTTCCCTCCCAACAAGCCACCCTCCTTAACCCTGTCTCCCCCATCCCCCCACCCTTAACCCTTTCACCCACGGAGGTTTGTTGGTGTGGTGGAGAGTCCGAGCCCGGCCATGTTGTGCAAATGCAAGTGCTTTTATATTTTTTCTTGTTATAGATTTATTATGTTGGCTGTTATTTATTATTTGTTAGTTTGTAAGTAAGAAACATCAAGAAATACTCGTGTGTTATAACAATGAGTCAACAATAACTACATCAAGCAAATGAACATTGCACATTTTCTAAATCTACCTGTCTGTATTGTCTATTTTACTACTTGATTAGCTTTAAGTGCATTTATATTTCTTCTTTATAGTGTATATATATGTATTATGTTGACTATTGTTTATACATTTATTATGCTTGCTAAGTATTGTGCAAGCCGAATTGTAAATTGAAAATATTTCTGTGGTTTTGAAAGAGAAGCATTGTGTTGTAGTGTTTATGATTATGAAAAGTGATATATTTGACTATAGTGGAGAAGAATGTAATTGCTCAAGTGTTGTGGCTGCTGCCTCGTGTTGAAACGTGGCGTGTTTCTTTCTACGCTTCGAAACTACACCTGACACCATCGCTGACTGATGCAGGCGCTGACTGACGCAGGCGCTGACTGACGCAGGCGCTGGCTGATGCAGGCGCTGGCTGACGCAGGCGCTGGCTGACGCAGGCGCTGACTGACTCTGCTTCAGTTGGATGCGGTGAGTCTCGTGGTTGTGATAGACTACTTAGCCATGTACTTAAGATATAGTCATATTCAGTGCACATTGTAGACATGCAGTAAATTAGTTACCTCACTTGTCTACTACAGATATACTCATGTACATTATTTGAGTGCAATGGTGTAGCTAGATAACTGCATGTTTTTAATACTGTGCATGCTCTTTTTTGCATTCCCCCCTTCCCTTTAAAGGTAATCATACATCTAGTGAAGTTATTGAGTAAATTTGAACTTCGAATTTATTACGACTCGAATAATGTAGCATAAAAATGGAAGTTCGTTGGTTAAATTTTAATTAGTTTCTATTTTGGGCCGTTTTACAGTCCTTTTTCTTTTTATCACACAAATACAGTACTATTCAAGAACATTTTCTCCATAACCAAACCAGACTATCCAAAAATAATCACCCTGTAATAATCCAATAATCAATCCTTCAACATGTGTTTCCCATGTAATAATGTACTTGTTCTTAATATTATTTCAGATGTGCGTTTTATTGATTGCTTGGTTGATGGTTGCTACAATCAAGATGGCTGCTGCAAGCTATAGTACGCTTGACATATCTGCTGCTGTGCTACGCTACACTTCACATTGGATTTGATGTCCGCCCTGGCCGAGACAAACCTCGTCATTCCAAATGGTAAGCGCGTATGCATTCCAAAACTGCCGTTTTATTTGAAGGAAATAGTGGGGGAAAGCCCACATTACACGGTTCAATACTTTCGTCAAACTTATTGAATTCAAGGACAAAAAAACATCAATTAATAGAAGGTATATTGTTGCAGTTTTTTACCAAACTGTTTTTGATTCGCTATTGTTCTTGAATTCAATAAGTTTGACGAAAGTATTGAGTGTAATGTCAGCATAAGGACATAGGACATGCTGGGTAACTTGGAATAACAGGCATCACGTTTTAATTATTTCTTTTATTTGTTTATTATTTATTGACAACAGGTCACAAGACCCACAAGTGCAATATAATAAAGTTATACAGGACAAGTACAATTACAAACGAATACAAATATAAATACTGGCGAATTAACGAAATGAAATACAGCTAGACGTACACTACATAATATTCACACAGGCATAGCAGTGTATGTCGGCAATAGTTAGAAATTAATTTGAGTGATTAGATTTGTGTAGATATAGCGGATTTGAACGCATCCAACTTCATTTCCACTACACATTATTTCTGTATCAGCTATCAGATCTTCCTTGTCTCTCTCTCTCTCTCTCTCTCTCTCTCTCTCTCTCTCTCTCTCTCTCTCTCTCTCTCTCTCTCTCTCTCTCTCTCTCTCTCTCTCTCTCTCTCTCTCTCTCTCTCTCTCTCTCTCTCTCTCTCTCTCCCTCTCCCTCCCTCTCTCTCTCATCTATCAAGATCAAGTCTATCCATGAGTGACTTTTCCTATTAATATTTCCACTACACATTCTTTCTGTCTCAGCTATCAGTTCTTCTTTTTCATTTTTTCTACAATGCCATCAGCTCTAATATGATTTGTACCCACATGTAATGAAGAGCTTTCACACCTTTAACTCTCTCTCTCTCTCTCTCTGAAATAGAAGTACCGGGACTTGTTATAAATCGTTATAAAGTGGTTTAGAACCCAAACAAGCGTGGAATTTGTATTGGGCAAACAAAATGTAAATTGTTGTGTTGTCTAGTTAAACCAAAGATTACTGGTTAAACGCAAAGTGAAGTATCATAACAACTACGCGAAATCAACTAAAAAAAACAAAAAACATTTGATGTCTATAAAAGAACTATAATAAAATGAAGTGAACAGCGGTTTCAAGAACTAGATTGAATATTTCCATCATTACACGTGTAACGTACAGTATTGAAAAGTTAAATATAATACTTGTAAGTATAACTCTGTAATCCCTCTTGTTACTGTTTCAGCTGCCAGCGGGAGGCGAGGCCCCCCCCCCCCCACCTGCCCCGGGCGCGCACCAAGAGGCAAAGCTGTAACATATGATTGTACAATATGCAACTGTTAACTGTAACACGTGTTAATAAACAATGAAATGACTTGTTGATGCTATACGAGTCGGAATGCCTTGTAAAGCTTGTTAATAAATAATAAAACCAGAGCCCCGACTGGGGCCCGTGTTGATGTTATAGGAGGTGGGAGGCTCTGCCTTCTACTCCCCCCCCCCCCCCCCCCCCCCCCTAACCTTCATCACACTCCACCCTACCAGTCTGTACAACAAACCCCATACCCAGAACCCCCCCCCAATACCAATACCAACCAAGAATACCCAAACCCCAAACCCTTTCTCCCCCAAAAAAAACCACCTTAACCCTTTCACCCCCAATCAAACATCCGTCTTAACCCTTTCTCCTCCAACCCCCCCCCCCCCCCTAACAGCCCCCGACATTCTAAAGCTAACCCCTTCTTTCCCAAACAAAACCACCTTAACCCTTTCACCCCCAATCAAACTTCCGGCTTAACCCTTTCTCCTCCACCCCCCCCCCCCCCCCCCCTAACCCTTTAACCCGTGGAGGTTTGTTGGTGTGGTGAAGAGTCCGAGCCCGGCCATGTTTGAGCCCTGGTCCAACCGGACAGCCCCCGACATTCCAAAGCTAACCCTTTCCCTCCCAAACAAAACTACCTTAACCCTTTCACCCCCAATCAAACTTCCGGCTTAACCCTTTCTCCACCACCCCCCCCCCCCCCCCCTAACCCTTTAACCCGTGGAGGTTTGTTGGTGTGGTGAAGAGTCCGAGCCCGGCCATGTTTGAGCCCTGGTCCAACCGGACAGCCCCCGACATTCCAAAGCTAACCCTTCCTCCCCCAACAAGCATCCCTCCTTAACCCTTTCCCTCCCAAACAAAAACAAACCTATCTTTACCCTTTCTCTCCCAACAAGCAACCCTCCTTAATCCACCCTAACCCTTTCGTCCCGAAAACTCCCTACCCTGCAACTAACAACCTCATGTAACAAGTATTTATGCCTACACAATAAAAACTATATGCCTAAAACGATTATTTCTTTTACCAATTTACATACCAAAAACCATCCTACAAGGTTAAAAACCTTCTTACAAGGTAAAATACCTTCTTAAAAACCCTCTTACAAGGTAAATAAACATTCTTACAAGGTGAAAAACCGACCTACCTTCCTAAAAACCTTCTTACAAAGTAAAAAAAATATTCTTGCCTTCTTAAAAACCTCCTTACAAGGTTAAAAACCTTCTTACAAAGTTAAAAACCTTCTTACCTTCTTAAAAACCTTCCTTCAAGGTTAAAAACCTTCTTACCTTCTTAAAAACCTTCTTACAAGGTTAATAACCTTCTTAAAAGGTTAAAATAAAAACCTTCTTACCTTCTTAAAAACCTTCTTACAAGGTTAATAACCTTAAAAACCTTCTTACAAGGTTAATAACCTTCTTAAAAGGTTAAAATAAAAACCACCTTTACAAGGTAAAAATATTCTTGCCTTCTTAAAAACCTCCTTACAAGGTTAAAAACCTTCTTAAAAACCTTCTTACAAAGTTAAAAACCTTCTTACCTTCTTAAAAACCTTCCTTCAAGGTTAAAAACCTTCTTACCTTCTTAAAAACCTTCATACAAGGTTAATAACCTTCTTAAAAACCTTCTTAAAAGGTTAAAATAAAAAACCTTCTTACAAGGTTAATAACCTTCTTAAAAACCTTCTTAAAAGGTTAAAATAAAAAACCTTCTTACAAGGTTAATAACCTTTTTAAAAGGTTAAAATAGAAACCACCTTTACAAGGTGGAAAAAAAAAACATTTCCTTCCCCTCCCCCCTTCTTCCCTCTCTCACTACCCCTACCCCTACCCCTACCCGGTGGAGAAGTGGAAGGTTTCCCCTCTCCCCCTCCTCCCCTCACCCCCCCACTCCCCCTACCCCCTCTCAAGGGCGGTAGGGGGCACAAACGGGGGGGAAGGGGGGCCTAGTCTTATCTACAAAAATCCCTAATCCGGGGCTAGAGGAAGGAGGGGAGGGGGAAAGGGGAGGTGATAGGTTGGAAGGGAGAGCGGGGCTCTCCCCCTCCTCCCCTCCCCCCCCACTCCCCCTACCCCCTCTCAAGGGTGGTAGGGGGCACAACGGGGGGGAGGGGGGTATCCTAGCAAAAATCCCTACCTCATTTTTATCCTGCACCAAACATATTCCTTTATCTATACTTATCCCTAGTCTACACCTCAGCCCAACCCCTGTTTTTCCATGCTCTAATCTACTGTCTACGTTTGGGTACACCAATGGTTCCTATGGTTCAGTGGCGGTCCCAAACGTTCCAAGTACTGTCCATGCTCGAGGTTGCTTAACCTCGGTGATCTGACGAGAACCGGAGTTAATCAACCTGGCATGGCAGCTGATGACGGCGACCCTTGTTATTCTACACTCTATGATGCATTGCACTGATATGAGTAATCCTGTTTATGTACAAGCTATTCAGCTCACAATCCCATCGCTTCAGTGGTCGAGCGGTCTGTGTCTGTGCTTGTATATGTATGTTCTCTCTATCCAGGTGTTTCAGGTTCGAATCCCGCTCGGGGCAAAACTTTATAACATGTTACTATTCATATGTAACATTGTACCCAACCTGTAATTTCACGTGGTATAGACCGTTACTCATTAATCTCTTGATTTCCATGTGTAAAATGCATTGATAGTTTAATTAAATAATAATAATATGTGAAATAATATGTGTGTGTTCATATATAATGTTGTACATTGACCCTGCTTACATGTAATATTAATACGATCGCTTGTATGACATGTTACGCTTGCATAAATAATATGTATTACTTATGTGTAAATATGTAATAATAATAAAAATTACCTAATAATTATTTGTTTCATTTTGTATAATACTAAACTAATTACAACAAATATATTTCGACTGAACACATCTTATCTTAACTAAATTAGAAAAACAATTGCAATGAATAATTCATTGTTGTAATTTATTTGTTGTTGACATGGGTTAAACAGGGGAGGTAATAGTAGTACAACTTGAATAAGGGGAAGTACAGACAACTTATTTAAATTTTGACTTTGTTTCACTATATGTATTTACCACGTATTTGAGTTGATAGGTAGCCATGTTTATTCACACTGCCTTCTAACTTCCGGTACAGGTACCCAACATTCAATGGTGTTGCATAGGGCGGTATTTTCAACTGTGATTTCTACTCCCATTTCCGGATTTCTCCTGGCATAAAATACTCTTAAGGCAGGACAAACGAACAAACCTTCAAAAGTAAATGGTTGCACTAAACCTTACTTTTTCAAAGTGGCAGTTGCACGAAGTGTGCACCGACAGGCCAATCGAACACATGAGCCTAGGTGTCATTAATTTCGTTTGTTTTACCAACGCTTTGCACTAGTGTAGGCTGAATCCCTCTGAAAGGCGTTTGGGTATTAAGTGTAGCCAACTGTAAGGCGTTTGTTTTACCTCAGTGCTACACTTTGTGTAGCACTTTCAACAACTGCTTTCGGCTAATGCAGCAAGTAATTAAAAGGCGCCAAACAAAAGTGTCAGTTCAAAATAAGGAAATCACTAATCATGACAAACGCATTCTATTTCCACTGATGGTAAAACCGCAGAACTTTCATATTAATTAATGCATTTAAAAATTTATAGTAAATGTAATTTAGTTTTTTTTTTTTTTTACTATGTACGGAAATCATGTGAGCATGCACACTATAACCTCAAATCGTAATCAGGTCAGTGTAAAACGTGTTATCAAGCGTTTTCTTATTCTAAGTGACACGAAGAAAAATCAAGTGTAAAAACCTACAATTGACGAGTGGTGATTTACCCGCCCCCTGACGTCACGAAGGAACGTGGCGCCCATAGTTGGGACAAATCCTCTAACTGTTACGCTTTCACGCGCTTAATGTACGACACTTATCTCGTTCTAGCTGTTATAATATTCACATTTCAGGTATAACCTATAGGCAAGCGTAATTAGTTCACATACCAGTGGTCAATATGAAGGTTATTTCAAAATTATAGACCCAGTAATTAACTTGTTATAACAATTCGCGCATCAAGAGGATAAAATTAGCAACGCGTGTTTTGTTTTTTCAACTTCAATTGAAAAATTCAAACGAAAATTCATAGCATGCAGTAATATGCAAGGTGCTTAGTTTCACGGTCAAAACCGTTACTTTTGAGGCCCAACCGTTACACCCTGCATATTGCATGCTATGAATTTTCGTTCTGAGCAATTTCTATCTAGAAAGTTTATTTGCCTATTGTCTCACATTATTGGTACGTATTCTTAAGAAACTCTCGTTTAAATCCGATCATTAGTTTTTCGCCGGTTGAAGTTGAAAACACAAAACCACCTTGTTCATTTTATCCTCTTCAGTGCGTAAATTGTTATAACAAGTTAACTAATTCGTCTATAATTTTGAAATAACCTTTATATTGACCACTGGTATGTGAACTAAATATGTTTTCCAGGTTATATCTTTAAAAAGAATATTATACCAGCAAGAACGAGATAAGTGTGGATGTGTTTTGCGTGGATCCGTCCGAATAGTAGGGACTTTTCCAAACTGTTAGTCACGTGACACAGTACTCGGCGCAAGCTCCGCCTATCACCACTCGTCAATTGGCCTACACTTACTTACACTACGCATGTAAAACAAACGAAACCTATTGGCTTGCTAAGCAACACACATAACCTCGAAACTAGTCATAGGCAATGAAGCGCCCATCACCCTACTTTTAATAATGCAAGCAGCGGCTTAAGTTTGGTATCGAACCAAGCATAGCCAAAATCTAACAATTCTTCAAAATCTCTGTATTAAACTAAAATTAGGTATAGAGCACATAACCAACAAATTAATAAGTTATTTCAATTGCAAAGCTCTGAATTTGGTTGGGATTTTAACACCCCTTAGGGGGCGACCCACCTCTGAATTTGGTTGGGATGTTACACCCCTTAGGGGGCGACCCACCGCTAGTGTCTAATGTAAGGGCGCCGCCAGGAACGGCTATTTTAAAACAAATCTCACTAATTTCATTGCATGCACGTACCTTTCCACCAGTCGTAGCTCCTTCAACGTCGGCTAGGGTAAAATAATTTGGTAGGCAAGTATACAATTTGTTTTATTACAGACAATGTTTCATTTATTACAGTGCACCAATCTTATTCCAGTACAAGCTTCTAGATGTACTTCTATGAAGATACAAACATAAACTTCCCCCCATCTACACCAACACCAACTCCAATTGTACCCTTCCTTCTTGTCTAGTGTTGTAGGCAGGAGTGCAGAACAGCGCAAACACAGTAGAAGCCAAATTTATGAAAACCAAACATCGTCAAACCGAATACATCTGCTTATGCATCCTATAGTGGAGCATTTCGTGCCACGTTAGCTAATGGGTCCTAGAGGGGATATTTCCAACACTGACTAGCGTAATCCTTACTGGAAAGCCCTATCATGTAGTGAACCAGCTCGCCTAGGACGTAGCCCAGGGTCACCACAGCCAAGACGTAGGGCTAGTAGAGTAACCGGTCATCCTCGTACGACAGACACTTGCCCTGCAGACAGACAGACAGACAGACCGACAGACAGACAGACATCAGAGCCGCTGCTTCTACTCAACTCAACAGATTCCTTGCGCGATACGCGTCCGCCATGAGACCCATCACCGAGCACGGGTCATTCTCGCACGACAGACACTTGCCCTGCAGAAAGACAGACAAACAGACAGACATCAGAGCCGCTGCTTCTACTCAACTCAACAGATTCCTTGCGCAATACGCGTCCGCCATGAGACCCATCACCGGGCACCGGTCATTCTCGCACGACAGACACTTGCCCTGCAGACAGACAGACAGACCGAAAGACAGACAGACATCAGGGCCGCTGCTTCTACTCATCTCAAAGAATTCCTTGCGCAATACGTGTCCGCCATGAGACCCATCAACGGGCACCGGTCATCCTCGCACGAGACACTTGCCATGCAGACAGACAGATGGACAGACAGAAAGACAGACACACAGACAGACATCAGAGCCGCTGCTTCTACGCAACTAACACGCAGTGATAACGTCAGCATCTAAAACAGAGAAGTTGTATACATTATATCAGCTAACACGCAGTGATAACGTCAGCATCTATAACAGAGAAGTTGTATACATTATATCAGCTAACACGCAGTGATAACGTCAGCATCTATAACAGAGAAGTTGTAAACATTATATCAGCTAACACGCAGTGATAACGTCAGCATCTATAACAGAGAAGTTGTATACATTATATCAAGCTAACACGCAGTGATAACGTCAGCATCTATAACAGAGAAGTTGTATACATTATATCAAGCTAACACGCAGTGATAACGTCAGCATCTATAACAGAGAAGTTGTATACATTATATCAAGCTAACACGCAGTGATAACGTCAGCATCTATAACAGAGAAGTTGTATACATTATATCAAGCTAACACGCAGTGATAACGTCAGCATCTATAACAGAGAAGTTGTATACATTATATCATGCTAACACGCAGTGATAACGTCAGCATCTATAACAGAGAAGCTGTATACATTATATCAAGCTAACACGCAGCGATAACGTCAGCATCTATAACAGAGAAGTTGTATACATTATATCAAGCTAACACGCAGTGATAACGTCAGCATCTATAACAGAGAAGTTGTATACATTATATCAAGCCAACACGCAGTGATAACGTCAGCATCTATAACAGAGAAGTTGTATACATTATATCAAGCTGACACGCAGTGATAACGTCAGCATCTTTAACAGAGAAGTTGTATATATTATATCAAGCTAACACGCAGCGATAACGTCAGCATCTATAACAGAGAAGTTGTATACATTATATCAAGCTAACACGCAGTGATAACGTCAGCATCTATAACAGAGAAGTTGTATACATTATATCAAGCTAACACGCAGTGATAACGTCAGCATCTATAACAGAGAAGTTGTATACATTATATCAAGCTAACACGCAGCGATAACGTCAGCATTTATAACAGAGAAGTTGTATACATTATATCAAGCTAACACGCAGTGATAACGTCAGCATCTATAACAGAGAAGTTGTATACATTATATCAAGCTAACACGCAGTGATAACGTCAGCATCTATAACAGAGAAGTTGTATACATTATATCAAGCTAACACGCAGCGATAACGTCAGCATCTATAACAGAGAAGTTGTACACATTATATCAAGCTAACACGCAGTGATAACGTCAGCATCTATAACAGAGAAGTGGTAAACATTATATCAAGCTAACACGCAGTGATAACGTCAGCATCTATAACAGGGAAGTGGTTAACATTATATCAAGCTAACACGCAGTGATAACGTAAGCATCTATAACAGAGAAGTGGTAAACATTATATCAAGCTAACACGCAGTGATAACGTCAGCAATCTACAACAGAGAAGTTGTAAATATTATATCAAGCTAACACGCAGTGATAACGTCAGCATCTATAACAGAGAAGTTGTATACATTATATCAAGCTAACACGCAGTGATAACGTCAGCATCTATAACAGAGAAGTTGTATACATTATATCAAGCTAACACGCCATGATAACGTCAGCATCTATAACAGGGAAGTGGTAAACATTATATCAAGCTAACACGCAGTGATAACAGCATCTATAACAGGGAAGTGGTAAACATTATATCCAGCTAACACGCAGTGATAACGTCAGCATCTATAACAGAGAAGTTGTATACATAATATCAAGCTAACACGCAGTGATAACGTCAGCATCTTTAACAGAGAAGTTGTAAACATTATATCAAGCTAACACGCAGTGTAACGTCAGCATCTATAACAGAGAAGTTATATACATTGTATCAAGCTAACACGCAGTGATAACGTCAGCATCTATAACAGAGAATTTGTATACATTATATCAAGCTAACACGCCATGATAACGTCAGCATCTATAACAGAGAAGTTGTATACATTACATTAAGCTAACACGCAGTGATAACGTCAGCATCTATAACAGAGAAGTTGTATACATTATATCAAGCTAACACGCAGTGATAACGTCAGCATCTATAACAAAGAAGTGGTATACATTATATCAAGCTAACACGCAGTGATAACGTCAGCATCTATTACAGAGAAGTTGTATACATTATATCAAGCTAACACGCAGTGATAACGTCAGCATCTATAACAGAGTTGTATACATTATATCAAGCTAACACGCAGTGATAACGTCAGCATCTATAACAGAGAAGTTGTATACATTATATCAAGCTAACACGCAGTGATAACGTCAGCATCTATAACAGAGAAGTTATATACATTGTATCAAGCTAACACGCAGTGATAACGTCAGCATCTAAAACAGAGAAGTTGTATACATTATATCAAGCTAACACGCCATGATAACGTCAGCATCTATAACAGAGGAGTTGTATACATTACATCAAGCTAACACGCAGTGATAACGTCAGCATCTATAACAGAGAAGTTGTAAACATTATATCAAGCTAACACGCAGTGATAACGTCAGCATCTATAACAAAGAAGTTGTATACATTATATCAAGCTAACACGCAGTGATAACGTCAGCATCTATAACAGAGAAGTTATATACATTGTATCAAGCTAACACGCAGTGATAATGTCAGCATCTATAACAGAGAAGTTGTAAACATTATATCAAGCTAACACGCAGTGATAATGTCAGCATCTATAACAGAGAAGTTGTATACATTATATCAAGCTAACACGCCATGACAACGTCAGCATCTATAACAGAGAAGTTGTATACATTATATCAAGCTAACACGCAGTGATAACGTCAGCATCTATAACAGAGAAGTGGTAAACATTAAATCAAGATAACACGCAGTGATAACGTCAGCATCTATAACAGAGAAGTGGTAAACATTATATCAAGCTAACACGCCATGATAACGTCAGCATCTATAACAGAGAAGTTGTATACATTATATCAAGCTAACACGCAGTGATAACGTCAGCATCTATAACAGAGAAGTGGTAAACATTATATCAAGCTAACACGCAGTGATAACGTCAGCATCTATAACAGAGAAGTGGTAAACATTATATCAAGCTAACACGCCATGATAACGTCAGCATCTATAACAGGGAAGTGGTAAACATTATATCAAGCTAACACGCAGTGATAACGTCAGCATCTATAACAGAGAAGTGGTAAACATTATATCAAGCTAACACGCAGTGATAACGTCAGCATCTATAACAGAGAAGTTGTATACATTATATCAAGCTAACACGCAGTGATAACGTCAGCATCTATAACAGAGAAGTTGTATACATTATATCAAGCTAACACGCAGTGATAACGTCAGCATCTATAACAGAGAAGTTGTATACATTATATCAAGCTAACACGCAGTGATAACGTCAGCACCTATAACAGAGAAGTTGTATACATTACATCAAGCTTACACGCAGTGATAACGTCAGCATCTATAACAGGGAAGTGGTAAACATTATATCAAGCTAACACGCCATGATAACGTCAGCATCTATAACAGAGAAGTTGTATACATTATATCAAGCTAACACGCAGTGATAACGTCAGCATCTATAACAGAGAAGTTGTATACATTATATCAAGCTAACACGCAGTGATAACGTCAGCATCTATAACAGAGAAGTGGTAAACATTATATCAAGCTAACACGCAGTGATAACGTCAGCATCTATAACAGGGAAGTGGTAAACATTATATCAAGCTAACACGCAGTGATAACGTCAGCATCTATAACAGAGAAGTGGTAAACATTATATCAAGCTAACACGCAGTGATAACGTCAGCATCTATAACAGAGTAGTGGTAAACATTATATCAAGCAAACACGCAGTGATAACGTCAGCATCTATAACAGAGAAGTGGTAAACATTATATCAAGCTAACACGCAGTGATAACGTCAGCATCTATAACAGAGAAGTGGTAAACATTATATCAAGCTAACACGCAGTGATAACGTCAGCATCTATAACAGGGAAGTGGTAAACATTATATCAAGCTAACACGCAGTGATAACGTCAGCAATCTACAACAGAGAAGTTATATACATTATATCAAGCTAACACGCAGTGATAACATCAGCAATCTACAACAGAGAAGTTGTAAACATTATATCAAGCTAACACGCAGTGATAACGTCAGCATCTATAACAGAGAAGTGGTAAACATTATATCAAGCTAACACGCAGTAATAACGTCAGCATCTATAACAGGGAAGTGGTAAACATTATATCAAGCTAACACGCAGTGATAACGTCAGCATCTATAACAGAGAAGTGGTAAACATTATATCAAGCTAACACGCAGTGATAACGTCAGCATCTATAACAGAGAAGTTGTATACATTATATCAAGCTAACACGCAGTGATTACGTCAGCATCTTTAACAGAGAAGTTGTATACATTATATCAAGCTAACACGCAGTGATAACGTCAGCATCTATAACAGAGAAGTGGTAAACATTATATCAAGCTAACACGCAGTGATAACGTCAGCATCTATAACAGAGAAGTTGTATACATTATAACAAGCTAACACGCAGTGATAACGTCAGCATCTTTAACAGAGAAGTTGTATACATTATATCAAGCTAACACGCAGTGATAACGTCAGCATCTATAACAGAGAAGTTGTATACATTATATCAAGCTAACACGCAGTGATAACGTCAGCATCTATAACAGAGAAGTGGTAAACATTATATCAAGCTAACACGCAGTGATAACGTCAGCATCTATAACAGAGAAGTGGTAAACATTATATCAAGCTAACACGCAGTGATAACGTCAGCATCTATAACAGAGAAGTTGTATACATTATAACAAGCTAACACGCAGTGATAACGTCAGCATCTTTAACAGAGAAGTTGTATACATTATATCAAGCTAACACGCAGTGATAACGTCAGCATCTATAACAGAGAAGTTGTATACATTATATCAAGCTAACACGCAGTGATAACGTCAGCATCTATAACAGAGAAGTGGTAAACATTATATCAAGCTAACACGCAGTGATAACGTCAGCATCTATAACAGAGAAGTGGTAAACATTATATCAAGCTAACACGCAGTGATAACGTCAGCATCTATAACAGAGAAGTTGTATACATTATATCAACCTAACACGCAGTGATAACGTCAGCATCTATAACAGAGAAGTTGTATACATTATATCAAGCTAACACGCCATGATAACGTCAGCATCTATAACAGGGAAGTGGTAAACATTATATCAAGCTAACACGCAGTGATAACGTCAGCATCCATAACAAAGAAGTGGTATACATTATATCAAGCTAACACGCAGTGATAACGTCAGCATCTATAACAGAGAAGTTGTATACATTACATCAAGCTAACACGCCATGATAACGTCAGCATCTATAACAGAGAAGTTGTATACATTATATCAAGCTAACACGCAGTGATAACGTCAGCATCTATAACAGAGAAGTTGTATACATTATATCAAGCTAACACGCAGTGATAACGTCAGCATCTATAACAGAGAAGTTGTATACATTATATCAAGCTTACACGCAGTGATAACGTGAGCATCTATAACAGAGAAGTTGTATACATTACATCAAGCTAACACGCAGTGATAACGTCAGCATCTATAACAGAGAAGTTGTAAACATTATATCAAGCTTACACGCCGTGATAACGTCAGCATCTATAACAGAGAAGTTGTAAACATTATATCAAGCTAACACGCAGTGATAATGTCAGCATCTATAACAGAGAAGTTGTATACATTATATCAAGCTAACACGCCATGATAATGTCAGCATCTATAACAGAGAAGTTGTAAACATTATATCAAGCTAACACGCAGTGATAACGTCAGCATCTATAACAGAGATTTTCAGTTAAAATGTGCTTTGTTGCTATGACAGTTTCAAACTCATCGTTTATATAATACGTATAATAAATAAGTATCATGTACAAAGATTTAAACCAATTTCAATAGTAAAAAAAACAAGAAACAAACTCAGATCGACCCGGGAACCGAACATCGGACCTCCTAAAATTAATTTTCATTTTATCTGTGGTGTGTATGATTACTAGACAGCTATGTCATATGATGTCAGCCAAATCATGGCCGGGGTCGTCATAGGGGAGTCCAGTTATAGGATGAGGGGGGTGCGGGCGGGCGTGGACAATAATGGGTATCCAAGTCGCAAAGCGCGACGCTAAGAATGAAAAGAGATAGACAAGAAAGTTGAAGAAATTAGCAAGAAAATGTTGAGTAGGGATGATTTAAATGAGTTACCTCTTGGCGGGCACCGGTCACCACGAGGGACCCGCCTCAATACTGGAGACCAGGAAAATAAACCCAAAACACAAAACGAATATAAGATGCCTTTTCTTTGTTGAAGAAAGTGCGCTATATCCGTCTTCAAGTGCTTTGGAATAATCCAAGTGGGTCTTTGTCTTCAAGTATTTCCAAAGCACTTGGACCAAATGATTCTATTTTGTTTGTTTGTTTGTCTTTGTCTTTGTCAAGTATTTGCAAAGCACTTGGACAAAATGATTCTATTAAGTTAGTATGTTTGTTTGTTTGTCACTGTCTTAGTCAAGAATTTCCAAAGCACTTTGACAAAATGATTCTTTTTAGTTTGTTGATTTTGTTTCACCTTACCAATTGCAAAGCAACCATTACACAAAGTGTAGGCATTTTCTCAAGAAGTTAAATTGTTTAATAAATAACTTTAGTTACATGTTATTAAAAGCAGATTGCAGTTTGTTTTATCAGGTAATGGGCCCAGAACGCATCAACTCCGCATAATGTTGTTAGAATCTCAATCTAACCGTTTCGAAATATAATTTTTTATAACTGATACAGAAACCCAACACATTCATAATAAATTGGATGGTTACGTTATATAAGAATGTAATATGAAATCATGAGTGTAGGTATCTGTTTACCTTAGTTAAAACAGAATGCACGCAACTGGCGGTTGAGTATAAGAATGTAATATGACAGCGTAGGTATCTCTTTACTTTAGATGAAACAGCGTGTTAGTGACTCGCGGATAAGTAAACCAATAAAATATGAAAGCATGAGTGTAGGTATCTCTTAACTTTAATTGAAACATAGTGCAAGTGACTCACGGATGAGTATAAGAATGAAATATGACAGTATGAGTTTAGGTATCTGTTAACTATAGTTAAATCAGCATGACGCAACTGGTAGTTGCGTATAAGAATATTATATGACAGCATGAGTGTAGGTATCTGTTAACTTTAGTTGAAATAGCGTGCACGCAACTGGTGGTTGAGTATAAGAAAGTAATATGACAGCAGGAGTACAGATATCTGTTCACTTTAGTTAAATCAGCGTGACGCAACTTGTGGTTAAGAATAAGAATGTGATATGACAGAATGAGTGTAGGTATCTGTTTACTTTAGTTGAAACAGCGCGCATAAGACTCGCAGTTGAGTATAAGAACGTATTATGACAGCATGAGTATAGGTATCTGTTTACTTAAGTTGAAACAGCATGCACGCAACTGGTGGTTGAGTATAAGAATGTAATATGAAGCAGGAGTACAGGTATCTGTTCACTTGAGTTAAATCAGCGTGACGCAAATGGTGGTTAAGTACAAGAATGTAATATGACGTCATGAGTGTAGGTATCTGTTTACTTTAGTGGAAACAGCATGCACGCAACTGGCGGTTTAGTATAAGAATGTGATATGACAGAATGAGTGGAGGTATATGTTTACTTTAGTTACAACAGCGTGCCACAACTAGTGGTTGAGTATAAGAATAAAATATGAAACCATGAGTGTAGGTATCTGTTTACTTTAGTTGAAACAGCGTGCACGCAACTAGTGGTTGAGTATAAGAATGTATTATGAAAGCATGAGAAAAGGTACCGGTTTACTTTAATTGAAACAGCGTGCACACAACTGGCGGTAAAGTATACGAATGAAATATGACAGCATGAGTGTAGGTATCTCTTTACTTTAGTTGAAACAGCGTGCACGCGACTCGCGGATAAGTATAAGAATTAAATATGACAGCATGAGTGTAGGCATCTCTTTACTTTAGTTTAAACAGCGTGCACGTGTCTCGCGGAAGAGTATAAAAATGTATTATGACAGCATGAGAGTAGGTATCTCTTTACTTTAGTTACAACAGCGTGCCACAACTGGCGGTTGAGTATAAGAATGTAATATGAAAGCATGAGTGTAGGTATCTGTTTACTTTACTTAAATCAGCGTGACGCAACTAGTGGTTGAGTATAAGAATGACATATGAAAGCATGAGTGTAGGTATTTGTTTACTTTAGTTGAAACAGCGTGCACGCAACTGGTGGTTGAGTAAAGGAATGTTATATGAAAGCATGAGTGTAGGTATCTGTTTACTTAAGTTGAAACAGCGTGCACGCAACTGGTGGTTGAGTATAGGAATGACATATGAAAGCATGAGTGTAGGTATATGTTTACTTAAATTGAATCAGTGTGACTCAACTAGCGGTTGACTATAAGAATGAAATATGACAGCATGAGTGTAGGTATCTTTTTACTAAAATTAAATCAGCATGCACGCAACAGGCGGTTGAGTATTAGAATGTTTATGACAGCATGAGTGAAGGTATCTGTAAACTTTAGTTGAAACAGCGTGCACGCAACTGGTGGTTGAGTAAAAGAATGTTATATGAAAGCATGAGTGTAGGTATCTGTTTTCTTAAGTTGAAACAGCGTGCACGCAACTGGTGGTTGAGTATAGGAATGACATATGAAAGCATGAGTGTAGGTATATGTTTACTTTAGTTGAATCAGTGTGACTCAACAGGCGGTTGAGTATAAGTATGTAATATGACAGCATGAGTGTAGGTATCTTTTTACTAAAATTAAATCAGCATGAACGCAACTGGCGGTTGAGTCTAAGAATGTATTATGACAGCATGAGTGTAGGTACCTGTTAACTTTAGTTGAAACAGCATGCACGCAACTGGCGGTTAAGTATAAGAATATATTATGACCAATGAGTGTAGGTATCGGTAAACTTTAGTTGAATCAGCATGCACGCAAGTGGCAGTTGAGTATTAGAATGTATTATGACAGCATGAGTGTAGGTATGTGTTTACTTTAGTTGAAACAGCGCGCATGTGACTCGCGGTTGAGTATAAGAATGTTCTATGACAGCATGAGTGTAGGTATCTGTTTACTTTAGTTGACACAGCATGCACGCAACTGGTTAATGAGTAAAAGAATGTAATAAGACAACATGAGTATAGGTATCTGTTTACTTTTAACTTTCTTAAATTTTTGCTTTCTTAAATCATTATTTTACTCAACTGGTGGTTGAGTATTAGAATGTAATATGAAAGCATGACTGTGGGTATCTGTATACTTTAGTTGTAACAGCGTGTACGCAACTTGCGGATGAGTATAAGAATGAAACGTGATAGCATGAGTGTAGGTATCTGTTTACTTTAGTTGAATTAGCGTGACGCAACTGGTAGTTGAGTATTAGAATGTAATATGCAAGCTTTAGTGTAGGTATCTGTTAACTTTGGTTGAAACAGCGTGCACGCAACTGGTGGTTGAGTATAAGAATATAATGTGACAGCATTAGTGTAGGTACCTTTTTACTTTAGTTAAAACAGCGTGCACGTGACTCGCGGATGGGTATAAGAATGAAATATGACAGTATGAGTGTGGTATCTGTTTACTTTAGTTAAATCAGCGTGACGCAACTGGTGGTTGAGTATAAGAATGGTATATGACAGCATGAGTGAAGGTATCTGTTTACTTTAGTTGAATCAGCGTGAATCAACTGGCGGTTGAGTATAAGAATGTAATATGACAGCATGAATGTAGGTCTCTGTTTACTTTGGTTCAATCAGCGGGACGTAACTATTAGAATGTAATATGACAGCATGAGTGTAGGTATCTGTTTACTTTAGTTGAAACAGCGTGCACGCAACTGGCGGATGAGTATTAGAATGAAATATGACAGCATGAGTGTAGGCATCTCTTTACTTTAGTTGAAACAGCGTGCACGTGACTCGCGGATGAGTATAAGAATGTAATATGACAGCATGAGTGTAGGTATCTGTTTACTTTAGTTAAATCAACGTGACTCAACTGGCGGTTGAGTATAAGAATGTAATATGACAGCATGAGTGTAGGTATCTGTTTACTTTAGTTGAATCAGCGGGACTCAACTGGCGGTTGAGTATAAGAATGTAATATGACAGCATGAGTGTAGGTATCTGTTTACTTTAGTTGAATCAGCGTGACTCAACTGGCGGTTGAGTATAAGAATGTAATATGACAGCATGAGTGTAGGTATCTGTTTACTTTAGTTAAATCAGCGTGACTCAACTGGCGGTTGAGTATAAGAATGTAATATGACAGCATGAGTGTAGGTATCTGTTTACTTTAGTTAAATCAGCGTGACTCAACTCGCGGATGAGTATAAGAATGTAATATGACAGCATGAGTGTAGGTATCTGTTTACTTTAGTTAAATCAGCGTGACTCAACTGGCGGTTGAGTATAAGAATGTAATATGACAGCATGAGTGTAGGTATCTGTTTACTTTAGTTGAATCAGCGGGACGCAACTATAAGAATGTAATATTACAGCATGAGTGTAGGTGTCTGTTTACCTAAGTGGAATCAGCATGCACGCAACTGGCAGTTGAATATAAGTATTTATTAGGCCAGCATGAGTGTAGGTATCTGTTTACTTTAGTTGAAACAGCATGCACGCAACTGGCGGTTGAGTATAAGAATGTATTATGACAGCATGAGTGTAGGTATCTGTTTACTTTAGTTAAAACAGCATGCACGCAACTGGCGGTTTAGTATAAGAATGTAATATGACGGCATGAGTATAGGTGTCTGTTTACTTTAGTTAAAACAGCATGCACGCAACTGGCGGTTGAGTATAAGAAGGTAATGCTACAGCATGAGTGTAGGTATGAGTTTTCTTTAGTTAAAACAGCATGCACGCAACTGGCGGTTGAGTATAAGAATGTAATATGACAGCATTAGGGTAGGTATCTTTTTACTTTAGTTGAAACAGCGTGCACGTGAGTATAAGAATGTGATATGACAGCATAAGAGAAGGTATCTGTTTACTTTAGTTAAAACAGCGTGCACGCAACTGGCAGTTGAATATAAGAATTTAATATGACAGTATGAGTGTAGGTATCTGTTAGTTTACTTAAATCAGCGTGACGCAACAAGTGGTTAAGTATAACAATGACATATGACAGCATGAGTGTAGGTATCTGTTTACTTTAGTTGAAACAGCGTGCACGCAACTGGTGGTTGAGTAAAAGAATGTTATATGAAAGCATGAGTGTAGGTATCTGTTTACTTTAGTTAAAACAGCGTGCACGCAACTGGTGGTTGAGTATAGGAATTACATATGAAAGCATGAATGTAGGTATCTGTTTACTTTAGTTAAATCAGTGTGACTCAACTGGCTGTTGAGTATAAGAATGTAATATGACAGCATGAGTGTAGGTATCTTTTTACTATATTAAATCAGCATGCACGCTACTGGCGGTCGAGTCTTAGAATGTATTATGAAAGCATGAGTGTAGGTATCTGTTTACTTTACTTAAATCAGCGTGACGCAACTAGTGGTTGAGTATAAGAAGGACATATGAAAGCATGAGTGTAGCTATCTGTTAACTTTAGTTGAAACAGCGTGCACGCAACTGTTGGTTGAGTATAAGAATGTAGTATGACAGCATGAGTGTAGGTATCTGTTTACTTTAGTTGAAACAGCGTGCACGCAACTCGTTGTTGAGTATAAGAATGTAATATGACAGCATGAGAGAAGGTATCTGTTACCTTTAGTTACAACAGCGTGCCACAACTGGCGGTTGAGTATAAGAATGTAATATGACAGCATGAGTGTAGCTATCTGTTAACTTTAGTTGAAACAGCGTGCACGCAACTGTTGGTTGAGTATAAGAATGTAGTATGACAGCATGAGTGTAGGTATCTGTTTACTTTAGTTGAAACAGCGTGCACGCAACTCGTTGTTGAGTATAAGAATGTAATATGACAGCATGAGAGAAGGTATCTGTTACCTTTAGTTACAACAGCGTGCCACAACTGGCGGTTGAGTATAAGAATGTAATATGACAGCATGAGTGTAGGTATCTCTTTACTTTAGTTGAAACAGCATGCACGCAACTGGCGGTTGAGTATAAGAATGTATTATGACAGCATGAGTGTAGGTATCTGTTTACTTTAGTTAAAACAGCATGTACGCAACTGGCGGTTGAGTATAAGACTGTTATATGACGGCATTAGTATAGGTATCTGTTTACTTAAGTTAAAACAGCATGCACGCAACTGGCGGTTGAGTATAAGAAGGTAATGTTACAGCATGAGGGTAGGTATCAGTTTACTTTAGTTAAAACAGCGTGTACGCGACTGGCGGTTGAGTATAAGAATGTAATATTACAGCATGAGTGTAGGTATCTCTTTACTTTAGTTGAAACAGCGTGTACGCGACTTGCGGATGAGTATAAGAATGAAACATGACAGCATGAGTGTAGGTATCTGTTTACTTTAGTTGAATTAGCGTGACGCAACTGGTAGTTGAGTATTAGAATGTAATATGAAAGCATTAGTGTAGGTTTCTTGATACTTAAGTTGAAACAGCGTGCACGCAACTGGTGGTTGAGTATAAGAATGTAATATGACAGCATGAGTGTAGGTATCTCTTTACTTTAGTTAAATCAGCGTGACTCAACTGGCGGATAAGTATAAGAATGTAATACGACAGCATGAGTGTGGTATCTGTTTACTTTAGTTGAATCAGCGGGACGCAACTATAAGAATGTAATATTATATTACAGCATGAGTGTAGGTGTCTGTTTACTTAAGTTGAATCAGCATGCACGCAACTGGCAGTTGATATAAGTTTTTTTTATGACAGCATGAGTGTAGGTATCTGTTTACTTTAGTTGAAACAGCATGCACGCAACTGGCGGTTGAGTATAAGAATGTTTTATGACTGTTGAGTGTAGGTAGGTATTTGTTTACTTAAGTTAAAACAGCATGCACGCAACTGGCGGTTGAGTATAAGAATGGAATGTGACAGTATGAGTGTAAGTATCTGTTTATTATATTAAATCAGCATCCACGCAACTGGCGGTCGAGTCTTAGAATGTATTATGACAGCATGAGTGTAGGTATCTGTTAACTGTAGTTGAAACAGCATGCATGCAACTAGCGGTTAAGTATAAGAATGTTTTATGACAGCATGAGTGTAGGTATCGGTAAACTTTAGTTGAATCAGCATGCACGCAACTGGCGGTTGAGTATAAGTATTTATAATGACAGCATGAGTGTAGGTATCTGTTTACATTAGTTGAAACAGCATGCACGCAACTGGCGGTTGAGTATAAGAATGTATTATGACAGCATGAGTGTAGGTATCTGTTTACTTTAGTTAAAACAGCATGTACGCAACTGGCGGTTGAGTATAAGACTGTTATATGACGGCATTAGTATAGGTATCTGTTTACTTAAGTTAAAACAGCATGCACGCAACTGGCGGTTGAGTATAAGAAGGTAATGTTACAGCATGAGGGTAGGTATCAGTTTACTTTAGTTAAAACAGCATGCACGCAACTGATGGTTGAGTATAAGAATGTAATATGACAGCATGAGTGTAGGTATCTCTTTACTTTAGTTGAAACAGCGTGCACGCGACTTGCGGATGAGTATAAGAATGAAACATGACAGCATGAGTGTAGGTATCTGTTTACTTTAGTTGAATTAGCGTGACGCAACTGGTAGTTGAGTATTAGAATGTAATATGAAAGCATTAGTGTAGGTTTCTTGATACTTAAGTTGAAACAGCGTGCACGCAACTGGTGGTTGAGTATAAGAATGTAATATGACAGCATGAGTGTAGGTATCTCTTTACTTTAGTTAAATCAGCGTGACTCAACTGGCGGATAAGTATAAGAATGTAATACGACAGCATGAGTGTGGTATCTGTTTACTTTAGTTGAATCAGCGGGACGCAACTATAAGAATGTAATATTACAGCATGAGTGTAGGTGTCTGTTTACTTAAGTTGAATCAGCATGCACGCAACTGGCAGTTGATATAAGTTTTTTTTATGACAGCATGAGTGTAGGTATCTGTTTACTTTAGTTGAAACAGCATGCACGCAACTGGCGGTTGAGTATAAGAATGTATTATGACAGCATGAGTGTAGGTAGGTATTTGTTTACTTAAGTTAAAACAGCATGCACGCAACTGGCGGTTGAGTATAAGAAGGTAATGTTACAGCATGAGTGTAGGTATCAGTTTACTTTAGTTAAAAACAGCATGCACGCAACTGGCGTTTTTTTTCAGGTTCATTTCACAGGTTTCGCTTTTATACGTTAAGTAGTGATTTGAGAGATGATGTATGAATGGTTAATCCAACATTTCATAGGTTTCGATTATATACGTATAGTGTTGATTTGTGAGAAGATGTATGAATGTTTATTTGAACCAAACACTGCATCGTAAGTGACATTAGGCTCTCTACTGCCAGATATAAAGAAAGCTGCAAGAAACTCCACGTTGTTCGAATAAATTACGTTCTTATGTCAATGATCCAACAATTCATAAGTTACGCATTAATACGTATAGGATTGATTTGAGAGAAGATGTGTGAATGTTTAATTGAACTAAACACTGCATCGTTAGTGACACTAGGCCCTCTATTGGAAGATTTAAACAAAACTGCAAGAAACTTCACGATGTTCGAATTAATTACGTTTTTATGTCAATGATCCAACATTTCATAGGTTACTATAGTATTGATTTGAGAGAAGATGTATGAATGTTTAGTTGAACTTAACACTGCATCGTCAAAGACATTAGGTCCTCTATTGGAAGATATAAACAAAACTGCAAGAGACTCCACGTTGTTCGAGTTAATTACGTTCTTATGTCCATGGCCCAATATTGATCGCCAGTCTTGTTCGATTCCCAAGGTAATTTGAATTCTGTAATTTCTGGTTTTCTTTGCAAGAGATAGAAATAGTTTCTAGAAAGATACGTTTTTACAAACAGTTAAAAATGTATACAATAACTCATGATCAAATCATCCAAATTCTTATGTACACATCGTACAACATAAATCAAAGAATAAATATACAACTCAACTACCACCAAACTCGTACCACATAAAAATTCACGTCACCAATAAAAAAAGACACCACACTGTTACACAAAGACCAATAGCTATTGCAATTTTTAAACAAGTAACACTCTAATTAATCATTTTAGTACATATATACATAAAATTATAGTTTCTTAAAAATTATGTACGTAAAAATGCATTTCATTTTTTAATAGCTTAACTGTGATTACTCCACTTTTATCTGTTCACCATAGTTAAAACATTCTCCAAGCACTCTTAGCTGTCATAGGTGTTCGTAAGTAATGCGCATTGAGAGTTGCATTCGTCGAACTTATAAAAATAAAGTTTGTAACGATCACTTATATTATTCAATTATTGATCTGATCCTGGTGACATATACATGATATATATATATATATGACACTGTTGCAACTTTCTGGGGATTGTTGCCGCGAATAATGTAATAAAGAAGGAGGCACTGACTTACCCTTCCCTTCCTGACGTTTCGGGAAAGTCACATCTCCCATCTTCAGAGGCCCTATATATATATATATATATGATTTGTTAGATTTTGTTGGTTGCAATATGTAAAGTAAGGATACATTTTACGGTTTAACCAATCCAAATTTTATTTAAAATGTTACTTCAACGTTTCGACGACTTTAGCGTCGTCTTTTTCAAGACATACAAACATAAAAAACAAATAAATAAAAAACCACAACAACCAAAAAACACTTGCATATAAAATGGAAAACACTGCCACAGCGATACATCACTGCGTAGCTCTAGCAAGCTCTTTGAATCTGCTTCTGGTTATGGGTCCCCCCTGAGACACTGCTGGAACTCTTTGGTCAGCAACAGGCTGATTGATGGCTGGAAACACCTGCTGGACTTTAAGGTTAGCCACAATCGGTTTCCAAGCCGAAGGTAGTCTTTGAGCGTCATCTCGCTTGTTCATGTTATGAGGCCGCTTCTCAATTTCAATTGCTTCCCGGATTAACCTCGCTCGAAGATTGTCCACTGAAGCAAGAAGCCTTACCCCGGCAAAGTTAATGTTATGTCCTTCCTTGATTGTATGTTGTGCTAGAGAAGACGTTGACTGGCCTTGGTCCACAGCAAGTCGGTGTTCTTGAACTCGCTGCGATAATTTTCTACTTGTTTGACCAATGTAACTATGATGACAGCCATTACAGGGTATCGTCTTCTCTAGCACAACATACAATCAAGGAAGGACATAACATTAACTTTGCCGGGGTAAGGCTTCTTGCTTCAGTGGACAATCTTCGAGCGAGGTTAATCCGGGAAGCAATTGAAATTGAGAAGCGGCCTCATAACATGAACAAGCGAGATGACGCTCAAAGACTACCTTCGGCTTGGAAACCGATTGTGGCTAACCTTTAAGTCCAGCAGGTGTTTCCAGCCATCAATCAGCCTGTTGCTGACCAAAGAGTTCCAGCAGTGTCTCAGGGGGGACCCATAACCAGAAGCAGATTCAAAGAGCTTGCTAGAGCTACGCAGTGATGTATCGCTGTGGCAGTGTTTTCCATTTTATATGCAAGTGTTTTTTGGTTGTTGTGGTTTTTTATTTATTTGTTTTTTATGTTTGTATGTCTTGAAAAAGACGACGCTAAAGTCGTCGAAACGTTGAAGTATCATTTTAAATAAAATTTGGATTGGTTAAACCGTAAAATGTATCCTTACTTTATATATATATATAAAAATTATGCTTTAATAATTATTCACGAATTAACGTTCGAATAAAATGAAACAATGACAAATTTGAAATATTACTGTTCAACTTCTATTTGTGTTCAATCATTGATTTATGATGCACGTATATTCATTAAAATAGTTACCTACACCACCTAATATATGTAAGTTAAGCACGCGTTCCTGTTCTTAACCTATGCATTTTCCATAGTTCCAGAGTAGCCAAAGATGACAAAAATCAACACTTCTATAAAAACGATTTTAGCTAAAATATTCCTTTTTTTAAATATATTATACACAATTTTGCAAAAAAATTAGCCATAAACTCCTGGCTTTGGTTATAGTATTCGTGACATAAAAATAATACATAATACTTAAAATACCATACCAAATACAAGTATGTGCAGTCAATACAGATTGTGGTTCTTTTTTAAATAGAATAAAATATAACTATACAAGGCTGAATTTGGAAGGTGTTGTCAGATGTACTCGACTCGATTTCTGTATCGGCCACTTTCATTCCACTTATCATATAACTTGACCAAACCGGAATTAGCTCGGGCTTATTCCGGAAATGGCTCGGGCTATAAACTATTATACTATATCTAATGTGTATGTCTGTTCATTTTGTTATTGTTTTCAATACTGTTCCTGCGGGCTATAAACTATTATACTATGTCCAATGTGTGTGTCTGTTCAATTTGTTATTGTTTTTAAATTTTAATACTGTTCCTGCGGGCTATAAACTATTATACTGTATCTTATGTGTGTGGCTGTTCGATCCTGTATTAGATAAATAAATAAATAAATATCGGAATAAGTTTCTAGATACTTCTAATAACCAATTACTCCAGATAAAAGACAAATCACGTAATTTACGATAACACTGAAGACTTTACAGCTATTCCTAGATCCCGCACATAACTCATCATCAGGGGTACCCATTTATTTATCTAGTTATCTTGACATGTATTTCAATTAAAATAAATCTGTGGCGGATGACAAACCTTGAGATAACGGTTCGCAAGTGTACGGTGGTGAAGATAACAGAGGCAGTCCTGGCGTAAACGTACGAGAAACGTGATTCATTACAATATTACAGCTGGCAAGACTCACTGTTCCGGTCTTACGGGAACAGATTGACACAAACTGACACATCTCTTGACATCCAAGTTGGATTCTTCAAGAACATATTAGGTGTTCGTCTTATTGTAACCAAAACCCACGTCAAATATAATATAACAAGAGCAATTTTTATTACTAGATATTCAAATCAATTTATTTCCTGCTGTAACCTCATTTTATAGAGTTAGTTTTAATTTGCTGTTTGTTTTAAATACCTAACTTTCAGTCACATTATTAAATACCTTCACTGAACAATCAACATAATTCCCAGCAGGGTCGGTTATTGTTTTACTGTCTGTCTTATGTCACACCATACATTTATTTCTGTATACAGTTATTACTTTTAAAATGCTTATTTTCTTTCACTAAGCTTTAGAAACACATCAAGAATTTACTTGTAATAATAGGCAATGCATCATCTTATATGATATGCTTTATCAATTGAAAAAAAAAACTAAATTTGATTTAACCCAACCTCAACAAGTATACAAATTAACATGTGTATCTGTGCAAGCTCATGGCATTAGTGACTGATGGTCCGATGGGTAAACGTGTCTACTCAATCGATAGACATTCGATATTGGAAAATATTTCAATGATGATGATTGTTGTTGCTTTACGTCTCCATCTATCACTGCAATAATCCTATTGAAGACGATGAGATAAGAGGGGCTTGATGAAGATGAAGGACATTACAATAAACCCAAACCAAACGCGGGATTCGAATCTACGTCCCTAGTGTAATGTACGGTGTACCTACCCTTAACCCTACTATATTTTGTAAACACATATTCATATATGGTATTTTTTGCGAACAGGTGATCGGCTGTTCTACTCACTTTTGTTTGTGTATTCCTTTGCGAGATTGATTATGTACGTAGTACGTAGTACATATATATTATTGTTGTTGGGTATGGAATATTGTTAAGGTTTAAGTTTCTCTATTATTGACACTCGTCTAGACTGCAAATTACTTAGTTCATGACATTGTTAATAGTTATCTAATTATGTTGTGAGATCTACAAATGTCGATCATTTACGGTTATACCTATGACATCCGACATTGTTTTAATTGTCCAGCCATAACTATTCCGTTGTCAGAATGTTATGTCTATAAACATTGGTCCTTCTGTTATGACTATAAATAACGATTGTTGTCACAAACAATACCTAACTTTAATTACAATTCAAATCAAGACAAAACCTGAGCCAACATCAAGACGAAATCGGAGCCAACATCAAGACGAAACCTGAGACGAAATCAGAGCCGAAATTGAGACGAAACCTGAGCCAAAACCAAGACAAAACCTGAGCCAAAACCAAGACGAAACCTGAGCCAAAACCAAGACAAAACCTGAGCCAAAATCAAGACGAAATCCCAACAGAATCAAGACGAAATCCTAGCAAAACCAACATGAAATCCGAGCCAATACCAAGTCTACATCCAACTTCATTTCATGTTCCTCGAAGTTCTTCCTCGACTGTAGAGCGTAACTGCAAACAAAGTATTGTTTGTGACAACAATCGTTATTTACATAGTCGTAACAGAATGGCCAATGTTTATAGACATAACATTAAGACAACGGAACAATTATGGCTGGACAATTGAAAGAATGTCGGATACATAACCGACATTTACAGACATTTACAGACCTCGCAACATAATTAAATAACTATTAACAATATAATGAACAAAGTAATTTGCAGTCTAGGCGAGTCTCAATAAGACATAGACTAAAAATGTCAATAACATTTCATAACCAGAAATAATATGATTAAATTAAATTAAATTAAAGTCCCCCACTAAAAAATCAGTTATGTGACAAGAGTGGATAGACTCTAAATACAAATGCTAAAATGTATTTGATTTGATTATGCCTTTACAAAATGTAGTAACGTCAAGGGAAGGTACATTATACACTTAGGACCCACGCCCCAACCGCATTATTTCCACGAAGCATGTTATTGATGTTCTTATCGCAATCCTGGCAATGCAGTCAATCAGTCAGTCAGTCAGTCAGTCAGTCAGTCAGTCAGTCAGTCAGTCAGTCAGTCAGTCAGTCAGTCAGTCAGTCAGTCAGTCAGTCAGTCAGTCAGTCAGTCAGTCTATGATGTGCAACTCCAAGCGAGTCTATGTGACTCGTGTCAAGTCTATAAACCATCGCTTGTCAATATTATACACAGAGAATCTAAGAGATTATGAAATGATAACAGTCTGAAGGTTTTGCTATAATTCACAAGATACACTACTGTAAGTGTACTTTTCATGAAACCAAAAACAAAAACGGGGGTCATGGGCCTTCTTTTTGATTTTTTTCGAACTATATTCTACGCTATTCCCCTATCTTCTCTGTTGTACGATTGGAAAACCTATACGCGTTGACCTAAAACACGGTGCAGTAGATCAACATGAAATTAAACATGTTCAAGTTATGTATCACATTGTAGATAATTAAGCAATGATTTAAACAGGCATTATAAAGACGATGTTATTTAAATCGTTTTAGAGATATTCGTGACTAAACACACAAATAACATTGCAAAACCACCACGGCAACACGTCGTGACGTCACGGCGGGGCTGACCAATAAATATATAATGATATTTGGCTATAATTCACAACATACTCTACTGTAAGTGTACTTTTCATTTAACTAAAAAAAAAACATGGGTCATGGGCCTTCTTTTTGAGTTTTTTCGAACTATATTCTACGCTATTCCCCTATCTTCTCTGTTGTACGACTGGAAAACCTATACGCGTTGACCTAAAACACGGTGCAGTAGATCAACATGAAATTAAACATGTTCAAGTTATGTATCACATTGTAGATAATTAAGCAATGATTTAAACAGGCATTATAAAGACGTTGTTATTTAAATCGTTTTAGAGATATTCGTGACTAAACACACACATAACATTGCAAAACCACCACGGCAATACGTCGTGACGTGTTGCCGTGGTGGTTGGGGCTGGCATGTAGTTAGCCCCCCCTTATTGGACCCTTTTATTAAAGATACTTCGGGGGCAGCACAAACGAAACTTTTCACGGCACAATCTAGCACAAACGTAGCACAAACGATTGCGAGTGTAAAATGGGTACATTTATAAAAAGGGGGGGCCAGCTATAAGGACCCCAGCAATTCTGTTTGTATGGATCTAAAAGTATACGAAAATAGCTTTTTTTCACATCCCTAAATGTATAATACATGGGTAAAAATATCAAGAAATACAAATCGTGAGATTGGAGGGCAGCATCCTAGTTACTATCAATATACACGGGTGCATGGCTCCATGATAACAGGCCAAGTACACTCACACCTGTTGATCATATCGTGCTTATGGCTCGGTAAGCGCCGCCGCAATGCATTTTTTATGTTTCGGGAGACAATTGACAATTGCAAACAAAGTGTGCGCGGCTTGTAAATACGCTTATAGCTATAGCAAAAAGCTCAATTAAAAAAAATCATAGCTACTGGTCAGATGGAAGGAAAACCAAAACCCAAAAACCTTAAAAGAAGTACTGGAAAGTTCCTTCACCAATACATTTATAAATTATAAACACACTGTATATACACTACACAGACTACCAACAACCCCGACGAGGTACAACTTATAATACATAATAATACAAACAAGTCTAGTAATATTCCGTTCGTTATGTCGATCACGAGTAATAAATAGTAATCATAACAATATGACATAATTGTAACGCAAACTTGTGACACGAGTTGTCGGCAAATTTGTTTGTTACTTTACTTTACAATGACCGTTCTTGTTGTAAGCCCCACTTTACTCAATTCGTTTATGTATTTAATGTTTTGATAAATCATCCCCCTCGACGATGTAAAAGAAAACGCAAATTTACCAAACGTTTCGCAAACATTTAAAGTGTTTTTTTGTTGCTGTAACACCAGATCGACTCTAGTATCGATCATCAATTGATCGTGTAGCACACCGGCCAAGTTTTACACAATGCAAACTTACAGCCGGGCGGGCAACAACGTAAATATATCTAGCTGGGAACGGTTGTTGCTGCAAGCTTTCAAACCAACCTTGTACCTTTTACCTTCAACCTGTTACCTTATAAACTAACACCCACCTTCCTTATAGGGAAGACGTGTGTGTGTATATATATATATATATATATAAATATATTTTATCTTTATAATCTAACACCCTCCTTCCTTGTCACCCACCTTCATTGTAGAATAATGTAGACGTTAAGTCTTCTCGTAGATTCTGTTGTATTGTCTCGTTGTGCTGTCTCGGCGTATACTCTTCTTTTGTTTGCTTTTGTTTGCAACCAGGGCTCGAATTTAACCAGTTGCGCGCGCGAGTAAGTATTGAAAACCAGGCGACTGATTTTTTTCTTTTCTTTTGTGTGAACCGTAACATCAATTAGCTATAGTACGTACACGTTTCAACAACTCTCTCGGCAATTATACATATTAGTGATTTTAACACCCTACAAAATTGGTAGGTAGTTAGTTGTATTTTAAAATTACGTAATCAAGTATAAAAAGTAAGCAAGTAGTGGAACTGGACTAGTGATTCATTTTCGGATTAGTAAATTCGAGCCCTGGTTGCATCACATGTACAGTACTCCCCTCCGACATAAGTAAAACAAGACAGGGTAAAACCTAATGGCCAAGTCAAATACTATACACGCATCGATAAAAGGCAAGATACATTTATTAGAAACAACCATCAGGATATCGACTAAAAAAAAAACAAGCGTATAGAGAGGTTAGAGGTTTTTCTCACCTAATCTTGATTTACGTATGTCGCATACTGTAGATGCGGTGTGTTGTGGTGTACACGTTATGTACAGTGGACATGACAGCTGTTGCGCAATATGCTTGCATCATTGCAAGGACATGCGGTGTGTTGTGGTGTACACGTTATATACAGTGGACAAGACAGCTGTTGCGCAATATGCTTGCATCATTGCAAGGACATGCGGTGTGTTGTGGTGTACACGTTATGTACAGTGGACATGACAGCTGTTGCGCAATATGCTTGCATCATTGCAAGGACATGCGGTGTGTTGTGGTGTACACGTTATGTACAGTAGACAAGACAGCTGTTGCGCAATATGCTTGCATCATTGCAAGGACATGCGGTGTGTTGTGGTGTACACGTTATGTACAGTGGACAAGACAGCTGTTGCGCAATATGCTTGCATCATTGCAAGGACATGCGGTGTGTTGTGGTGTACACGTTATGTACAGTGGACATGACAGCTGTTGCGCAATATGCTTGCATCATTGCAAGGACATGCGGTGTGTTGTGGTGTACACGTTATGTACAGTGGACATGACAGCTGTTGCGCAATATGCTTGCATCATTGCAAGGACATGCGGTGTGTTGTGGTGTACACGTTATGTACAGTGGACATGACAGCTGTTGCGCAATATGCTTGCATCATTGCAAGGACATGCGGTGTGTTGTGGTGTACACGTTATGTACAGCAGACAAGACGGCTGTTGCGCAATATGCTTGCATCATTGCAAGGACATGCGGTGTGTTGTGGTGTACACGTTATGTACAGTAGACAAGACAGCTGTTGCGCAATATGCTTGCATCATTGCAAGGACATGCGGTGTGTTGTGGTGTACACGTTATATACAGTGGACAAGACAGCTGTTGCGCAATATGCTTGCATCATTGCAAGGACATGCGGTGTGTTGTGGTGTACACGTTATATACAGTGGACAAGACAGCTGTTGCGCAATATGCTTGCATCATTGCAAGGACATGCGGTGTGTTGTGGTGTACACGTTATATACAGTGGACAAGACAGCTGTTGCGCAATATGCTTGCATCATTGCAAGGACATGCGGTGTGTTGTGGTGTACACGTTATATACAGTGGACAAGACAGCTGTTGCGCAATATGCTTGCATCATTGCAAGGACATGCGGTGTGTTGTGGTGTACACGTTATATACAGTGGACAAGACAGCTGTTGCGCAATATGCTGGCATCATTGCAAGGACATGCGGTGTGTTGTGGTGTACACGTTATATACAGTGGACAAGACAGCTGTTGCGCAATATGCTTGCATCATTGCAAGGACATGCGGTGTGTTGTGGTGTACACGTTATGTACAGTGGACAGGACAGCTGTTGCGCAATATGCTTGCATCATTGCAAGGACATGCGGTGTGTTGTGGTGTACACGTTATATACAGTAGACAAGACAGCTGTTGCGCAATATGCTTGCATCATTGCAAGGACATGCGGTGTGTTGTGGTGTACACGTTATGTACAGTAGACAAGACAGCTGTTGCGCAATATGCTTGCATCATTGCAAGGACATGCGGTGTGTTGTGGTGTACACGTTATGTACAGTAGACAAGACAGCTGTTGCGCAATATGCTTGCATCATTGCAAGGACATGCGGTGTGTTGTGGTGTACACGTTATATACAGTAGACAAGACAGCTGTTGCGCAATATGCTTGCATCATTGCAAGGACATGCGGTGTGTTGTGGTGTACACGTTATATACAGTAGACAAGACAGCTGTTGCGCAATATGCTTGCATCATTGCAAGGACATGCGGTGTGTTGTGGTGTACACGTTATGTACAGTAGACAAGACAGCTGTTGCGCAATATGCTGGCATCATAGCAAGGACATGCGGTGTGTTGTGGTGTACACGTTATATACAGTAGACAAGACAGCTGTTGCGCAATATGCTTGCATCATTGCAAGGACATGCATCTTGCTGTTTTGATTCACACACAGTACAGTGAAACTTATTGATACATATAACAAACAAACGTCTTTATAGTAAAAATAACAATCTGTTTTTGATGTCCCAAAAGGTTCTTATGCATGTTAAGGTACCATCTCTTTAAAGAAATGTTCATTGTAACAAAAAAAGAGCTGGTACCCAAGAGTTTGCTATAAAGAAGTTTCACTGCATAAATATAAAGATTACGGAAAACTTTTGATATCGATACACTGTCTAATCTTTGTCGATACCTTCTAACAATATTTTTAAAAAAATTCAATTAAAAATGTTTATTTATAGTAGTTTAAAACAGCACTAAACACTAATTATCCGGATATTATTAGAGCCGTACCAATTTCGATTGAATATCGGGAGGGATGCCGATTTCTTAAACACTATTTTTGATGCCGATTTCTTTCAATTTCCCATCCGGAAGAAGTTTGATTCAGTTCATATAATACTTTCCAGCTTATAAACCAGATTATATATTGAATACATTTAATAAATGTTTGAGGGTGTTTTATCATGGCCGCCCTATATGCTACGGCAACACTGTTAGATAGTCTAATCTAGCAGGTTTGCCTTGGGAAGGAAAGATAAGGAAAGGATGAAAAGATAAGAAAGTAAAGTGTTTACCTCAATTCAAGCTGTTAACGTTATGGTGTTGACAGATCACGACGATAAAAAGATTCTATTGGTCACATCTAGTATGGCGGCCTATTTTAAATTCTACCATTTGGTTAATTCATAACAAAGCCTTAAATTGTATTATGTCGCACCAAATACAGTTCGATGTGTCCTGTAGTGATTCTCAACCGGAAATAATACCAACATATTTCCATGATGCAACATTTCATTGACAACGCATTCACAAGGATATTACTGATTTGACAGACATGAGGCTGTCTACCGGCAGATGTCAACAAAACAGCAATAAATTCAACCTTGCTCGAGGTACAACATTTCATAGACAACGCATTTACACGGATTTTATGAATAAGATCGAAGCCGTGGGTAAGTTGAATAATATTGAACCCTCTATCTTAATTGGCAAGGGGCTCTCTATTGGCAGATATAAACAAAACTGTAAGACCACCATGCTCGAGATAACTACGATTATATATGCATGACCAAACATTTCAGAGACTACGATTGATTTGAGAGAAGATGTTTGAATGTTTAATTGACTTGAACACTGCATCTTAGTTGGCATTAGGCCTGCTATTTGTATATGTATACAAAAGTGCATGATACCCCCCTTGTTTGAGATAATTAGGTTTAAATGTGCATTTCACAACATTTCAAAGACTACGCGTTTACACGTCTAGTATTGATTTGAGAGAAGATGTATGAATGTTTAATTGACTTGAACACTGCATCTTAATTGGCATTAGGCCTACTATTGGCAGATATATACAAAACTGCATGATACCCCCCCCCCCCCTTGTTCAAGATAATTACGTTTAGTGATGCATTTCCCAACATTTCAAAGAATACGCGTTTACGCTAATATTCTTGATTTGAAAGAAGTAGTGTACATCGGACGAAAAGAAATGAATATGTAGCCGTTAATTAATTCATTTATATCTAATGACAAAATAGTCACAAAAACATGCCACAAGTTATGAAACAAGAGAACAAAGAATAAACACAAGTCACAACAATGATAATTGAGAAAGCATCAAGCATTTTTACCTGTAAATAGTAAAAATAATATCATACAAATTGTAATGCTTTATAGAAACCCTTAAATAAAAAAAAAAAAAAAAAAAAAAGTTAAATAGAAGAAGAAGGAAGACAAAGAAGTTAAGTAGAAGATGGTCGCGATCGAACATTCAGGCCCCCATGAATGCTCTGCTTCATTGACAAGGTCTACTGGATTTACTTCTAGCGAAGCGCAAAGCGCTCCAAGCGATCTAGTGAGCGAAGCTATTCCTATTAAGATATTTGAGTAGAGGACTGAGTTTAGTGACGACTCCATGGGAGGTGATAACATCTGTGATCCGCGAGGCGCAACAATGTTTGGTTATGAGCGATGTGTCTCCGTGTACTGGTAGGGGATTGACAAGTAGGCGAGTACCTGTAGAGGCAGGCGAGCGATGTGCGCCGTGCAGGTGTCAGTCAGGCGAGTATCTGTAGAGGCGAGCGATGTGCGCCGTGCAGGTGTCAGTCAGGCGAGTATCTGCCGAGGCGAGCGATGTGCGCCGTGCAGGTGTCAGTCAGGCGAGTATCTGTAGAGGCGAGCGATGTGCGCCGTGCAGGTGTCAGTCAGGCGAGTATCTGCAGAGGCGAGCGATGTGCGCCGTGCAGTTGTCAGTCAGGCGAGTATCTGCAGAGGCGAGCGATGTGCGCCGTGCAGGTGTCAGTCAGGCGAGTATCTGCAGAGGCGAGCGATGTGCGCCGTGCAGGTGTCAGTCGGGCGAGTATCTGCAGAGGCGAGCGATGTGCGCCGTGCAGGTGTCAGTCAGGCGAGTATCTGCCGAGGCGAGCGATGTGCGCCGTGCAGGTGTCAGTCAGGCGAGTATCTGTAGAGGCGAGCGATGTGCGCCGTGCAGGTGTCAGTCAGGCGAGTATCTGCAGAGGCGAGCGATGTGCGCCGTGCAGTTGTCAGTCAGGCGAGTATCTGCAGAGGCGAGCGATGTGCGCCGTGCAGGTGTCAGTCAGGCGAGTATCTGCAGAGGCGAGCGATGTGCGCCGTGCAGGTGTCAGTCGGGCGAGTATCTGCAGAGGCGAGCGATGTGCACCGTGCAGGTGTCAGTCAGGCGAGTATCTGCAGAGGCGAGCGATGTGTGCCGTGCAGGTGTCAGTCAGGCGAGTATCTGCAGAGGCGACCAATGTGCGCCGTGCAGGTGTCAGTCAGGCGAGTATCTGTAGAGGCAAGCGATGTGCGCCGTGCAGGTGTCAGTCAGGCGAGTATCTGCAGAGGCGAGCGATGTGCGCCATGCAGGTGTCAGTCAGGCGAGCATCTGCAGAGGCGAGCGATGTGCGCCGTGCAGGTGTCAGTCAGGCGAGTATCTGCCGAGGCGAGCGATGTGCGCCGTGCAGGTGTCAGTCAGGCGAGTATCTGCAGGGGCGAGCGATGTCCGCCGTGCAGGTGTCAGTCAGGCGAGTATCTGTAGAGGCGAGCGATGTGCGCCGTGCAGGTGTCAGTCAGGCGAGTATCTGCAGAGGCGAGCGATGTGCGCCGTGCAGGTATCAGTCAGGCGAGTATCTGTAGAGGCGAGCGATGTGCGCCGTGCAGGTGTCAGTCAGGCGAGTATCTGCAGAGGCGAGCGGTGTGCGCCGTGCAGGTGTCAGTCAGGCGAGTATCTGCAGAGGCGAGCGATGTGCGCCGTGCAGGTGTCAGTCAGGCGAGTATCTGTAGAGGCGAGCGATGTGCGCCATGCAGGTGTCAGTCGGGCGAGTATCTGCAGAGGCGAGCGATGTGTGCCGTGCAGGTGTCAGTCAGGCGAGTATCTGCAGGGGCGAGCGATGTGCGCCGTGCAGGTGTCAGTCAGGTGAGTATCTGCAGGGGCGAGCGATGTGCGCCGTGCAGGTGTCAGTCAGGCGAGTATCTGTAGAGGCGAGCGATGTGCGCCGTGCAGGTGTCAGTCAGGCGAGTATCTGCAAGGCGAGCGATGTGCGCCGTGCAGGTGTCAGTCAGGCGAGTATCTGCAGAGGCGAGCGATGTGCGCCGTGCAGGTGTCAGTCAGGCGAGTATCTGCAGGGGCGAGCGATGTGCGCCGTGCAGGTGTCAGTCAGGCGAGTATCTACAGGGGCGAGCGATGTGCGCCGTGCAGGTGTCAGTCAAGCGAGTATCTGCAGAGGCGAGCGATGTGCGCCGTGCAGGTGTCAGTCAGGCGAGTATCTGTAGAGGCAGGCGAGCGATGTGCGCCGTGCAGGTGTCAGTCAGGCGAGTATCTGTAGAGGCGAGCGATGTGCGCCATGCAGGTGTCAGTCAGGCGAGCATCTGCAGAGCAGACCAATGTGCGCCGTGCAGGTGTCAGTCAGGCGAGTATCTGCAGAGGCGAGCGATGTGCGCCATGCAGGTGTCAGTCAGGCGAGTATCTGCAGAGGCGAGCGATGTGCGCCATGCAGGTGTCAGTCGGGCGAGTATCTGCAGAGGCGAGCGATGTGTGCCGTGCAGGTGTCAGTCAGGCGAGTATCTGCAGGGGCGAGCGATGTGCGCCGTGCAGGTGTCAGTCAGGCGAGTATCTGTAGAGGCGAGCGATGTGCGCCGTGCAGGTGTCAGTCAGGCGAGTATCTGCAGAGGCGAGCGATGTGCGCCGTGCAGGTGTCAGTCAGGCGAGTATCTGTAGAGGCAGGCGAGCGATGTGCGCCGTGCAGGTGTCAGTCAGGCGAGTATCTGTAGAGGCGAGCGATGTGCGCCATGCAGGTGTCAGTCAGGCGAGCATCTGCAGAGCAGACCAATGTGCGCCGTGCAGGTGTCAGTCAGGCGAGTATCTGCAGAGGCGAGCGATGTGCGCCATGCAGGTGTCAGTCAGGCGAGTATCTGCAGAGGCGAGCGATGTGCGCCATGCAGGTGTCAGTCGGGCGAGTATCTGCAGAGGCGAGCGATGTGTGCCGTGCAGGTGTCAGTCAGGCGAGTATCTGCAGGGGCGAGCGATGTGCGCCGTGCAGGTGTCAGTCAGGCGAGTATCTGTAGAAGCGAGCGATGTGCGCCGTGCAGGTGTCAGTCAGGCGAGTATCTGCAGAGGCGAGCGATGTGCGCCGTGCAGGTGTCAGTCAGGCAAGTATCTGCAGAGGCGAGCGATGTGCGCCGTGCAGGTGTCAGTCAGGCGAGTATCTGCAGAGGCGAGCGATGGGCGCCGTGCAGGTGTCAGTCAGGCGAGTATCTGCAGGAGCGAGCGATGTGCGCCGTGCAGGTGAGTTTCTTTGGAAACGAGACGATGCCAAACCGAGGCGATGGCGAAGGCGTGTTTCCAAGTGGTGAAACTGGCGTACGTTGTGTGTGGGATACCAACAGTGAACACACCGAGGGCGTATGGTGGGCGTGGATGGTGGCGATGAAGGTATTAAAGATGGTCGTCGTCATCGTGTTACGAGGCGCACTGGGTGAAACGGAACGTGCAGGACCGCGCGTGTCGGAGCCGCAGAATGCTATCATGCAGAAGGCAACGCACTATTCTTCATTGTTGTAGTACTCACTTGTAGTTCTTTGTTGTGGTGTTGTAGTATTGCTGTAGTACTGTAGTACTCACGTAATTGATAAAACAAGAGGTGAAATGATGATGAACCAATGACATATCCGGCCCGGAGATTAACCAATGTATATCAGACGAAAAGAAGATGAAGCCGCCAGCCGGTAATTAATTAATTTATGTCTAATATCAAAATAGTCACAAGAACATGCCAAAAGTTATGAAACAAGAGAACAAAGAATAAACACAACAATGATAATTGAGAAAGAATTGTTTAATAGAAGAAGAAGGAAGACAAAGAAGCTAAGTAGAAGACGGTCGCGATCGAACAATTGGAATCGGCATTGAATCAGCAGATTATTAGCATTTGAAACGGCATCGAAGCTAGTGGAATTGGTACGGCTCTAGACATTGTTGTTCTAAAATAAGAGCAATTTGTATAAGGGTTTACTTAAAAGACAAAGAAACACAGCAATATGTATTTATTTTAGGGGTGTGCGAGCCTACGATGTTTAAGTCGAGCCGAGCCGAGCCGAGTATGAGAAAAAAAGCTTGATTTTCGAGCCGAGCTTTTGAAATAGCGTTAATTGTAAATTTACGGCTGCATTTTATTTCAGTTGATGCAATGCGATAGGAAGTGTATGTGTACCGAAATTTCGGTGCATCTAAGATCAAGTACATCTTTGTTTATAACATATGTAAGTTACATAATTATATTAATATAGGGTTACATAATGTAACCCTATACAACCCTGTTATTGTTGCATGGTAGGTTGGTAAAACGGTTTAGTTGAACTGTTTTACCGACCTTGGGTTGCGCTAGCGATGGCTATTTAGTCCACAGTACCGACCATAGATCGCACAGTAGTTGGATTATTGGGAGTGTATGAATACAGTAACAGCAACTTTTCAACTCCTCGACTTGTTTTTTAAAATGCATTTGTATTCAGTAGAATATTAGAACATACTTAAGTAAACTAAATTTCGTGTGAAATATTGATTTTATTGCAACTGAAGCTACAAACAGATCGAAATTCTGTATCACAATGCCGGATATAAATAACGTTATAATACAGTTGGGGTTACTTTGTACTCAGTAAACGGTTGCAGTCTCCTTACCATTGCTCAATGTTTATCTCCAAAAAAGCGGAACAAAGTTTGGCTAGAACTTTCGTGAAAATTAGAGCTAGATGTTTATTGTTTACTGTGAAAAGCAGAAAGCATCTGTTTTTCTACTCGCAGAATAACGAAACATCGTGCTGCATCTAGAGATGTAACATTTTATTCTCACGAGATTGATTCGCTCGAGACTATCGAGCCGAAAATGAAGCTCGGCTTGGTACCGAGCTTAAAAAAAAGCTCGAAAAAGCTCGTAAATTCGAGTACTCGCACACCCCTAATTTATTTTATTTCTTATTCACAAACCAAAAGGGAACCTGGAAGTGGGCTGCGAATACAGAACTGCGGTGGCGCTGACACACGATCGAGAAAATCAGGACCCCATCCAATCGAGGCTACTAGTATTCCACGACACTAGCAAATCAATCGCAAGCAAACGAGCTCGGCAAATATCACAAACTTCTGCTGGCCAACCGTAGCAAGTTTCTCGATTGAGTATCAGAGGATGTGGTCTAGTATTGTGCCGCAATCTTATGGAAAAATGATACTGTCATCGGCGTGCTATTTTACCAGCTCGGAACGTTTTTAAAAGTTTAAAATGCAATACGACTCGTACTCGAAAAAATTCGCACTACTCCAGTGATTTTAGGTTTAAGGTGCTAAACTTCAGATACAGTCCAGCCGACTTTTAAAGAACTCTGTTTTACGCAAATTCTGGATTTTAAAAAGTTATCCTATTTTGCTTCCACTTCAACAAAATACACAATCGTTCTGTTTTAGCAATTAGTAAAAATCACGTTCTTTCAAGTTTATGGAAAGCAGGCTAGCTAGACTGTAATTTATTGATATCGATATCGAAAGTTTCACGTAGGGATAATTGATATTTTCAGACCTTTCTTATTCCCTTGTACATCTGTGCGAAGTCTCGGAGCAGCTGCTGTTGTCGAAGATCGGTGTTGAAGATCGGTGTTGAAGATCGGTGTTCCATGCTCGAAGTGTCGTCAACAGAAGCTTCTTCGATAGAGAGTCTACGAGAGATGAGAGCATAGTTAGAAGATGGGTCACAGGAAGTTTACAATTGTAGTAACCACCAATCAACACTAAAGCTCTTCAGGCTGCTCCAGCAAAATTTTGTTTTTTTCGATCACGACCACAAGAAAGAACTGTGCTTCATTCTCTGAAGGACGCCATACTAATTTGGTTTATTTTTCGACAATTTTAAAAGCGTTTTAAAGCCATATCGGGGGCTCTGCAGGATTTGTCTACATTCAGCCTTAAAGTAAATCCCTTATAAAAGTGTCTGCGTGAGTTGGCGTGGATGAAACTTATGAAAGTAGTACGTGTACGTATTGAGCTCACCTCGCAGACTAAGCAGTCCAGACCCGGTCGGAGCAAACCGTCGCACGCAGAGATCAATGAGCCAAGCATCAGGCGCGACACTGACTGAAAACAAATGGGAAATATCAGTGATGCAATGTCATCAAGTGTACGCCTAAGCAGAAGTGTGGGGTTAAAAACTGACTCTTGAAAACAATTTTTAAAACATATTAGACGGTGGAAAAGATTGCTGAAGACTTACAGACGAGAAGAGAGAACTGGGAGCAAGTAGAGGAAGTACGATTGTGGGAAGATAGGAAGAGGTGGACAAATTTAGTTGTGAAACCCAAGCTGACCCTGCCAGAAGCAGGTAACGGCGATGGTGATAATGAGGATGATTAGACGGTGGAAGTGAATCTCCCAGGAACGTAAGGCAAGTAATTTGATAGGGCCTACTGGTACTGTATTAATACAAAATTATTTAGTTGTTTTGGATAAACTATAGTGGAATGTATTAAATACATTGAACTGTACTTTATATATGAATAAAAGGTATTAATTATTTGCAGATAGGCCTACAACTCAAAATTTGATTATTCACACATTCCTATGGGCCCTATCTAAACTATCAGCTGTGAGCTTACCTCAACAGCCATAGTCCGGATGTAGTTTGTCGCGGAGAGCTCGATGTGCAGAAATTCCTTATCCACGGCTGAAGACATCATGTCGACACAGGTGATCGTTCTCCCTCCCCCCCCCATCTCGAGGGGTGACGTGTGATGCAGACGCGCACTGAAAACAAATGTAAAATGTTGGAAATAAAAACCCATCAAGTTCGAAGGCTCAATATTGGAACGATGATTTAACTTCTAATAAAATGTATAGGCTATACCGAATGAATAATGATGTAGGCCTAATTAACTAAGGCATAGACATAATTTAGGCCTATTGCAAATATAAAATCTACAGTAAATCAATGCATTGCTTACCTAGTATAGGCCCACTGCATTCAGGGTGTAGTGGAACCAAAACTAGCAGAGCACCTCATTCACACGATCGAAGCCGAGCGAGAGGAGAGGTCGTGTGGAGGTGTCCAGTTCTGGGGTGTGGCGCTCACCAGGACCATCAACTGAGAACATGTGAAACATTAGACATTAGCGCACGGGAAGTTAGCTCTCAAGTCTTCAATCTGTACTTTCAACTCTCCTTATACTTTTGTATCATAAAAGTCTACTAGATGCTAATAAAAAACAACAAACCAACAACTCACAAAGTCATAATCTTACACGAAGGTAAGCTGTTGGATCGTATCGCTAGATTCTACTATTCCAACCGCTTGGTTGCTGACTGTGAGCTTACCTCAACGACCGTAGTCCGGAAGTAAATTCATTTCCGACGATTGAAGACCCGGGCGAGGCGGCATCATGTAGACACAAGTGATTGTTCTCTCCCCCATCACGTGGGATGTGTTATGCAGACACTCACTGAAAACAAATGTAAAATGTTGGAAGTAATAACTCATCAAGCTAGACCGTCCCTCCCAACTTTGCTCACCAACTCTATGCAGTTTTTGCACCACAATTTTGCAATATAAAATAAAACACAATTAGTCAATCAATGCATTGCTTACCTAGTATAGGCCCACTGCATTCAGGTTGTAGTGGAACCAACCAGCAAAGCGTCTGATTCGTGAATACGATTGAAGCCGAGTGAGAGGAGAGGGGTCCAGTCCGTGAGCAGATAAAGGGAGCGCGGCACTCACGCAACCAACTACTGAAAACATTTGAAACATTATAAACTGAAGCACGCCACATTCTCTTCTCTGCTCTTTCTACGACTCGCCGTCTAGTTTCTCGTTTAGCCAATCGGTTGTCTCGTGACATGGTGAATATGGTGTTTGAGACTTGACTGCTTGAGAGTTCATTGGATTGGAAGGAACAAGTGGAGTGATTGGTAAGTGCAAATACATTGAGAGGAACGTGAATGGAGCTTGAAACAGAACGAGTTTAATGATGAGTTTAAATGCGGGCAAGTGCAAGTGGGTAAGGTTCACAAGAGGCAGAGAAGGAGGGGTGGACCGACGTATGAGATCCAGGAGCAAATTCTGGAGAGGGTGTCAGAGGTTATTAGGTACTTAGGGGTGTGGCTGGCAGACACTGACTGGAGTGGGGGGAGCAGGATGGTTGGGAAGGGAGTAAGGAATCTAAACTTTGTAATGAGGGTGCTGAGGGGAGCAAGCAGGGAAATCAGGGAGCATGCTTACAGAGCTCTGGTGAGGCCAGGTCTGGAGTATGCCAGGGCGGTTTGGGACCCACATGATGCCAAGGGTAGGGATGCTCTGGAAGGGGTACAAAAGAGAGAGGCAAGAAGGGTGCTTAGAAGGGCGAATAGATGGGTGGAAATAGAGCTGGGGGATGGTAGGAAGAGGAGAGAGTACGAGAGTGTAACGGAACTGGTCAGGGAGATCTAGGTTGGGAGACGCTTGCGGACACAAGACGCGGGGATCGGCTGGGTAAAATGTACAGGGTAGTAAGGAAACATGAGGGGTGGGGGGAGCTAAGTAGGGCGGTTTACGGAGCCAGCTACATGAGAAGGGGGGATCATCAGTGGAAGCTAAAAAGAAGGTTATGGAAGACGGATGTGGGTAAGTTCTCCTTCCTGGGAAGGGCAACCTTTGAGTGGAACCAGTTAGATGAGGAAGTTGTGGGGCTAGGGAAGGTAAGGCGTTTGCCGACAGGCTGAGGCCTAAACCCGAACCCAGGTTGATGGAAAAAGCAAAAGGCGATGGTAATGGGGAAGGAGGAAGGTTGGAACAAGCAAGGGAGGTGATGGATGGGAAGGAAGCAAGGAAAACTAAGAAGAATGGAAAGATAAAGCAAGAGGGTGCTGGAGGAAGGGAGGAAGATGCAAAGGATGGGAAAGGAGGAATGAAGGAAGCAGAGAGTATCTGGCCACCGGCGTACGGCCAACTGTTAAGAGAATAAACAACAACAACAACAACCAACTACCATTAGTTAAGCCGGGTACAGAGTAGGGCCTACGTGGAATTGTGTATGGGATCAACATAAGACGAACAATGAGGAAGCTACAGGTGGTGCAGAGGCAAGCTGCCAGGAGTGTGAGGAGAAGGATATGGGCGGAGGTAGGCCTAGGCCCTAGTCAAGGTATTCGGAGTAACGAAGAGACCGTTTAATCAATGAAGAGACTACCAATGCGTAGATTAACGACTAGGATACGGTAGATGAAATGGGCCAGGTGGGCCGGGTTGGAAGATCTAGATCTAGGGTCTAGGTGGAGGAAAAGGAAAGAAGGAAAAAGGAAAGGAAGAAGTTTCAGGTAACGATTATGAGTGACATCCTTTGCCATGCCCCCTTCGAGCTCTCATGCTAGGCCTAGGCCTAGGCCTAGGCCTAGGCCAGGCCTGGGTTAGGATTAGGGCCCTAGGCCTAACCCTGTGAAATAGGCCTAGCCAGTTAGTCCTAGCTAGTTCGAAATTTATCACGTCTAGGCCTACACCGGGACGAGACATGATACAAAAGGGTTGATAGGCAACATTTAAATAATTAATGACAACAGATGATGATGAATGAAGATAAGTAGTGGGGGGCGTATCAGCTGAAGCATGCTCGAAGCCCAGTTCATCCCAGTTCCGGTGTTATATTTGTCGCAGATCACCATGTTTTCACTTTTTTTCAATACATAATACGGCCAAAACATTTAAATATCACATAATTCGCAAAACTCACCATGCGGGCGGGTCTTCCTGCAGCCATGACACTTGCGATGGCCATGACACGTCACCTCCAAGCTTTCTATTGGTCCACAGACCACAGCTTACGATGTTTTGATTGGATAATGGCGAGGTGTGTTTTATGCGGGATATTTGAAATTCAAAATCACTGCAAAATGTTATCTGGCCATTACTATTTATTTACAACGGCGATATAAATGACTTATATACATAATATTAATATACCAATTAACACATAATTATGGTAATACGAGGCTGAAATTCATAATGATCCCCTACCCTTAGGGGCGACCGTTGTTGCCTGGTAACAGTTTTCATGCATGAAAAACCCATATTATCAACAACAGGCATCCAGGTGTAGGGATGACAGTGAATACAGGATAAATTCCAGCATCTCATTACCATATTATATGCCTCTAGAACCGATAGAGGTGGCTCAGCGGTAAGACGCGAGACTCTAATTCGGGAGGTCGCCGGTTCGATTCCGGCCACCGGCAGTCCTGCCTGACTGAAGGTTTTTTGCGAGGTTTTCCTCAGTCGTAAAAGCGAATGCTGGGATTGAGTCATACAATCAGCCCCTGGACAATCCTTCCCAACTATCCAAACACCCTAATAACCTAGTTAGTCACCTGAAGAGGGGCACATCAGATAAAGCTGGTGTGGTGCCTAGAACGGGTATTCCTACAAAAATTATTATTATTTATGCCTCTAGAAGAACAATTATTCCTTAATAATGGTGGGTTCACAAGCCAGTACGCCGGCAAATAGAGTGAAATCGTTAGCCAATCAGGATACACATATCTCACGCGACCACTATCATTTTCTTTCCATTAGACTTCACTTCTATTTGCTCTTAGCCTGTGTATGTTTTGCCAACCATGAACCCATCATAAATTTTACTACTTTTTAAGACTTTCTCAGTTGACCAAAACATCTCAATTTATTTGTCTTCTCACCATGTTCTACGAACGATCTACGGGTACCTACTTTGTGTTGTTCTGTCCACTGGAACATGTTTATGTACCATGTTTATATACGATCTACGGGTACCTACTTTGTGTTGTTTGGTCCACTGGAACATGTTTATCTACGTTCATTCAGCCATGTTGGCCTGCATGCAACCATGAATACTTCTAACATCTGGAATATAATAATATAATATCTACAATAATTTAATTATGAATATATGTGGATGATGCGGTGGAGTAGCTCAGTAGGTTGCACAAAACAAAAGCCTTTCTTATCAAAACATATCTTTATTAAAAATGTGAATTGTCAATTTTCATTTTAGCAACTACATACAAGTATTACATTTACAAGAATGAACTCTGCTCGGCTAGTCACGCAATCGTGTAGACGAGTAAAACAATAGAAAAAGGAAACATGTACTCATGAAAAAAAATAAATGTTGCAAGAAAAACAAGTTTTCCGCCATTATGGGCAATACAAATACAGTTACGTATTACAAAACTATGAATGAGATATATACAATAATAGTAATTATCTGACTTTCTTGGTCAAATTGAGATATCTACAATTTTTTAAATATCTGATTCTTGATATCAATTCAAAAATCTTGCAATCGTACGAAACCGATCATTAAAAATTCTGATTTTTTCAATCATTTAATCCTATCAAAACATGACATTCAATTAACATTGAACAAGCCAATCCACAGCCTCGCCTAAACAGTAAAGTTTACTACAATATTGTATCTATAATAGTTTTCTCATTGTAAGTATGAGGGCCTAACTTAATTAGTTGCAGTCAAGACTAACCACTTGCTAAACTGAACCAGTTAAGTATGTATCGACAATACTGACATATACACATCGCGCTTAGAACGTGCGGACTTAAGCGGCATCATCTTGGTTTCGTTCTACGCGAACCTACTCGAATACACTTAAAAATGACAAGAAACGTGGGAAAAAATGTCGTGTTGGGAGGTATAAATGTTTTGGGCCCATCGTATTTGTTTATCGCATCAGACACGAGTGAGACAGTAGAAAGAGCGAGAGTTTGAGAGCAGTGCAGGTACACCGGACAAACAAACCACATCCGTCTAGCTCAGGGAACATATAATAAATGCAAAGCAAACTGAAATAGCATTGCAGATAAACATTTAGCTTTTAATAAACATGCATATAGTTAGCGTATTTTCAACTAGATGCAAATATTTCAAGACGTAATTATAAATATATGCTGAAAAAAACTGTATTTCTCAAGATTGCAATTCAACATAAACAAAATAATATTCCCTGGTACGCCATCTGGAATTGGAGACATTATAAAAGTAGGGCAAGGAAAGATTTGAATAGATACGTGGGTCTTTAGCATTTATACCCTTTGTACACGAGTCACTTAAACGAAATAAGAGCTGTAGGGTCACAACAATCGCCATTTTCACCTTGTCCTAGACACAAAATGGTCCCTGATCGGTAACAATAGGAAATAATTAACCGAGACGAACCAGTTGGGTGTCCGCTAAGAAAATCACCGAGGTTACAACGGATACTTACGTAGAAACGAGGACAAAGAGTCTATCAAGATTCACGACTAGCTCGGTCACCCCCATTAATAAACAGACGGAACACGTAAAGCTGCAATCGAAAGAATCTAAATCTTTCAAAGAAACATTCACGCCGATTCGGGTAGACGCACGGTATCGAGTCCAACGTTTTATCGTTCCATCTCAGTCCTAGCATCAAACTATTCAATGACAAAAATATAAAACTAATATTACGTGATTTACAAAAAATAATAATAAAAGTACGGACTTTGTTGAGTTTCAAAGTGATTCGCCTGGAGTTTAAACAGCAGGAAGCATTTCACCTACAAACTATTTAGGTATTTTACATAAATGTATAAAAAAAACTTACGATGCTTATAATAGCGTCAAACTCCCATACGAAAACCTTGAAAACCTTCGCCGAGTAAATATTATGTAACACGCTGTCTATTTACACATGAGAAAAACATTTAAAATGTTGTAAAAGACCTAACACTAATTTGTACATTGGCTTGATGGAGAAAGTCCCCCGAGGGAAGGGAAGGGACTAACGTGTAGATCTCTCAAGACTAGGGTTTTGGCAATATCATTACGTATTTGCCCAGCCAACACTTGTTCTCTACGCGCAACGTCACTCGCGATGAGGTCATCACGCACGACGGGCCTCGAGCAATCGGGACCGAGGGGAGGAGAGGCAGAGATTCCAGTCGGATGTGAGTGGGCAGTGGGCATAAAGCTCTCAACTCTACCGCCTCGACGGCTACATCGACATCAAGTGGGCAGTGTTCGATGGTTCCGACACTCCTATCGTGCGACTGTTGTACGCTACCCCATTAATAGAAAAATTTGTTTTACATTTCAACAAATTCATGGCTACTTTACAAACAATTTCCAAACACATCACATTATAATCAGCCACAATATAACTCTTCAAATGACAATACAGTATAATCAAGATGCAAGACAATGTACAACCAGTTGCCTTCTTGTTCCAGTGATGCTTTGTTTATAAATTCCAATGTACAGTATACATAAATGCATCAAATCAAGAATTACAATATGAGTAACAAACAGTGGAAAGAATGTGCTATTGGTGACCACACAAGGGCACTAAATGCAGAGAGAATAGAGGTCAAGGTTTCTTCAAAAAGCTGAGGCCCCCCCGACTTAACCTTCAGACTTACAATACTCGTTTCCCAATACAAGAAAAACAAAGTCTTTAGCGAATACCGACCAAAAATAACGACTTTCGTTTCAGTTCCATCGTAGATGTTACATCTCACTATTTTAGTATCTTACAAAAGTATTTAAAAAAAAAAACATTTATAGTTCCTCTGGTCTAAACATATAGACCACCACACTCCAACATTGTACCATTCACATTCCAAAAACACATAGAAAAATAATAATTACCTATGTATAAAGTTACAAAAAACATTTATAAAAAAATTAAGAAAACTACGAGCAAATTTTGACTTACTAGAACAGTCACAGTACGTACATTAATTCCTTCGATTTCCCAGCACAAATTCCTAGACACCAAACTAGTCTGTTGACAATTTTATTTTAAGGCACTTATCGTCCAAATCTTTTAATACAATACATATCATTCTTTATTCAGCGCTGCACTTTGTGTGCTGTTGTGACAAAACCACGTCTCACGAAAACGGCTTCGATAATCGGTTTGGTGACTATGCAGAACCACCAGAGTTGGAACAATTTTGTGATTTGAGTGTTTATTTTGGCCCAATGGCCCCAGCTCCCCTGTAGTCACAGGCATTATGTATTAGTATTTGTTAGTGATACCTATAGCAAATAGAATGGTAATGAACCTGAACATTATTTTCACATTTGATCTATATGCTGTAAATTAAAACTGCACTGTGCAAATAAGTGGAAATTTGAGTGCAAATTTTTAATACATATTATGATGACTAAATAAATTGTTCATGAGTTTTATTCAGTTTCTATGACGAAGTTTGGAAAGCCTACGGTAGATTTCGGTGTGCACATTTTTCCGTTGTGCCAAATAAAATGTACACACTAAGCATTGTCACAGGAAATGTTTCCAAACTCCATCACATTCTGAATGAAGGTATTGAGAAGGGATGACATCGGGTAACACTTGTTCTATTACTATTTATTTTACTTGAAATATCATGTTTTATGTACGTGCTTCAGTTGTGTATTGCAAAATGTTTTTTTTTACTTGACGTGATTACTGCAGGCGTATTCCGAGGGGCTATTCGAGCATGTCATTCGTCCCTCGTCTTTGCGCCCCGCGCACTTCACAAGGCCTAGCGACGACCTTCAAATCAAGCCTACACATCGAAAAATACGTTATCAGGATCCGGGTACCCGGGTAATATGAGAGCTGGAACCGGTTCCGAATTTTATTACCCGATGTCATCCCTAGTATTGAGTACCCTCTACCAGTGAGAACCCTCTACCACAAATTTGGACAGTGTAATTTTAATGATTTTGGCAAAGATTTTCTTCAACTAAAGAGTTTGATATGTTCCAAGTTATTGCAAATCGAAAAGTGCCATCGATACAGCCACCAATGATTTCGCTCGAGACGTTTTCGAAAGACGTGTTTACAGAGTTGCAACTAATTTTACAGTCAGTCCAATTTAGGCGTGAATAGGCCTACTAGGTTAACATCAACATCTCGGTAGGGGAGCGACGCCTTATTAACACTCGTACAAGCCGCACTTACTTCTAAGTCTGACTTACACGACAAGTACTGCGGCGGTGGGAGGGGGGGTAGGGGAGGCAACGCAATCCACCGCACAATCTGCGGTGATACGCCACCTCCACCAATTATACATATCATTCAAAACACTTTGAAATCATGACTCGAACAATGGTGTCGGAATGGTCTCTCGGTGATGCATCGAGAGGCGACCCCGTTGTTATCCTGAGCGATACGCCGTATGTGTAAACATCCCCAGTCTCGCGTTTAAACTAGGGTCGTCAACCAATCACCACACCGAGGGCGTTTCAACGAGGATGTGTCCTGTGGGAGACAGTACGGTACTGCAAGCGCAGTCTGCCACGCACTTCGCGCGCCAAGTGCGGGGCAGAGTGGGGTTATCCTTTTGTGCCGTCAGAACTGAACTATGTTTCTGTTTTTTACCAATGTTTAAGATGCTATTAAAAAACTAAAATGGGAAGCAAGATTTTGAGCACTACACACTTAAGACTTAGACAGCTAAGTGAAAACCACTGCTCACAATGCGGTTTGTCTCCCACAACAGACGTCCTACACTACAGTTACTCTGGATTTAATGCTTTTTGATATTAACACATACACACGAGGTGCTGAAACTATGGGCGAGAGTTTGACGACCTCGTTTTAAACGACCGTCTATCGAAACACGAGGGATGTGTACGTATACAGCTTTGCAAAAACCAAAGTACGACAACTAGTATGCATGTGGCTTATACGAACGTCGAAAAGGTGAACATCACAATGTTATTTGTTTGACTTGGTGGCTACTAGTACTAATAACGAGTGGCGTAGTCAAACGCCACGGACCAACGGCGAGCTGCAAGGACGCTGGCGAGCAATGTCCTACCGACACGGTCTAGAAGCCTCGGGCAGCGCCGGCCAATCAAAGGGCGGGCACCGCACTATCGTATAATACTCGGAACGCGTCACAGCTATTTACAGGTGGGCGAGCACGAAACGGGGAACGCCCGCACGCCAGAGACTTCGTGCAGACAAGAAAGATGCGTTCAAAGGAACAAATTCAAGACCCTTCTATGATTCATATCCAGCATAACGTGCCCAATCTCTTTTGTTCCTCGTATAGAAACAGACAAAAACTAACGGAATATTGCTATAGAAATAAGGTTATGTTTTGTCTTACTGCAACCTGAAATACAGTAGTCCCTCATTAATTCAAACTAGTGATGAAGTCCCTGCAGAGTTTAGGTGCAATGCTTAGCATTGACGTTCTTTTAATTCACATGTTCGTAATTCAAATTGAGGTTTTTAGGGTCCCTTGAAATTTGAGTTAAAGGGCGACTACTGTATTACTTTGAAAAAATGCAAGAAAATAACCAGTTGGATGAATGTGAGGAATATTCAATGGCCGTTTTCTGTACGGGATATACAAAACGCAATGCCGACCAAAATTTCCACGTTAAAACCTTGAAGTACGATCAAATTCAGTCCAAGACTTGAACAAGTTAAGCCAGCAACACTAACATGTACTGACAATGAACAAGTGTGTAATACCACCACAGAAACTAAGCTAAGTGGAACTCTTAAACAGTCAAGGTGGTTTCATTGATTGACGTAGGCCTAAAGCTTTAACATAAAACATGTACGAAATTATATATCGTCGCCATTAGCTTGTATATTCTCCGCAGGACATTGGGTTTAAATTAAATGCTTTTCCTGAGTAAATGATTGCTGCCGACTCATAATAAAGCAGGTCTACATACTTGTCAAGAACTAGGAAGACTACAAAGATTTTGCTTTGTTAACCGTCTCTACATTAGCCTTTGGAATATAAAAAAACCATGAAGCCCGAATATCAGCCAATTGTATTCGCTCAAGTACAATGAATGAGTGAAATGCTCGAGACGGGAGAACCGCAAGTGTTCGCATAGACAAATGGAAACATACCTAAGCCTAAGTCAGGGCAGTGCCCACCCACTGCGCGACAGCTGGGGAAGGTGGGTAACGCCACAATTTCCGATTGTTTAGGCACTGACGATTCTCTCGTGACGGTCGACCTTCGCAACGGTTCAGTACTTGCGCGACTCCAATGATTATATTTGCCGTTTTATTACAACTACAGAACTCCAGAAAAGAATGAGCTAATCGCACGGTCAACAAAAAACGGACTGGAATCGTACGGTTTACATCTGTTGGTGAAGCAACGTCAAAGCGTTGTACTTTTTGTGAAAGATGCTGCCGATTCATCGCCTGAAATAAAGTGAGCATTGCTCAGACCAACATTACCTACTCAAATGTCGTTTCCATCTCGGCCAAGTGAGAAACTGTCACCTCACGTTTTACAGAAAACCATTCAAATATTCCTCAAAATTATACAGAAATACTAGTACGACAGTTTACACTCGTGGTAATGCGTGTAACAACGCGACGATATTGTTAGTAGATACTAAAATACCAAGACAAACTACTTATTTTAACACCCGACACTTGGAACAGTGTTTAGCGGATACAGAAATGACGGGGCACGTTATCGCTCGCTGGAAAGACTTCCGTCGCTACGGCGACACACCGTCGGCGCTCAGACGCTGTCGTCGACCTTGATCAGCGAGGAGCCCATCGTGTTGCCGGACGTCCGCAGAAGCAGCGGAGTCTTGCGTTTGAGGGGGCCGCTGCCCCAGCCGCTCATTACAGGCTGGTACACGTAGTTGCCGTGGATACCGGACCCTGGGGAGACACAGCACACAGTCAGCACTCGGAACATACCAACCAATATGACGGCCGAGGGCCTTGGTACAAACACAAGACAACACTTGTGGTTCGTTCACGTGAAAGGGAAAACCCAGACACGTCAATAACTGTTGGTCTAGCATGGTCTAACTAAATATAATCGTGTAAAATAACGATATAAGACGTATTATGTTACAAGCGCAACCAATTTTTCATACGTTTTCAGGAAATATCTGTAGATCTGACAATTGGCTTGTCGACTGCCACTTTCTCTCACTCGCAGCGCTGCTGTACTACTGCCCTCCTTGTGTAGGTGTCATGGCCACTTATTGTTGTGTATCGTTGTTTTTGCAGGTTTAGGGGACCATCGTGACAGACGAGACTCATACAAAGGGTCCTTATAGATAGTTTTTGAAATGGTCTAGGACCAAAAAGCAACAATACAAAATTGCTATTGTTACTGTTGTGTTTGACTACATCCTGGGCTGCGTACCAACTATGACTGGCAGTGACTGAGATCCGTACCAACTTGACTCACAGTCAAGCTGCAGTCACTGCTTTTTGCTTACCAGTTTACCTCGCAGTTACCCCCCATCCAAAAGATCCAGCTATCGCAGTCAAGGGGGGCGTGGCTAATAATTTTACAGCGAATTATGAATTTATAGACAATATTATATGGTTTAAATAGTAAGTGACATCACAACACCATATAATCTCATCTTAGAAGTCCCATAAGCGTTTAATTATTAATGTAATGTTATAAGGTTAATTAACAGATGGCAAATGTTGCTTTTATGAATGACAATTTCTGCTGTTGTCTGCTTTCGCTGTGACTGCGACTGCAGCCCGTACCAGCTGCTGCGTTCACTGCGTTGACTGGGCTACCCCCACCACCAGTCACAGCCACAGTGAACGCAGTCAAAGTTGGTACGCAGCCCTGACTGTTCTAGTTGGGCAGTAGTGCGGTGACTCACCTGTTGTGACCTTGGGCCTCTTGTTGGTGAAGACAGTCTGTTGTTGCTGCTGTACCAGCCTGGACGTGCCCGACGCTAACGTCAGCAAGCCCTGCGGTACGGCCGACGTCAGCGTCACACCCAGGTTCAGCTTCTCGTCGTCAGCGTCCAGCTCCTCGTAGAGAATACCGTCGCCGATCTGCGGGACAACCACCGTCTTAGTCAGCGCACAAACAAGCGTTGTTCAACAGTCTTGTCCGCAATACACGCACACCTACACGTACGTTTCATTTCGAAACTGAAACCTCGAGTCTTATTTATCATTTTTAAGTGAACGGTACCTTCAATATTCCTACTTAAAATAAATAAAATAAATTCACATTTAGAGTCTACCCACTCAGTAACGAAACTGATTTGCAGTGGAGGACTTTAATGAAAAAGAATGGCTGAAAAAGCCATCTTGGCACAAGAAGGAAAAAAAAAAAAATTTTAAAGCGTCTAAACCAACCCTGTAGGCTCCGAACACCATCGGCGAGTGAGCGATAACCAATCAAAGATGGATATTTCAAATACGAAACATATGAATCAGTGATTGGACAGTGCGAACACCTGCGGACAAATGTGAGAATCAACAAGGCCGATTCAGAACAACTTTGAATTTATTGAGTGCTTCGTTGATAGCTGTTATACATAACTGTCCCCAAAATATGAGCTGCTGATAAGCAATTTTTGATGTGGTAAAAGTACATACAATGCGCTACCAGATGAAGTATTGTCAGGTCATTATCTTGAATATTTCCATGTTTGGCGGTGAAACAATTTGGATATTTTCTGGTATAAAATAGATCCCTTCATGCTCCCGATTCCCCCCATATTTCAGGGCTATAGTCCTTCACACTTGTAACGGGGGCTGAACCCACCTCCACGTCCAGCTCCTCGCCCCCGCTAGAGTCGTCAGAGTCGAGCGCGTAGGCGTCCGTGTACCCCCGCGGCCGGTGAGTCAGCGGAGTCATCACCCCCTCGTCGTCGCTCGATGCATCGCTGGGCGATCCACCGCTGGACCCGGTCGACGTCTGCGTCAGGAAGTCTCTCTTCAGGTCGCCCTTCTCCAGCATCTCCAGGTGTTCTGTGCAAGAGAGACAGAGTTACGCCATGGTCCAACAAAACACTTTCCTGCTTAGCTATATACATGTGAATAGTGTGTTTCAGAAGGGAAGTCACATTGGCATAGGTATTAAAAAAGATTAGTTGTAATTTTCTGTGCATATCTATGGGAAGGACAAGGCTGAGATGGTTTGGACACATGAAACGGACGACGGAAGACAGGATGCCCAGGAGAATATATGAAAAAAAGATTGAAGGAAGAAGAAGACGGGGAAGACCAAGGAAGAGATGGAAGGAAAAGATTGCTGAAGACTTACAGAAGAGAGGAGAGAACTGGGAGCAAGTTGAGGAAGTACAATTGTGGGAAGATAGGAAGAGGTGGAAAAATTTGGTTGTGAAACCCAAGCTGACCCTGCCAGAAACAGGAAACGGCTATGGATAATGATGATGGTCTATAATCAAACCCTTATTTTGGTGCAGGAAGGAAGCCCAGATCTTTCCTATGGTACTTATAGATTTGATGAGAAAGTGTCGGTGTATTGCAGAAAGGATGCAAGTCCGGGACACGTTTACTTAGCTTGAAACTATGCTCCGTGGACTATTTTGCACTAATTGTTTTAGTTTCTTAACAATATTACATGTTTATGTTGTACCTTTATTAATTAATGATTAGCTGTCACTTATCCCATTACTTTTCCTCAAGTAGGGCCTACTCTTAATTAGGTAATGCTACTCTAATCGATCAAAGTAAAAATCTCCTTTTGGCGGTAGCTATTACACAATCGGGGCTCGCTGGTTGGATGTTACGTACCTGGGTTGATCATGGCCTTCTTGATGGCCAGCGGATCCTTCTTGGACCACTTCTGCACCTCTTCGTCCATCTTAGCAATCTTCTGAGGGTTCATCGCCCAGAGACATCCCTTGCGCTGGCTCCCGTTGCCCGCCGGCTTCTCAATCTTCTCGAAACACTTGTTGAGGCTGAGGTTGTGTCGGACGCTGTTCTTCCAACCGTTGGGTGCAGTCTTGAAGTACGGGAAGTGTTCGCTGTAAGCAAGCGGGCAACACGTCACAACCTCCTCAAGTGGCTTTAGTACGTCATTAGGCCTACGTACTTTGTATGTAATGACAAAACTAAGTATAAACCTCGGTGTAATTGAAAGAAAGAAAAAAATGTAGGCACAGAGTGTCAAATATAATTAAAATCAATTTTATTTTAATGTTATATATTTAAACATGCAGACTTGGGGTCTGCTGAGCATTGGATATTTAAAAAGCAGGAAAATACAAAGTAGGTACGGGAAAAAAAGAAAGAATTCACCTATAAATTTCATCAGAACAAGTTATTATTACAAAAATAAATAAATATTATAATAATATGAGAATAGAATAACATATTTATTATAAATGTGCGGATCCGACGTCATACGGCCTCCCGTCGGTAAAGAAGTTTCCTACCCAACCAACCATCTAACAAGAATTCATCAAAATATTGGAGTAGAAAACCAATTTGAAGTAAACCACCGTACGAAATTACATTTTACATAACATGAGACAAAATTCGAAAAGTAAAAAAAAGTTGCATCGGCCGGGAATCGAACCCGGGCCGCCCGCGTGGCAGGCGAGCATTCTACCACTGAACCACCGATGCTGTGATGATTCAACCGGCAAGAGCGCTACTTGTGCTCGTGCGACGAGCCGACCGCGGCCGAGAAGAGCCGAATGTTATCGGAAAGGAAGCTCGCTGTAAATAAACATTGGAACCACGACTCATAGTATATTTCTGCGAGAATGAATGTACGCGCTCGTCTTGACCAACCCGTTTCCCGCGTGTAAACATTAGACAGCATTCCACTGCACGCAACAGTAACCATTATTGTGCTCCCACTACGACTACGCTTTTGCCGCACAAACATTGAATAAATACATGTTTATAGTTTTTTTTTTTACTTGGTAGGACATCCCAGTTACTCAATACGTCGAACTGAACTGGAGAGGAGCTCATGTTGCAGACAATCGCCCCCAAGACACGTGTTGCCCCCCCCCCCCCCCTCTCCCACATCTCCAGCCGACAATGTAATCACACAACAGTTCGCGCCGCTCGAACGCGCAGATAAGCTACTGGCTGATAGCGTAGGTATAATACACGCTGAGCACATCTTATATACATGTAAGCAAACCTTATAAACGCGGTAACACTTATCATGCTCCTCGGTATTATTAGAAACATACTACGTCTCCACTCCCACACGTTGCCACGGAGCGAGCGCCGGCAACGACTACGTTCACGATCGCAACAATTAAAATACTATTTTGGACTTTTGAATGGATAAGGTGCGAGTTCCCCATTGTTATGCATCATACGTTGAGCGCAACGACCGAACGGATTTATACGGAGAACACCTGTCCGGGTGGTTTAAAACCCTCGTCCGTCGCGGGGGGTGGGGAGTGAGAGGACTAGGGTGGTCGGCCGACCGTGAAATTACCTCACAACAATATTCATATTCCCACATACGTAATGCCGAGCACATGAATAAGTTAGGTACCAACTCTAGTGGTCGACTTGAGAAGACGTTATCACCGTAGGGCGTAGACACAACATGTCACGTCCCAGGATACGAACCGGGACCACGGCCAGTCCAGTACGCCGGCCGGCCTGACTCGCTATCTGTCACCATCATCGAGCAACTGCGAGCGAGGGGGGGGGGAGGGGAAATGTCAGCGTGATTGATTGGCTGTCAACTTGAGCGCAGCTGCAGTTTGGCTCGCGGAGAAGGTTCGGTCATCGGGACCAGAGGATATTTGGTGAAAATAAAACTGGCCGGAAGGAAAACCACGACTAAACAACAAACGGGGGAACTTTTGTGATTCAAAAGAACAGGCTCTATTATAAGGGGGGAAAAAGAACGGCTTCTAGAACCCGAAGCATGTGACAGGAGACCATACTAGTCCCCCAGTCTCCTGCGTGCTCCAGTCATGTGTCTAGAGTAATGATGCAATGAGAGGGTACTCAGTACTCACCACATGAAGTTGTATATCTCGGAGACGGGCAGGCTGCCGGTGGCGCTGTTCTTGAGCGCCATGGCAATCAGACAGGAGTACGAGTACGCGGGCTTGGGGTAGGGCTTCTCGTCGTAGTCGAGGTCGACAAACTGTTTCGTGAGCTTCTTCTGCGACGCCGTCGTCGTCGTCGCCTGGATGTTGAGCGTGCGCACGTCGCGTATCTGATAGGTCTGCACCGTCTTAGAGTCGCCGTGGATCTGATGGACCAGCGGGAACTTGCCGGTCACTATCGGTACGTTCTTGAACACGCCGTTTCTGAACGTGTTGGCGAAACTCGTCGGACTGTCCGTCGTCGATATTCTGATGGCGTTACGCGCGATCGTCGTCGTCTGGGGCTGCGCTTGTTGTTGTTGTTGTTGTTGTTGTTGTTGTTGTGGTTGTTGTTGTTGCTGCTGCTGTGGTCGCTGCTGGGGGGCGTTGAGGCCGGCGAACCGGGGCACCTCGTACTGGTCGCTGTCGATGTTGACGTCGTCCTCCCCCGCCGACGGCGAGTACGGCTCGTCCTTGATGTCCGGCGACATGCTCGGCGACGACATGATGACGTACGCCGAGTTGTCGTTGTTGTTGTTGTTGCTCGTCTGCACGCTGAGGCAGGGCATGACGCTGGTGGGGTCGACCATCTTGGCGGCGCCCTCGCTGAAGTCGAGGTTGAAGTTGGAGTTGCTCGAGTTGGAGTTGCCGGTGGCGAGGACCCCGTTGGAGGTGAACCACATGGGCATGTCGGCGCCGAACGACTCGTCCAGGTCGAGGGGGGGCAGCTCACTGAGGGACAGACTCAGATCGGAGTGGCCGAACACGTCGTCTATCTCCGTCTTCATGTCGCGGTCGAGCATCTCTTGGAGGCTGATCTCCTGGGAGTTGAGGAACATGTCCATGGCTGGACGGGTGGTTAGCAGTGCTGCTGCAACACACAGACACGGACAGACATTACAGAGTGTGTTGGAGTAGAACCATAACGACAGAGTCAACGTTTAGAGGGTGACGTCTCCCTGAGTGACTCCTGGAGTCACCTACGTCTTGACAGACTCTCCCTCAACTACAAGAACAAGCTCCCCACTCTAGATACTCACATGACGTAGCCTACAATTAATGACATGTCTACTTCTCACGCCGCCACATTCACAACCACGAGCCGCCCCGCGTGATGTTCCCGTCAATGTGGGCGCAGCGCACAAAGGCGGCCCCTGTCCGGCCCCTCAAGATATAACGCATCGACCATCCATCCGGTTCACAGTCCACAACGATACAGATATAACCATTCCTTTGTATTGTCTCCAACACTATTTATTATTGAAAACGGACGTAAAAGCTAACTCCATCGTCCAGCGTGTGAGGTTGTAATTACCACGGAAACAGTTGCCTTCCAGCTAGATAGAAGTTTCCCCAGACTGTACATATGACATGACAAGCTCACTCCACCCGACACCAAAGTCTAACACCCAAAAGTAAAGACAAGGGAACAAATCTATTGTATTTATTGCAAAGTACAGGGGCTGACATTGTGTGACAGGCTCACGACGGCTCCTTGTTTACATGGCCAAATGACAAGCAGGCTCGTAGTAAAGCCCCCTACTCGTAGCCCAGCGTGTAAACGCAGCCGCCGTAGCCAGGTACGTATTACACAACAATGAGAGGAGATTGTGATCGCGAAGACGAGTGGGAACCGCGTCGACCTTGAACGTTGGTATCACTCCGCCAGCCAGCCAGGCAGGCAGGCAGCCAGGCAGGTAGCCCGCTAACCCAGCGCTCACACTGACTGACTGACTGGGTCACTGACCCACTCTCTCTCCGCGGCCGTCATTATTTCTATTTATGAACACTCGCCAAGATGGCGGTCCGAGTCGTGCGTGCACTGGGCGGGAGAACAACTCACGACGATGGTACTTTACTTTACTCCTCGTCCTCTACATCTTACTACCACAACTATGCTTACTAAACTAGCTTTTCCTATCCACAGAACTAATATTTTAGATAGCCTAATTCCTTCAAAATACATGCTATTCGCACCTGGAATGCTCTACCTGCAGAGATAAGGGATGTTAATCACGACAATTTAGGGTTATTCCGATTAAAAACTCACAATTTCTATTTTAATAAAAGTTAAACATCAGTTAAATACCAATTAGGCCTATGGCAGAATGTACTCGTTGGTAGTTGTAATGTGACCATGTCAATGAAAAATAAATAGAGTGAATGGGATGGATGAATGAGACGTTGATTTTTGTTAGTGTATAAGTTGAAAGTTTTAAGTTAATCATATTTATTTGTAATCAATTTGTACTTAATTATTTAATTAATGTGTATTTCTTCTTAGTAATAGTAGGTTGGATGTAAGAGAAGGCCCAACTGGCCTTAATCACGCCTAAAAATAAAGACGTTTATCTATCTATATATCTATCTATCTATCTATCTATCTTTCTTTGTGTGATGCGCGGCCGCCCTATGACTATGACCGAGGAAACCTCTCGGGAATGGGACTGCATGGCGGTGGCCGGGCCGGGGATCGAACCGACGACGTCCTGTCACCTCTAGAGATGATCTGTCACGGTGTTGAGCCAGGGTGGTCCCCCTGCTGCACCTCGAGCGAGGGCCAAGTCCAAGGCCACGCTACTCCTACTCGTCATGGGAACGACCAGGCAGGTCAGCCTACAAGAAACCTCGACAACATTCTCGTTGCGTAGAGTTGATTATACTCCTCCCTACACATCCAATACCTAGACGTAGGCCTACTAGGAAGAACCGTATTGGGGAGTGAATGTCCTTAGGACTCCATCCCAGCGTTCCCATCCCTTACGCAGTGGTTAAAGTGGGGCGGTATGAGCCGGTATGTATACCGTTACTAAAAATACCGACGGTATACTATACCGGCACTAATTTGTATAGATTGTAAACATATTGACGAATTATGTAGAACATTTTGTTGTAGGTACTTCGTATTTATATTTTCTTATCAAATGTTTTTAATTTTATACATATGTACGTCAAAACAAGCGTAGACTCATCTCCAAAGTAATTTAAACGTGTTCGAGACAAAACATTCTAAACAAATCTCTGCTCCCAGATCCCCCGACATACCCGCTTTGTCTGCTTTACACAGCATTAGTGCATACAGTCCACTTTATAACCACTGCTCTTACGACTATAACTGTCAGTGGCGGCAATCGAACCCGCGACCTCTACCGGTTGCATCCACAACGTAGGAGTGTCTGTCTGCGCGTGCGCGTGTGTAGTAAGATAAGCCTTACCGCCAAAAGTAACGACCTATCAATGAATGAGTGAGTGAGTGAATGAATCAATGAAGTCTCTCACTCTCGTACTCGCGCGCGCTAAAACCACAACCTCGTCACGTCGCTGCGCGGGATTCGAACCCGCCGAACCGTGTGTCACGTGACGCGACGCGGCCGCAAAGACGTTGGGACTAACAAACGGCGACAGGTGGACAATCACCTGTCGCGCGGGGTGATGACGTCATCGTTGCACCGGCCGGTACACTCCACGTTGTGGATTATCCTCGCTCACACTTGTTATCATACTGGTCGGCTGCGACTACACTCCCACTCCATACTGTGGCCGGGACGCGAACCCGGGTACCCTACATCTCCATGCAGACTCTTTAAAGGGATAGTCAGATGAAGAACTAAAAAATCACCAATTAGTCATTAGTACATGAAATTCAGTTATGTGTAAAATACAATTGATATAGGTTGCTTCAATGCAAGAAAAAAAATAGTGAACAATTAGCTATTTTACAGATTCCCTTCGGCAGCTCTTGCTGCATTTTTCTTCTAAAGCATAGTGTAACTGTATCGGTTCTGAGGTCGCTGGCGCCTTCCCGATAGACAGAGGACTCATTGTGTTATACGAGACCAGCCCGCGCTCCGCGAAACGCTCGGCGACTGCGGACAGTACCGCTCATAACAGATTGCAACTTTTCTACACATCATGTCACAAAAAAATTCATTGCAGGGTATTTTGTAGAAGTAAACGTTCGTACTAAGAAGCATGTTATCGGTAGAGAAACGATGCACATTAAACCTCCTGATCGATTTTTGATCAGTGCCCTATTTTAGCGGTGGTTTTACTTTCTCAAGGCAACATTTTTTTTTATATGGGAATTACAATGAGAAAAGTTGCTCGGTGCTACTTGGTAGCACCAAACCAAATAATCGCGTTTTCTTTAATTTTTTTAACCGCCTGCTTTTAAAGTAGGCCTATGGTATCTTTTAGTCATGTTTTTTATATTTAAAGGTGGACATCTACAAATGGTAGTTCTTTAGTTTTTCACCCGACTATCCCTTTAATTGAGGCAGAGATGCTTGGGGAAGTCTGGTATAGTTGTCCCAAGAATACCTTACCGATGCTTTCGTAACAGGCGAGGGCAACGTAGCCAATCAGCGATCGGTATTTGCGCGGGCTTGTCTCGGGTGTTTCGCTGATTGGCTACGAGTGCCTCGCCTGTGACGAAAGCATATGTAAGGTAATCATGGATCAAGTATAGCTATTTTCCATAAGAAACGCCGCTTCCCTAATGTAGAAGACACACATACGCAGCCGGTCCTAAATGGGGCAGTTGGCAAACTGTAGACCCCCCCCCCCCCCTCTTTCCGGAAGGGTGGATATACGTCTTGACGATAAGCCAGACATACAACGGGGACAACAAAGACGTTGAACATCTTGAGCGACGTCGACGGGCGTCGATACAGCGACCTGACATTCTGTATGGGCGACGATAGGTTTATCCCCAGTTTTGGTCGTTACTGAAGGCGAATACAAGGCGGTGATTGGCTCATCGCCTTCTTGTAACGACCAAAACCGGTGATAGACTTATCGTCGCCCATTCAGAATCAGGGCCCTGACCTGACTGACTGACTGACTGACTGACACGGCGCGGACATGTTAGCGATACCTCGAAGCCAATACAAGCCGACACCAGACACCCGAACATGCAGAGCGGCAATCTACAGATCAAAGAATTACAAGTCGGACCGCGGCCGAGGAATCTCTCGGGCCGACATTGAAACTATTTTTATTATTAAGAGGACGAAGGCATTAGCCGCTCCGCGCGACTCTACCCAGAGATCGCGCCACCGTGGAACGGCACATTGGCGGTTGTAGGTGCGATGCGGTGAGGCGCGGGGTACGGTAAAGCACTCGAGGGGAGGCAAGGCGGCGTAGTGGGAAAGCATGAGTCACGTGTCCGTGCGGTATATCGTTAGGCGGTGCCGCGGCCGCGCAACCTTAGTTATTTCCTGATCAAGTTACACGGCGGTAAAATGCAAACTCAAAGAGAGTTGTTGGTATAGGGACAATAATTGTAAATCATGACTATCTACGACGTACTAAGGGCTATGATTATTATTATTATTATTATTATTATTATTATTATTATTATTATTATTATTATTATTATTATAATTTTTTTTTATTATTATTATTGCTAAGCTACTATTGTTTTCACTTATTAATCACAGGTTATCGATCCCTGGTCCGATTGTCATTTCATTACACATTACAGTCACAGTCACACAACAGTATCTAGGTAGTCTAAAACAAACCCGCTCTCCGCGCATCCCAGATCAGGATGCGTGGTCTGGCAGTCATTTCATTTGACATAAATCACACAACAGTATTTAGGCTAGTCTGGGACAAACCCGCTCTCCGCGCATCCAGGAGCAGGATGCGTGGTCTGACAGTCATGACATTACACATCACAGTCACACAACAGTATCTAGGCTAGTCTGGGACAAACCCGCTCTCCGCGCATCCAGGAGCAGGATGCGCGGTCTGACAGTCATGACATTACACATCACAGTCACACAACAGTATCTAGGCTAGTCTGGGACAAACCCGCTCTCCGCGCATCCAGGAGCAGGATGCGCGGTCTGACAGTCATGACATTACACATCACAGTCACACAACAGTATCTAGGCTAGTCTGGGACAAACCCGCTCTCCGCACATCCAGGAGCAGGATGCGTGGTCTGACAGTCATGACATTACACATCACAGTCACACAACAGTATCTAGGCTAGTCTGGGACAAACCCGCTCTCCGCGCATCCAGGAGCAGGATGCGTGGTCTGACAGTCATGACATTACACATCACAGTCACACAACAGTATCTAGGCTAGTCTGGGACAAACCCGTTCTCCGCCCATCCAGGAGCAGGATGCGTGGTCTGACAGTCATTTAATAGGGAATGTGCATGAATTTGCTTTAGCTCTAAAGGTACGTGGAATATATTGTTATTCATCTAAAGACATCACAAACCTAATTTTAAAGTTTTAAAATTAATTCATTATGCTTCTATACATGTTCAAAGAGTTTAATTATCTGTTTCCCGCACTATTATTTTTAAACGGTATGTGACGTCACAATCCATGAAAATCACTGCTTATATGAATGACTTTGCATATAACCTCCTTGGAATTCGCCACCGCCTCCTAGACGAAACAATCAAATTTTCAAGGTTATCAAGCTAACCTTGTCAAAATTTTTACTCAAGCCATTGTCAAGTCTGCTTCAGATGAATAACAACACCCAATATTTACTGATATTCTATGAAAATAGGTTTGGTATAAAGTAATTGGGCTTCAAAATTTATTACTAGGCGTACTAGACATTAATTCGATTTTATATGATTATGGATATGATAATTTACAAATAAGCGTTATTGTATTTATCATTTTATGATTGGTTGATTGCTGATATAGGCCGGACGCCGTAACAAAGAAGGTTGTGTCGTCACAACTAATAGGGAATGTTCATAAAAAATAAATATTGTTCAGAGTACCAAAAAATGATAGATACTTATCCAAAAATTACGTGGAAATAATGTTTATGTCTGAGAAGTGCATAGTTTCAATTCTATTAGCATTTAAAGTATGACATTTCTACCTGCATTGTGAAACGGTCCGTGACGTCAAACGTTGGTAAACAACAGATTTCATGAATTAATTCATCTAAGCTCTTTGGAATTCACAACTATTTTGACTGTTATAACAGCACTTCATTGTTGTCGATCTTCAGACGTTTCATTTTAAAACCACAATGTTTTCAACTATTCGTAAAAAATACTGTTATTATTGATTATATTCGTATAAATTTATGTTCATTAGTATTTATTGAACATTTTAGAAACAAATTTGATACAAAACATTCTATTGTGAGTGAATTATTAGCAAAACAGCGTTTCTTGGTATGATTGGGTGGTTGTACTCCAAACGTCTGACGTCATTCCCCGTTTTTCCCGCCAAAACGATGTGTGAAAGTTTCGGGTGATTTTTATCAATGAAATCTATTCCAAACACACACAAAAATTAATATGATTCTTTATAGAAAATGAAATTCAACTAGATGGAACTATAAAAAAATGATCTGCACATTCCCTATTACTCTGGCCGGCGTAGTGATATGTGGACGTTTACGCAGTGATCATCCGCGCACTATACCTGTCAGAGAGAAAATACACTGAATGGCAAGGCGGTGTTAGAAAATACTAGCTTTGGTAGGCTGTGACTAAAAAATACTACCATCAAGAAAGCTTTGACGTCTGTGTGTTGCTAGGATACTTGATGTATTTCTTTGTCATTTGATGGTCTGTTGTCTTTATTGCCGTTTCGTGTTTGACAGAAGTTGAGTTCACGTGGGGAAATAATGGCGGCGTTTTACGCCCGTGTTCGGTTGATTTACCCTGTAATATTATTTATGAAAATTTATTACCGATATCAAGAAACATTGACACTGAAAACATTACTCGGGATCTTTCAGAGTGGTCATATGCGTTCCCTGTGCCTTTAGGGTACGACAATATGCAGACAGACAAAGCAATTGACAAAGGTAGGTCGTCCGTAGCTGTTCCTTCTTCATATATTCATGCCTAGCATGATGGGACGGAACTACTTTAAATTTTCCCAAACATAATTAAGCAATTGTTAATTTATAAGTGAATATAATAGGCTAAATTAGATAATAAGAAACTAAAGTTTATTCCTGCATAATTAAACCGCAAACACATACCAAGAAGGAGAAAAATAGCATTTAATCCAGGGCCCATGTCCACCAACCTATGAAATAACAATACATGTTTACTTCTGGTAAGACAATGAGTAGTAGTCTACATTTAAGTTGGTATTACAAGGTGTGAGGTCACTTGCTATTACATCATCCGTGACGACACAACCTTCTTTGTTACGGCGTCCGGCCTATACATGGCAGGTGACGTATGCCCCGTTTTTCCCGCCATAAATATGTGTGAAACTTTCAGCTCATTTTTATAAATGAAACTTTATTCTATGTCATCGAAATAAAATATTTTTGTATTCATGAAGTCAATCCTAATCTAGTAAAATGCTAAAAAAAAATCATGCATATTCCCCATTACACATCACAGTCACACAACAGTATCTAGGCTAGTCTAGAACAAACCCGCTCTCCGCGCATCCAGGAGCAGGATGCGTGGTCTGACAGTCATTTCATTACACATCACAGTCACACAACAGTATCTATAGGCTAACAGATAATAGAAAAATAAAATTGAAGTAAAAGGGACAGAAGTATCAGTGAACAGTTTACGGGATAGGGCAATTTGCTAACAATCGAGACAAATAGGACACTTCAGTCCAGGGACACCTTCTCTTTTTAGCGGGGGTTTTATACGGTACTTTTAATAAGAAGTGACGAGGTGACGATAGATAGATAGATAGATAATGGTCTTTATTGAAGGCGAGATTAAGGCCAGCTAGGCCTTATCTTCCATCCAACGTTTTAACAAATAATACATTTTTGATACAGACAAAAAACAATATACAGTAGTACAACAATATTAATAATATAAGGATAAGTGTACGAACATTGAACTTCTCAATACATATACTAAAATACAAACTCATAATGAGAAACAAAAAATTAATTGCAATTAAGGTTAACCATTCATTCGAAAACTGCATTATAGTTTCATTTAAAGTTAGCGACAACATTTTAGAATATAATAATAACGCAGTAATTATTTTATCAGTGTCTACGATCATTCATACATATCATTTTAACAAAACAAACAAACAAAAGAAGCAGGAAAACAGGAAACAAGCTTATCATTCATACACACCCCATTCATATGGCAACAAGAAAGTTTTACGAAATTTTAGTCAATAATATATATCTTTATACGAGAGAGAGAGAAAGAGAGAGAGAGAGAGAGAGAGATAGAGAGAGAGAGAGAGAGACCGCGCTGAGCAACAAACATTTGCGCCGCAAAGCAGTCGGGCCACCTGCATGTGTGCAGCGTGGCTGTCGAAGCTTGTCACTTCCCCTCCAACACGTGCGACGTAGCGACTCCGCGCTCGCAATACAAGTTGCAGGGGCAGCGGTATACTATCCGGCTATACACAAAACTGGGGATAACTGTAGAAGCTGTAGTTATAATGCGAAAATTATGAATTTTCTATATGTTTCGCAAGAGAGACTAAAGGACAGGCCTACTAACACGAAATTTTGTTATCTGATTTAGAAAAATATTTATAATATCACTAAGTTGAAAAAAATTTTAATCGAAAATCGGTATTATTAGGTATATTTATAATTCCTTTAGTAACATTACGCAAAAAAAATAAATTGATTATCTCAAAAACTGCAGAATTGGCAACGATTCTTCTGAAGGTCTGCACGCCCGCGTCCTCTTAAGTTTTGATATTGCGACGTGACGACGGAAGGAACCCCTTCTAGCGTGTTCGGTTGCAACACACCCGCAATAGCGGCGGCTTGCTCGGAGTCGGTTTCAATCAACACATGTGTGTGTAAATGTTGCGTAGCGACCCTTCAGTCAGTATTGGCGGTGACCGGTATCGAACCGTACACCTCAAATTGAGTAACGCGCGTTTACCGCTCCTCTGTCTGTCAGCACTCGGGCACCCCATGAATACGACTTGTCCGGCCTCCCGTCATATTAAAGACACCAGACAGCTAGTTACGTCATAACTAACGTGACCATTAGTACCGGTCAGTCTTGTCAGACGTCTGTCTGTCTGTCTGCCTTTAGAAAGTCCCGCGATCGCCAGACGAGAATAAATTATAACAACAAAACTCGGCCGTAACTCCCGAGACGTACCGAACCGTCGAGGTCCTTTGTTTTGGTGTAGGAATAACTTAACGATAATGATGATGAGCTTTGTGTCTCACATTGTTACAACGATGTTGATGGGCGGCATGTACACACATGCCCAAGCCAGGATTCGAACCTGTAACCGCGTGGTTAACATCAGCTGTTGTACGACGCCGTCAAACACAGCACGAGCCCTCCACTCTGCTCGCGGTCACCTACCAAGGGTAACCGGCTCGAGCACAGACTCATTTGGGTGTTCCAAGAAGGAAAGTCACCACTCGGGGCGACCGCGACATCTCAAGGGCTCCAGTTCTGTCGGTACCGATGACGCGGCCGGAAGTCGAACCACCTCACTTCTGTGACGAGACCCTTCCCGCGTGTTGCAGGGGGCGGGCATCGAACCGGGAACCTCTTGGCCACATCTCTCTCTCTCTCTCTCTCTCTCTCTCGCCTTTTAATAAAAGACCTTAATCCATCAATCAATCAATCAATCAATCAATCAATCTCTCTCTCTCTCCTAGCACTAGCACCACTACCGCCACTGTCTTACTGTCAGGTTGGATGGAAGATAAGGCCTAGCTGGCCTTAATCCCGTCTTCAATAAAGACCATTATCTATCTATCTATCTATCAATCTCTCTCTCTCTCTCTCTCTCTCTCTCTCTCTCTCTCGTCACGAGTGTAGCACCACCACCGCCACTGTCTTAGGAGGCTCAATTCATCAGTTTTGTGATCGAGGAATTAATTGCAGGTGGCGGGCAACGAACCACTCAACATCGACAGTCATAACTCTACCCAAATTCGTCTTAAATTCCTCTCTCTCTCAAACGGCTCCAGCACAAACGTTAATGTACATTGTCTGTTTCTTATTAGAGATGTGCTTTTCTAACATCGGTAAACAAACAAACGGGGGTAAAAAGCGTAAACCGAACCTCATGTTAATCGCGTGTATTTAGAACGCAGGACCCACTTGCTACAACAGTTCGCAGAGTGAACGGGGATCCAAACTGTTCGATTCAATTACTTTACTCCGCGTACATCTCCCCCTCCCTCCCCCCGAGATGAGCCCCCGTATACTGTACACGTCACACCAACACAACTCGTTATGTTTTTTCATAGCTCCCCCTCGTTTAGGGTTATTTTATTGATCCCCCCTCCCCCCCCCCCCCCGTCAGCCCCTCACCCCTCGTACACACCCTCCTCGCGATGAGTAATACAACCAACTGCCGAGCCGACTCAACGGACTCACGCAAGACTAGGGTGTCTCAGTCCCCGACCCCCGAGCATGCTAACTGTGCGCCGGACACGAACCCACGTGCCCTGGTGACACACGGCCGAGGGTTATCGAGAGGACAGACTTATCGGCTCGTTGATAATATGGTTGGAGGACCCTATTATTGCAGAGTGCTACCACAAACGACTCTAATCCAGGAGGTCGCCGGTTTGATTCCTAGCACGTTTTCTCTCTGTTGTGATGATGACGAATATTGGATCCAGAGACATTTAAATTTTAAACATCCTCCCGTCTACAATAATTACTATTACTAAAGGTAATAGCCTAGTTGAGACGATTGTCCCATTCCAAGGGTTCGGGAGTTACGGAATAAGGGGCTATTAGGGCGGCCAAGTGGTCAGAGCGGCTCTCCTTCGACGTGGAACCACCCCGCAACAAGGAAGGGTGCGCAACCCCCCCCCCCCCCCCCAGTCAAGTGGCTTGCGATCTGATGGTGGACGTACATGACATCCATGTTGAACGCAGGGATGTCTCGTCGATCACGGCCACTACGTCGTCGGGGCACGAAGCGCACTCCCGCCGAACACGATACAAAAAACATTTCATCTCATGTTCGATTGAGCTAAACTGATATTCGAACACTCAGAAATCCGGCGCCCCTCAGTGGTCAAGGGAAACTCCGAGGGCAAAATATCTAGGTCACGTGACCATCTAGGGTCTGTCTCTCCCATTGTGCCCACAACCATTTCGGGTACTTCGCACAACCCAGGTATAATATGTTGGGCGCTTCGGGCAATTGTGCACGGGTCTGTTCCGAGCAATTAGCTAAATGAAAGCTCCACCCGGAGCCTTGGAACGATTTAGTGGAAATACCAAAAATAAAACCACATTCGCTCACACACGTGTGCAGTCACGTTGTTCCGAGGAAGTCAATGCCGTTATTAACAATATATATAGATAGCTAATTCACGGAATACTACATTTCCGTATTGCGCAGAGATTTCCTGGAGAGAAAACAGGGTTGCCAACTCTGTCTCACAACAACGAAAGGGCAAACCGAAGGGTGAGGGGAGGGGACGTATCAAGAGCTTCAACGAGCTGACGACGGAATCGCTTAGTTGATGTTTCACATTGTTTCATGTTTCAAATTTGACTATCTTCCTTCTCTCTATTTAACGACACCGCTCATCGTCTCGATTCCACTCACTGCCCTACACTACAATGACATCAGTTCCACTCAACGAATCACATGTTTTCCTCAAAGACATTCCGACAGTCCCAGCCCGCACCACTGCCCCGCACGTTGCGCAGGTCGCGGCGGAGCTACCGGGCGCCGCGGGATCGAAACCCGGACTATTGTGATTGTCCTCCACTACATTCATCGTCCTGGTGGTCTGAGTGATGGAGATCGTTAGTTCAACCATCGTCTCGAGTACACACACACAAAACATAACCCCCCCCCCACAATCCTGGAAAAACTGGAAGTGACGATGAAAGGGGGCAGCATTCGACTACTTCCCGTTCTCATAAAATATGAGATGTACCCCCCCCCCCCCTCTCTCATAACATTAGGATGCTGGATCTATTAAACCAGTAGGATCGACAGCTGTAATGAGATTCGATTCCCGATGAGGGTTTATCCCTCACCTTCTAAAAACATTAGTAGGTTAAACCGACTTTACTACTATACAATCGAAGGGCAAAATCCCCCCCGTGCATTACAAATGAAACGTGACGTTGCTGTTTGGCGAAACTTCCCTCATCTTGTTCGACAGGTGAAGGTGAAGATAGACTAGACTAGGCCTGACAAAGAGCACGTTGGCATTTAATATAGATCCAGGTGACCCCTGACGTCACAGAGGGGGTTATAGCAGAAGAGGGGTCGGGGGAGGGGGGCGGTTGCAGCGTGCTTCAAATGTAAACAAAGTAACAAGCAAACGTTTATGTAAGATCTTTGAATTCCACAGTCCATCTTCAGAGCATTAACACTTCCGAAACGACAGAATTCAGTAGGCATGGTGATACCCGACTGTTTGAATGATACCCGATAACCCGAGTGATTTTTTTTATGGATGTGCTACCTACACATTATACGATTTAAATACTAAACATTTCCTAGTATCTAAGGCCTAAAAGTAGGTATATTTCAAGTTAACCTACAAATCAAAACATATTAGAACTATGTGAACAATTAAATTCCAACCCTATGTATTTGTTATTGTTGGATTCCTAGGCAATTTACTAATCGGGCAGAATGCCCTTGGCTGTTTGGTAACTACTAATAAAAATTGAAAACTCTCCTTCAAATAATTGCAAATGTTGACCTGAAACCGGGATCCACAACGAATGTGGTGAGGTTTAGGACTAACGAGAACGCAAATTAAAAAGGTACAGCACGCTATTGATTGCAAACTGTCTATGATGATCCAAGTCAACAATGATAACAATATCAAAACAAGGCCTAGGGCCAGCTAACGCAGGACTATTATACCTAGGCATATTTTAGTGACAAAGACTGCAATGATTGTTGACCTTTATAATATCGCACAACAAAAAACGACTGAATACAAGATCATGTGAGCCTTTAGGCCTAGCTACGACCAGAGCTCAATGATACAGATGGGGTTAGGTAGGCCTAGGCCTAGGCCTATTGGGTTACGCCTCCGTCTAGGCTATCAAAACAATAACAAACGGCAGAACCTACTGCCCCAGTGGAGATCACGTCAAGTACAGCACTTTCAGCTTTATATCGGTTGATTGACCTCAATACATCATTAATGAATCAGAATGAATGAGACAGATAGGCCTAGGAAAACGTAAGGCGCGAAAACACAGCCAGACGACAAGGGGCCGTTTTAGGCTTAACCTAGGCTACACACGGCAGATATTTAACAACTAAATATCGATTTATGTGATATTTCATTGTTATCATACTGACATATACACAGATTTAACAGGCAATATCAGTGATCACATTTTACGCTACAGTATTTTATTCGTTGTCATAGTTACGGCAAGGCACATCCATAGTAACCTTGAAAATTTTCTTCCCGCCGAGCGAATAGTGAACCCGTCCACAATCTCATTATTCAGGCATTGATACAAAGAGAATGAAAACTTCACTGGAAATACACTTTGCAGATTATGTTGGATGTTTAAAATCATACAAGCATTAGCCGACGAGTCATTACTGATGATTATTCAAGTGCTTTCATGGTTATTCAACGTATTTCAAAAGAATGAAAGAGCGGGACGTGAGGTCTAGGCCTACTAACGGATTCCACATACCGACGTCAGGTTCGGATATAACCTACAAATTCACTTATATTCCATTATTATTATGACATAAAATATATGTGCTACTTACTTGTAATATGTCTAAATACACGAACTGCTGCCTTACGGATAATTCACTTGAAAACACCATGTATATTCGCGAAATTATCTACAATCGGTACCCACAACGTTTTCAGAGAGAAATACACAGCGACTGTTGAGAGCGGACAAAGGCAAGACGAGGTTTGAAATCCAAACGCTCTCATTGGTGGATTTCGAACTACTTGTTTTCCCGCTGCGATTCGATTGGTCGAACCAGACCGGTGGGATGAGGTCGTGTTCGAAATCGAATTGTAGTGCACATGGCCGCCAAAAGAGGAAATTAAGAAAAATCTTTTCCACAATTATTTAGCCATGAAAACCGATATCTAACGCGATATGAACCACTTTAAAATTAATAGTAAATATTCTAAGAATTTATGGCGACCTTACTTATGCGAATCAAGCTGTAGGTTACGAGAATAAACCCGAAACTTCTCACTGAATTATCTGGAATGTTCACACCCAAATACGAGGCCCTTCAAGCAAATATGGCGGTCATATTCCGCGGCTAAACAACAAGAATATGTTACGAAATTAAAATCACTGATTTTAAACCGTGATGCGTACTAATTCTGCTACCTAAACATTAAACATAATTATTAAGAATATTAAAAAATGCTACTTACTGCGTTCACATAGAGTAAATTGAAGAAAATTGAATAAAACCACTTTTCGGGACGAATCCATTATTTTTGACAGGAGGGGTGTAGGTTTCCGACGTCACCGACAGAGTGGCGGGAACATTGGGATGTGTGTAAACACACGTGGTTCTTACAAGCATGAAAACGTACACTTTAACACAAATACTGTATTAAAAATAGTAATTTCATTATTACAATTCCCTTAATTACCGAATATTCATAACAAAGGCATATTTAAAAATTCATAACACACAATGCCCAAGGCAAGAGACCAACACACCACTTTCTTTTATTATGTAGGAAACACAACTATTTAGGAATAAAATCTATTTGGATTAGTAATTAATAATATCCTCATTTTTCTTTCATAAAAAAGGCTAAACAATACATTCATTAATAGAATAATTGACAAGCTAGAATAGTTTCTCTTAACATCAGTAAACAATATCATTAAAATGCAATCCCCTTACAACTAAGTTAACATTGGTTTAACAACGCAAATAGCATAAAAAGATTTTAACACGTAAATGAAACAATATATAAAATGAATATGGTTAACAGATAACTGTTGTTTTTGGCAAGAATGAAATACTGACTGAAAAGCAGGCATCACCAGGCTACATAGCGACACAACCTGCTGGGCATTACGTTGTATCAATTAAATAGAAATCAGCGACGCGTTGCGACAAGCGGTTCAACAAGTCACTGATGTTAGGCTTGCCACGTGCATAAGCTGGCACACGTGTCGCCACACACAATCTACCCTGTACATCGGAATCATTCATGAAAACTAGACGATTAATCCTGTCGTCTCCGGGGGCTAGTTACATAAGCTGGTATTGACTAACGCACTAACAGCTGCTAGTTATATTGCAATGAGAAGCCAATTGCAGGAGTGAAAATTAGCAACGTAACAGTAACACTGAAATAACTATTCTCATTTAAGAAACAATTGCCAATTTCTGCTCCATTGCGTGGCTGGCATCTCCTGAAATATCTCTATATTATAATCCTATTTCATACAAAATCAATTTCAGCACCATTTTGGATGAATTGTGCAATTTGTATGGGTATTATGAGCAGCTAATACAAAAGTTACTAGCTAGGTAATAACTTGTTTTCACCATGGCAAGCACCAATCATTAATCAGAAGCCTTGAAATCCACCCAATAGCTTATTAGCACCAAATAACTTCATTATTAGCTGTTTATTACACCGGCTCCTAGAGTGCACCTATGAATGATGCATGTACTGAATTGTGTGTTGCAACAATAAAATTACAAGGCAATTAAACTCGTTGGTTGTACCTCGGCACCCAAAACACGATCACTATCACAAATTCACAAACTATCGGAGTCACCACCCGTCTTCTACAAATACCTCTACCTTTCACAGGTCACCACGAACCATCTAAACGTGTTAAATAACCTATACTAAATTTGTTTACAGTTTAGCACCTTGTTTGATTAAAAAACAAACTGACGAATTATTTCCCTGCATTGCCCGAAGAATCTCTTTTGAAAGTAGCTACTGTTTAACAAACATTGGAGTGCAGGGCCTGGATTCACAAAGATGCGTAACTCTAAGTTGTCTTAAGTTAGGCAAATCCTAGCTAGATATATCAAGATAAATTATGTCTAGGTATTAATACACATTCACAAATCAAATATTATTACAGTAGTTAAATTGTTCATATTTTACTATATTTTATCTTTATAACATTGCAGAGTGACATATCACTAAGATTTGCCTAAACTAGGACGTCTTAGCACTTAGGCACCTTTGTGAATCTGGGCCCAGGGCTGTAGTAGTTGTAGTAATACGGCACCTAAACAAAACACTACGTTGGCACAATCTCACGCCTGGGGACGCAGACAAGGGCAGTTTGGGTATCACAAAAACAACCAAAAGGTCACGTCAAAACCCGTATTCGTACTTACAAGTGTGTAAAATATCTATCGCTACCATTCTTTGGCACTCGGGGGACCAACTTGGTTGGCAAGAATGCGCACGTGGAAGACGCGTGTCTCCCAGTTACACGCACACGTGTGTTCAGCTGAAAACACAGCCTAGATGTGAATCACAATTACAAAAATCAAGATTTCCCTACGACCAAGAATGTCGAAACAAACGCGTTTTCTAAAACATTAAAATATTGCACTAGGTCGCTACAAGTACAGGCATAACAAAAATAGTATCTGGATAAAACAAACTGTCGGCAAGGTTTTCCCAAACAACATCGCAAGCAGACTTATCAAGACAACGCTGCTGAATGTCTGTTCGTTGCCGTTAGTAGGGTGATTCCACTCTGCCGTTGATCGTAACAAACTCTGAATGGTTTCCTTTATCCATTTCTTTACCCTATGAGAATAATAATTGCTGAGTACTTTGTAAAATACAACCTAAAAGCTCTGCATGTTTTTCTTTAACGGACTTGGCCGGTCACCAACCGTACAAACGTACAACGTACACAAAGTTAAATTTATACGACCATTTTCAAAACGCCATAGACTTTACCAGACAAGTATACATTTGCAAATATGGTAGGTACCTCACTACTTTCAATAAAAGCACAGTTATAAAATTACAAAAATTTTGGCCATGCATAAAACGTCGAAAATGTTAATTTACCCAACGCAACTGCACCCAGGGAAATTTCCGTTTTAAGCCACACTGTTCGCTGTGGTCCCATCACAGTATGCAATAACGTCGCGAGGACAGTCGACTTCACTTTGGCACTCGTAGAATCACTTCACTACTGTACTGCAGTGTTGCCACACTGCAGTAGTGTTCGGATATAATGGCAAGAGTTAAACATCGTTCGCTACTTTCTACACGTTCTTCTCTGTCTACACGCAAAGCAACCACGCGACGTCGCAAACTGACACGTTTGTTTTATTGGCACGACATATCTGCACTGCGGAAACAAGAATACGTGGGAATTCAAATGAAAATCAACAGAAATATAAGGATTGATATCTCTTACATAGTATAGCACCGTATCATTCGTGATTATAAAAGTTAATGTACATAGGTACATATAAAAACCTTATTTCTAGTAACTCAAAACGACAGTGAAATGTCCATAGAGGAGATAGAAGTAGACCAAATGAGCACATGGAGAAAAACGGATGGGATTTCGTTGTAGTTCAACATGCAAGGTAACACTACTATAGTTCTTTGGATAGTCTACAAGCACATAAACTTTGCAAGTCCTACATGTCATTTACTACACGAAACACGTAATTCTCTGATAAATATAAATATTCTTAGTTTTTGCAACGGGTTTTAGAAAACTCAATACTAATACAAGCAGTAAAATCCTTGCATTAAAGAACGACTGTGTAGTATCTTTACAACAAATCAATTAGCTACAGGTCATAATGCTACATCTCAAGAACAGCACCATCTTCTCTGTTCTGTCGGGTGTTCCTAGTCTATAAGGTTCTAGTGTTTATCTCCGCGGAAGAAATCTCTTACTCTCGCGACATCGCGCGACAAAGCAAGAATCGACGAAACTTCCAATATATCTTTGTATAAAAATGTGTCGAGATACAAAATATTATTCACGTACACGTGTTGCCATGCTGCAACCTCCGACTATGCACGGAAGTATAACGTGACAATTTTACGGCCTGATGCAAATTTGTGCAAGAGAACCACTCCTCACACCTTAGCCCTTTGATACAGACCAAGCAAACGGGCACTCGTTCCTCACTTTTACAGCTTATGTTTGGTTTACACAACTTGCTAAACTTGCATTTTTTCTCGTCATGTACAAAACTTCTTCCAATAAAGAATTGTTCACGCTGTGCTGTGTAAACCGATCGCAAACTATTACAACTCCAACTAATCGCAACTACCCAACTTTCAGTTTAAACTTTACATCATAGTTTTGAACGTAGAGACGTGTTCACGTCGCAACCTCTCAAATTTCACATAACGGAATGTTGAAAACACGTTCCAAACGTGTCGAACCTGATATAAACAGTCTTCTGTACCCACCTGGATTTATCTACTGCAGAATGTTCCGCCACCTAACTTTACAAAGGCTACTCACACACAAAACTGAAAATTTCAAACGTTCTAAAAGTTCCAAAGTTAAAATAAAACATTCCCAAGACGACACTCGATCGCATGTAATCACAATGCATGCACTGATTGCCGTATTGAGCTTCATGGCACATAAACTTCAAAATGTAACATTTATTCCCATCTAGTTGGGTTCAACTGTACCGCTACGTCTACCTAAATTGGGTTGGGCAAGAATAAAGAGTCGATCTACGTTAACAACAAGTGAGTGATAGTCAACAACACACCCAAGACGTCTACTCGTTGGAACTGCGTCGGTATAGGCGGAAGTCTTCGTCTCGAGTCAACACACACAATATTATACCATCAATAGAAAGCAGCCATATAAATGAACGTGGAACTTCGAAAACTAATCGCCACGAATCACTTTAAGAGTTCTAGACGTAAACAATGACTATTCATCAAAAACAGATCCGGTGAAGTAAGAAATATCTGACCAACTAACGCACGTCGGTCATATGAGTGGCTCGCAAACATTTCTCGTATTTGCCTTCACGCTTGTAGCTACAAGTAACAACAACCCTGTAGTATTAGGCAGCTCAAGTTGAGCAGTCTCAAAACTTCTTTTCCTATGCCCGCATTTTTGGCTTACTGGGCCATCATGCATAATCTCAAAACTGTAATCTACAACACACCGCTAAAACTGTCAAAACATAGCGCTGCTAACAAATTCAACAATTCAAACATTCAACAATATTGACAGAGCTGAACAATAACCTTTGCTCTAGTTCACACTGTTGCCACCACAAAGCGTACGATATTACGTAGCGACACATTAAACCTGGATTTTAGAGCGGTTTTATTCGTTCGAGTACCAATTCGATTATTTTCTGTGCAGTAAGAAAGGAAGCTCTGGTGGCCGCTACTTTGCCGGCGCACATCCGGCGTCCGGCCGCTACTTGGCCGCCGGTACGTTGCCGACGGCGGGGATGAACCGGCAGTAGATGTCGATGCCGCGGAGGAAGACGTCCTCGTTGAGGAACTCCTCGTGGTCGTGCAGCAGGATGGGGGTGTTGTTCATCGGGGAGAAGCCGATGGCCGGTAGACCCACCTGCGGACACACATTCGTCAGTGATCGACACAAGACAGCTTGGAGAGAGAGAGAATCCAAAGTTTTTTGTTCGAATCTTTAATGTGATTTTATTCAAACACAACACACGCAAAGAACGGTTAAAAGCATGTTACCTACTTTGCTTTTCATCTAAAAGTGGTCTATTTCATGATTCAAATAACATTTAGATGGTGCTTTGAGCAAAACAAGCGGGTGGCGCAAGGTTCTACAACGCGTAGGGAAGGTTGACTCACCCCGCGAATGTATCGGCTGTCGGTGCCCCCGGTGAAGATGGCCTTCTTCAGCGTGATGTTCCTGAAAGTACGCAAACGTGCAGCTAAGTATCTCACCTCTAGTACTAAGCTAAGACACAACACACACCGACAACCACCTTTGTTCCATTTCCTAGAGATAGCCTTCCTAGCATAATACGTTACGTAGTATGATCTTGCATTTTTATTATATGGGAAGATATATTTAAAAATCCATTTGTATACAGTAAAACCCCTATCGATCGTTTTCCATGGTAGAGTACAAAAAAACGATGGATCGAGGAAAACGGTCAAAACGGGAAATTCAATAAAACGATGTAATAAGCCTAGGCCTAGTTAAGTAAATAAAAAAAAAAAAAAAATTAAAAAAAGGATTTTTCTAGGGTTTTTCATTTGAAATAATTAGTCACACAAGAATATACCAATTTAGTTATTTAATGGTGTTAATAAGTAAGTTAAATATGCACAATGAAGTTAAAATATGTAGGTGAAGTAAGTTAATTCAGACGGCTAAGCCTACAGTACGTTGTACTGTAGGCAACTATAAGCTACAGCTGGCCGCCACATTCGCGATGTGTCAGGCCCGCCTACTCTGCCACTCGGGCACACAGTGCAGACGACAGTGGAGGCCACGCCCTCCAACAGCTGGAGAAGTTGAGAAAGCTAACAAATCACTCTACGCACAGATAACTAATCTCCACGAGTCCACGGTTTGACGCACTCGACTTCATGCCTCAACTCAATAAAACAAAAATACAATCTCTTAGAAAACACGACACTAGAACATCGCAATATTATTAGCAAAAAACTCGCGCGTAAATGTAACACACTGCCATTTTAACTAAACACGGTCGGTGAACTCGGAAAGACTGAACTGGACTGAACAAACAAAGCCTGCAGCAACAGGTTGAAAGTGGAGGGAGGGGGTTGGCTAGCTGTTGTGAAGGCTCGAGCATTGTACAAACAATGACTCAACGATGCGACGATGCTTGGGCGCGCTTCGGAGTGTGGGAGGGGGGGGGGGGGGGGAGGAACCGGTCTATTCATTGGCGGTCTATTTATAGCCAGTCCGCTGTTGCCAGTTCAGTAGCGGGTGGAAGGAGATATCAGTGGTGGAACAGCACAGGCTACACATAATCGCTCGGTTGGTCGAAAACGATCCATTAGGGTAAATTTAACATTGAGAATGGCAACATTTTGAACGATACAGCGAGGAAAACGATCGATTGAGGAACGGTGGATGCGGGAAAATTTAACATTGTTTAAATGGGACTTTTACAAAAACTTTCTAAATATAGCGATCATGGCGGGAAAACGACCGATGCGGGAACGATCCATCGGGGTTTTACTGTATATCTATTACTGGAAAATCATTGACACTAATTCTAATATAACAACTTACACCATTTTAATTCATTGCAATCATTCTGGTGGTAGTACAGCGCCTAAGTTTCGTAGGACTGTATATAATCATAACAAAAACGAATTCTGACAAGAAGCCACTCCAAGCCGACTAGTTTTGGATCAAATGGTTAACATTCCAAATTCGTATGGCAGCGATTTAGGCAGTGCGGTTTAGGTAGGTATTGGTTTAGTTGATTACATTTCGTCTGCGGCCGCCTTGATCGCCATCCACCATGGGTTGCTGTCGTCTAGCTTGGTCACCTCGCGCTGGGGGTTCTTCTGTTCGAACGTGATGTACGTTCCCTTGCCGGCCTCCTTGCACCACCTACACAACACAAACACATAGTCTGTGAGAGGCAGCTCGGACAGTTTACTAGCAGGTCTTCCAATGCGCCACACCGGCCAATAGCCGACAACAAAGCATCGTGTTAAATACAACAGTCACACAACTGTCAGGTTATAAGTTCTAAACTAATCGATAGTTAGCTAAAAACAATTGCCAGTGAGTTTGTCGCAAACTTATAATAAACTACGCGAGGCAGACGAGAGTTTGTGCTAAACGTACACTAAATGTAGTCACTCGACTTGTCTCGTGGATTTCTCAGGTCCAACGAGACAAGAAACTAATAGAAACTAATAATCTTTTTTGTGTTTCTATCGACTCCGAAGGCCGCAACTACTACAAGGTAAGCTGTTGGTTCCTTCCTTTCCTTCCCCTACAGCTCAGACAAGTAGACAAAGTAAGACCCACCTGTTGATCATGGCCTCAAACTCGTCGTGATCCGTGTCTACGGAGAGCCTCACGTCGAACATGACCGAGAGCTCATCGGGCACCACATTGGACTGGACCCCTCCCTGAGACAGACAGACAGACAGAACACGTTACAGCCTGTCAGCTACCCATGTGCATTGTGCCCCACTGTCTGCGTGTGCGTGCGTAGCGCCAAAGATTACTGAGTGGAGAAGATGTTTCATCCATATGGGAATTCGTCTGCGCGTGTCTGAGCGAAATTTTCTAAGCCCGACGTGTAGTCGAATTCTCACCGCAAGAGTCGCTCTTCCAAAAGTTTAAAACTCAAGGTCCACTAAATCCCCTGGCACGTACTAGCGATCTAGTAGACCTTGTTTAACGGTAACGAAGTCAAACGCAAGGTCTATTAGATCGCTAGTAGCAGCCAGGGGATTTAGTGGACCTTGGTCAAACGTGCAGGGCAAGCGCTCCTTGCGGTCAGAATTCGAACTAGTGGTGAGACTTAGAAATTTTCGAAAAAAACTCGCGCAGATATTTTAACACGGCGATGAAACATCTTCTCCACTCAGTAATCTTTGGTAGCGCCTACCTGTATCATGGTCAGGTTGACGCTGGTGACGTCGCCAAACGTCAGCTCGGGATTGGCCGCCAGCTTCTCCTTCTGCTTCTCGCGGTACTCCATGAACCGGTCGATGACGGTCCGCAGCTTCTCGCCGGCCGTGTCCGGCAGGAGGATCGAGCCGTGACCGGTCGAGCCCGGGCAGTGCACCTCGATGTGCCAGATGGTCCGCTCGCCGTAGTAGATGGAGAACGCCTCCGTCGGGTTGGCCAGGCCCTCGTCCAGCGCCAACCCGATGTTCAGCTCGACAAAGTCAGACGTGTGGACGAACTTCTTCATCCCGTCGATACCTCCCGTCTCCTCGTCTGCAGGAGAGAGAGAGAGAGCACGTCAACATTGTGTGTGTGACAGAGAGAGAGCACATCAACATTGTGAGAGACAGAGAGAGAGACAGAGAGCATGTCAACATTGTGTGTGTGACAGAGAGAGAGCACATCAACATTGTGAGAGACAGAGAGAGAGACAGAGAGCATGTCAACATTGTGTGTGTGACAGAGAGAGAGCACATCAACATTGTGAGAGACAGAGAGAGAGACAGAGAGCATGTCAACATTGTGAGAGAGTAGTAGTAGTAGTAGATCGTTTTATTTCCTTATTGACTTTTTACATTTTGTTACAGACAGGCAGGCAGTTTTTTTTTTTTTTTTTTTTTTTTTACATACATACATACAAGTAATAAATGTCAGTCTTGACCCTAGAAGGGTATATGGAAAGCCTATGTTTAAGAACATCAGTTCTAAGAATAAGAATAATGGTGATATAATACTATTGTTAACCTACTATGTATTACTATTTATATGTACTGTGTTTAGACAATATCACTGTTTGTTATAAGTTTAGTGGTAACATAATATAATTACTATCAATGCATCATTATTGTGCAATATACCAATATGATAAACAATTATAGTAGGTACTAATACATAATAGTAAGGTATGATTCAATACATAAATAGGACTATATATAAATCAGTCAACAACAATAATAATAGTAATAATAATAATAACAATAATAATAATAATAATAATAATAATAATAATAATAATAGTAATAATAATCATGATGATAATAATAATAATAATAATAATAATAATAATAATAATGGTATTAATAATGCACAATGGTATTACAGAAATAGATTTTACATAATACATAAATAATATGATTAAATATGTTCATTTTTTTTAGTTTTTTAGTTTACCCTAGAACGTGTCTGAAAAGAATTCTTCGAGCGAGTAGTACGCCTTCTTCTTTAGCATCTTCTTTAATTTAAAGCGAAATGTGTCTGTATTTTTAATGTTGATTAGATCTGGTGGTAACTTATTAAAAATTTTGTAATTAATGTGCATCGAGTTATTTTGTGAAAATTTAGTCTTGTACCGAGTTGTGTGGATTTTGTCGGCTTGTCGTGTGTTATGAGAGTGGATTTGGTTGTTGGGGGTTGGTATATTGGAACCAGTTTGTTTTTTTACAAGGGTTGTTGCTTCGAGAATGTATAAACTGTAAAAAGTCAAAATGTTATGTTTAATGAAGAATTCTTTACAGTGCGGTTTGGGCTCATTTTTTGGTGATCTAAGGCCAGGAGGCCAAGTCTTGAAACCTCGCGACTCGGCCCGCTATGACGGTTCGAGTCACTTGTTGAAATTGCGCGCGACTTGACAAGCTTGTATTAGCGTAGTCTTGAAACCGACCAAGTGATTCGAAACGCAAAGAGAGTTCAAAATATTCCGAGTGACTGACTTTTCGCGACTTGAGTCTCCGCCCCCCTCGACTAGCAAAAGGACCAATCAAAAAGGGTGTTACAACAAATGTCGAGATATAATGATCGATAGTAAATAATCGATTTATACCATTTAGCGTGCTAAAACTAGCTACATATTCGGTGTCAACTGTAGACCCTCTCCTAGGCCTACATAAATGTATATCTGTTATTAGTTATTAATTATTATATAGTGTAATTACCTGTTATTTATTATTGTTCTGTTAACAGTGGTCCGTTAATTATTATAGCTCTTCATAGGTGCACGTCAACACGGCAAAGCTACTCGAGCGCTATCTCTTCTCGGAACGGACGAAAGTGACAACAGAGAATCAAAACGGACGCTTCGAAGAATGTCAGGGCTTAAATATCGTATTTCCTAGGTATATTCAGGATAAAAGTGATCAATTAAATTAAGTTATGGATGAGTGAAGTAAAATACACCATTAAAAAGCAATAATTCTATTTTTAGTAGGCCTGGAGCCCTAGGCCTACAAACGGCCAAATGAGGTCTCAATTAAGATTGCAAATTTACAGCCGCCGTCGTGGCTCAACGACTGCGTCCGCGGCTGTCACCAAAAAATCTCGGGTTCGATCCCCAACTTATCCGTTTTTTTTTCGCTCTTATAATCTAAAGTGTTTGCACTTGTAATACACATGAATTAAATCTTCTTTACTTAAAATGAAATTTCGGGTTTTTATTCTGGGTTTTAAGCGGCTTTAGCCGTACGCCGGTGGATATAAGAAGATAGGTCCACAAGTAGGCCTATCCTTTCGGCAAGGATAATTTAATGATTGCCTTTGTTTCCATATTAAAATAATAGATACTTATTGACTTACTCTAGTGAGTCTGAATATCAATTGATGAAGCACGTGAAGGCAGCTCCATAAACTCCGACAGCTCTTCTACTAAATCTAATGCTAAAGGTTTGTTAAGCCTAAAATATTTTATGAATTTAGTATCAGAAAGAGATTCAAATGGATTGATTCTTTTACGGAAACGATCTTGCATATTTGCAGCTGCGATTTCGGCATCTTCAAGATCTGCAATCGCATTTATCATAAACCCGTCATCCATGATGTCAAGTTGCGCGCCCCAAGTCTCCAAAAACGCCCAACTCACATTGAATTGTCTCGTGGTTTGAAACGGGAAAAAAAGTTCGTTTCCAGTCGCACCGCTAGTCGCGTGTTTGTGTTCAAGACTACCGTTTTGATGCTTTTGAGCGACTTGGCTAGATTTCGCGACTCGGAACGGGTGGTGAGTTGAAACGAGTGGTTTCAAGACTTGGCCTCCAGAGAGAGAGAGAGACACATAGAGAGAGAGAAAGAGGGGGTCAGCATCGTGTGTGTGACAGAGAGAGAGAGAGCACGTCAACATTGTGAGAGACAGAGAGAGAGAGAGAGAGCGAGAGAGAGAGAGAGAGAGAGAGAGACGGAGAGACATAGAGAGAGAGGGTCAACATTGTGTGTGTGACAGAGAGAGGGAGCATCAACTTTGTGCGGCTATTCAGCGGCATATGGAAATACTACTACGTATTAGTACCGTAGGGATAATATCGATTCATAAGTGAAATGAAAAAGGGAACATTTTGTTTGGAGCAGTTAGATTTTCAAGCTCAAGTTAACAACTACATAATCCAGCAATTGCAAACACAAGTCAGGAACCTACATGTCAACCTTGACCTTGGAATATAATGGCAATCAAGAGAGAGATAATAAATAGCATGTCTATCACTGAAAATCAGTTCATTGCAACCTAGTAAATAATAAGTAAGGCCTATACACAACTTGTAGGTATTTATTGTATTTGATCCCGAGAGACTAGCAAGAAAAAATATATGTATTAATCTAGCCTTGTGTCGCGTCAAGACAAAACCAAACGGTTGGCACACATGAAACCAACAAACATAATTAACGTACATCATAATTAACGGCTTATCTGTTTGCCAGTCGGTCCGACAACTTAGAGCTCCGCCCAGGCGCGATTTCACTCGTTGTAGTCGCGGGGACTTTGTCTCTGTGTACGGGGCCAAGTCAAACATTCACTAATCCCTCGCGATGTGTCTGTCTCTCAAGTCGTTCCATTGTTTGCGTAGCGTGATAAGATAGGAAGAGACCCTCAAAGACTGTTTGAACACAGATTAATACACTATCTGTATTGTGAATGCGTCGAGACGCATGTAAATACCACGACGACAGCTGTTCTCGGCTTTACAAAGTCGTGACAACGTGGAGAATTAATTCCGATAGTGTTCGCATGAACGAAACTTTCCCTTGCAACCGCGGCGCTCTCACTGCCGCTCACGCCACCCCATGCAGAAAAGAAAAGTACAGAGAAACTCTCTCATCTTGTCCACTCTTTTCGTGGTTTACAACTTGAGAAAAACAATCATTGCCGTAAACTCTCTAAGCAGATAATACACATGTTTAACATATCAAAAACTACCACATATATTCTATTGACTGTTCAAATTTAAATACAAAGATGGTAAACAGACCTCCAGTAGCAGAGGCAGATGAGAAAGAGGTCGGCTGAGACACGTTGTACTTACTACTTATTAATAATGTATTTATAATCATGTATTAACTTAACTGTGAGTCTTTGACTTACTGACTGATCAATGTATTTTATTTTATTGCATTGTATTATATTGCACTTGTGGGGCAGTAGCCCCGTTGCTAATAAAGATTACTAACTACTACTAGACAACACTGCACGAATGCACTCACCGGGCACGAAGGAGATGTGTATCGTGCGCAGCAGCCTGACATTGTCGGCCTTGAGCCTGCGCACGGCCTCGAGGTATCGTACTACGTAGTACGTTGTACTAGACAACACTGCACGGATGCACTCACCGGGCACGAAGGAGATGTGTATCGTACGCAGCAGCCTGACATTGTCGGCCTTGAGCCTGCGCACGGCCTCGAGGTATTGTACGCCCACGCACTTCATGTCCTGGGCGCCGCGGGCGTAGATGTTGCCTTGGTCGTCCTTCTCGGCGGCAAAGGGCGGATGCGTCCACTTGTCCTGTGTGCAACAAGTGTAACAACATACTTGTCCTGAGTGCAACAAGTGTAACAACATACTTGTCCTGTGTGCAACGAGTGTAACAACATACTTGTCCTGTGTGCAACGAGTGTAACAACATACTTGTCCTGTGTGCAGCAAGTGTAACAACATACTTGTCCTGTGTGCAACAAGTGTAACAACATACTTGTCCTGTGTGCAACGAGTGTAACAACATACTTGTCCTGTGTGCAACGAGTGTAACAACATACTTGTCCTGTGTGCAGCAAGTGTAACAACATACTTGTCCTGTGTGCAACAAGTGTAACAACATACTTGTCCTGTGTGCAACGAGTGTAACAACATACTTGTCCTGTGTGCAACGAGTGTAACAACATACTTGTCCTGTGTGCAGCAAGTGTAACAACATACTTGTCCTGTGTGCAACAAGTGTAACAATATACTTGTCCTGTGTGCAACGAGTGTAACAACATACTTGTCCTGTGTGCAACGAGTGTAACAACATACTTGTCCTGTGTGCAGCAAGTGTAACAACATACTTGTCCTGTGTGCAACAAGTATGACAGTCTGTTTCATCCCATCTAGCAATATTAGGCATGTGATATGCTAACACATTTTTTGTAATTCAATTTTTTTACCTTGTTAATTATCATTTAAAGGGAGGAACTCTACTGGTTGACCAGGGGGGCTATTCCTGAAAGTTGCCACAGTGACATTTAACTCTCATCTACGTAGTTCTCACTTGCTATTGGCTGATTGAATAGCAGACAGCCAATAGCAAGTGATAACTACATCACTTCAAGTGCGGCGCGTCATCGTGACAACATTCAGTAATAGCCCCGCAGATCCATCACGATGGCATAGTAGCCCAATGTGGCCATATAGGGAACCCGCAACTGACGTCACATCAGGATTACAACAATGGAACAAATGAATTGAACTGATGGACAAACAATCAGCTGTCAAAATAATAAAATTGCAACCATACAAATAAAAACAAGTGCAGCAATAGTAACTGCTCGCCATTTAAAACTTTTAATGATAGACAACGACCAAGTGAAAGTTTTGTATGTGTATTTGTTTGTTTCTCGTTTTGTTTTCCAAAATCAGAAGACATTATTTTTTGACAGCTTGTTGTTTGTCCATCGATTCAATTCATTTGTTTCATTGTTGTCTTTTGGTGTTGCTAGTGCCGTATAACGAGCGTCGTAAGTCCGCAGTCTCTCTCACCGGAAAGACGGGCACGACGTCCATGTGAGAGTTGAGCAGGACCGTCGGCAGCGTCGGCTCTCGGCCGGTCCACGTGATGACGACAATCGGCTTCCCGGGGACGACAGAGTAGATCCGTATTGGCAGGCCCAGACTCTCTGCCTGGCGACGCAGGAACGACACGCAGCCATCTGGCGACAGAGCAGGCAGTCTTACCATGTGACCCAGATAGCTCTGCTTCTTAATGTCTAGCCTATTCGGTTATAACGGACATCATAAAATAGCAATAATAACGAACAGAGCAAGTTGAATGATTGCATATATGCACTTCTTGCAAATTATTTATAAATACATACATACATAGGCTACATAAACGAAGAGTAATGGAAGGTATGACAAAACAGGAGTATGCTTACGCATGTTCAGGACAGCACAACAGCAGCACGTATATTCAAGTAGCCTATTGGAAATGTGGCTATTCACAAGATTTACTGTAGGCTGCAACTTTTCGTAGGTTACATCTGATATATGTTATGGTATTAGCATAGGCGTGCGCAGCGTCTAACATTAGACCCGGCATAGGTGGCGTGGCACAGCTGGGGTCTGGGGCAAAGCCCCAGCCGCCGGAGGCCATTTCGCCGCAGGCGAAAATTTTTTCGGTTGATGCAATAACTTTTATGGCCTAAAACGCGATTTTAAGACGCGACGCTTTCCGGTGCTATAGAATCTTGTGGCCCCTATAGAGAGCTATGTTGCGTTTCATTTAAATAACAGATAAATTAAAAACTATTTGCACCGCCCCGGATGAAGTGTGCCTTTGCGTAAAAACGCGCTACTGGCAGTTCATTTAAATTTAAAGACTAATTTAATGTCAAGTTTAAAGTTACTCGGCCCAGGCCGGGTCTAAAGGAATTAGAGTCCAGCGCGGCCCGACCAAGGAGGTTTTATAGTGTAAATAAAACCTCCTTGGGCCCGACCGCCAAGTTCACACATTAGGTCCGGCCTGGGCCGAATAGGCCTGGGCCGTGCGCACGCCTATGGGTATTAGGAATTACGTTTAGCTAGCTTGAGACCCATCTCATAAAATATAGGCTATTGATTATAGATGGCATAGCTCTAGTCTAGACAAAACATACATCGCCTAGCCAAGTGTAGCTAGGATTATACATCTAGGGTCAAGTCTAGCTATAATTCAAATGACTAGATAGGATATAATCAGCGTCATGTAGGGCAACAGGCATTGGCACGCAAGCCAATCTATAAAATGAAGTGGCAATTACGGGCTATAGGCCTATTACACTAATCTTCACACAGGATAAGCCTACTTAACACTGATGCCATTGCAAAATGCATTACCCTTTGCTGTAGCCCATACGATCTCTAACTCGTTTCACACTCCAGTACACATTGATATCTGCATATATGGAGATTTTGAGAACAATACATTATGGGGACGCCTGTCCTAGTTTCGACACAAAATAGGCTACAGGAACTTACCTTGACCTAGTAACTCGTACTTCCTATAGTCCAGATAGTTTTATTTGAAAGCTTTGTATGAGAAGGCTAGGCTACAGACTGCACGGCGTCGTATTCGTTTTAAAGGGGGGCTTGTAGGCCTAGGCACGCACGGGCTGGGCCTATGCGTGAGGGCCTTGGTTGACGCTTCAGGTGCCAAGAAAGAACGAATTGACTGCCAACAGGTCATTTACCTGCGATTCGTACGATCCCACCGACGCAATATTGAATAACAACCATGTCAAATAGAAACCAATAAATTGGATGAGAATTTAAAAACACTTACCGTAGTTAACATTTGGTTGAACCGATGGTATTCGTAAATATTCACGAAAATTTGACACGGCCCTGTGCTCGGGCTTTGCTTCCTTCCCTGGAGACATTGCTTCCTAGATCGTCGAACGACACTGTCACCGTGACGAGAGCGCGTTTGACACAAGCAGACGGAATTATAAGCGAGTAACCGACCAATCGCGTCGCTTGTTTATACCACGGCGTCATCGTTCGACCAATCAGCGTGCGGGATTACGATTGCGATAGGAAATAATTTCCCACGAAATTTAAAAAAATGTGGGGCAACCTTGCAGATAAGCGCAAAAGAAAAGTTGATACAGCGTCGTATGTTGACTTGTTTACTAAACTCCAATCTCTAATGGACCATTATTATCGTAAATAATAACTTATTATCCTACTATTACAAAGATGAAGTCGAATTATTGTGCAAATCTCTTGTTTTTTAACGTGGTTTTGGGCATGTACAAAAATAGATTAATATCATCTTTGGGATGAAGTGTCATATTTTGGCAGCGATGTTAATCGAGACGACGAGTGGATGATGTTGTATGAAGGTGAAACAACACCAGTCAACATCCACGACCAAGCCAGTGGTCGTACTCCCTTACAAAGCAGGGGCGTCACGACATCAAGCTTAGGGCATAGTTGGAATTCATAGTCGGCCCCTACACGTAGGTGCATCCATTGTTGCTATGGGTTTGTTTCGTTGATGGGAAATAACATGCAAACAACTGTTACCTTGGTAACAATGGGCGCCCCTAGGTGTATAGGGGCCGACTATGAAGCAGTGCTTAATTTCAGGGCGGACGCGTCCAACCTTGTTTCCGACGAACATAGAAAAGAGAGACAACAATGAAACTACCTAGCATTAGCAACCGTTAGTCACAAAGTTTGTTATAACAATAGAATTCAAAACCAAAAGATGTGCGGTTCGAAATTTATTAATTTAATCGTTTTTTTAGAAGAGGAGAAGAAGAAGTAGATGGAACACAGACACTGTCACTTCATCATGGACTTGGCTTTCATCATAGCGGCCCCAAACTTGGATATTTCTGACATCCGACACGGTTGACGGAACCTCCTGTCTTTGCTGAGTGGTAGGAAGGGCTCGCAGTACCAACCATACCTGAAACAGTGTAACATTCTCACTGAGGGTGTTTAGTAGTCGACTTATACAATACAAACTACAACCATTGTTGCGATAAGGGCCCATGTACACGTCCGATGCGTCCGTTTTTCGGTTTTCATCCAATAACAGCCCATACTCATTCGATTTGAACCGAAAATACTGATGCAAAGGGGCTGGAACCTTCATCTGCCGGCTAGTCGATCAATTCTGTTTTAAAACAGAGATTTGAGATATCCTACGTCCTAGATATTGGATCAACTTCAACTACAACGCTTTACCTGTGCTACAACCGCAGATGGCAAACTAAACTATAATACTACTTCATGACCACACAAAGTCATTTTGAAAGTTCGCTTCATTCGCGGCGAATTCTCCTGTTCGCCTACAGGGTTGGTTAAGTCACTTTAAATTAAAGTCCCCCACTAAAAATCAGTTTAGTTACTGAGTGGGTAGACTCTAAGGTCCAGTCTTACAATGTCCCAATACCTACTTATTCGTTGAATAGCTTGTTGTCTCCATGGCAACCACCAATCAAAACTCTTGAAATCCTCCAAATAGCTTAATTGCTACAAATAACTTTCTTATTAGAAGATTGTAAGACCGGCCCTAAGTGTGAATTTATTTATTTTAAATAAGAATACTTCAATTGCTAATTAAAACAAGTTAACAGGAAATATGTTTCGCCGGACGCGATACAGAAAGGCACACTTGATAACACGACATTTCGCCGCGCGTTCCTTTTGTCACGTTTTTATCACTTCCTCCGCTTAGCGCACCTCACCTTCAAACACGAGCGTCACGTTCGTTTGTTTTCGTTTAGATAACCAATAACATCGCTATGTGACGTCACAGTAGTGTTCATCAATTTACAGCGAGATTTGAATTGCTTTGTTGTTGACAGAACGCGAGTCTTTTGAAAGACTTGTTTTGCGTCGACATTATTGGAAACGTATGCAAATGTCTAAACATTATTTAAATGCGCAATGCTCTTTTGAACATAACTACACACGTCAGTAATAGAAAAACGACGCAAATCCCCCACACATTTTCAAGATTTTTTAAATACTAAGGTATTCCCGCCAATTTATACGTTTTTCTTGGTATTTCGCATTATATATTTGTTCAAAATATGGATAGAGAAGCTGAGGTGGTATGCACATTTAAAGGGAATGGGCAAGCAAAGAATACCAAGCGCAGAATACGATAGAATAGATGGATAGGAACTGGTAGACCAAGAGAATAGTGGCAGGACATAAAATAATTTGGAAGAGAGAGGTGAGCCATGAGAAGAAACAGAAGCACAAATACTGTGGAGGGAGAAAGGGAGATGCCGAGAACTGTGGTAAAGAAGCAGGAAAGGGACATGGGAGGTCGAAGTTAAAAAATCTACAAGAATACAGCGACCACCTAAATCGATCCATCTTAGAAACAGGCGCATTGAAATGTACATATTCTCATTATTTGTAATCTCTCTGCATATCCAAATGATTTGCGCACTGAAAACGATCGTAATGAACCTCCGGCCGATGTTAAAGCAAGCTGTGTTGCGAGCACGCAAACCGCAACGTCGTCACAGTTATCCTCGTTGCACAACCGCAGCAGCAACAAGTGCGACTCAAGGCGTCGTTCCTCGTACTGTGATGGTAATTATAAGGAACGTCGTCACAATTAGCCTCGTTGCACAACCGCCGCAGCAACAAGTGTGGTGGTAATTATACATGCTCCATGCCTACATCGTAGCTAGTTAAAACAATGTGATGCAACAAGTTAGTTACTGCATGACTGGGTCGTTGGCCCGTCTGTCTGTCTGTCTGTCCTTGCAACATCTCGGAGATAAACAAGATAGATATAGATATTGTAACTGGAGCATCTACTGTACAGTCAGCTTCCAAACATCTGAAGCAGTGGGTTCAGTGTTGGCTCAAATGATTAACACCCCCCCCCCCCCCCCCCGTGACGTAAATGTTGAGGGGGTGGCAGAAGGTTCAACCCCCTCCGCGAAAGTGCATCATGAGTTTGTCTGTGTACAGCTACCTGCTACATTCGAGCTCTACAATACATTTTTAAATATAAAACAAATATTTGGGTTGATTCCTAAAGTAGCCTTCAAATTGAATCTACAAACTAACAACAAACATTGTTTCTCCTGCTGTGAAAAAGCTTCTGAATGCTGGGACACTACCCCAGACCCCCCAATTATTCCTGGTTATGCCAGTGTGGGGCCCCCTTAACATAAACCAGTGTCTTATGTGGGATTCGAACCCACGTCCCTTGAATACTGCGCAATGCAGACCCGTGAATGGGTGCTAATCGAGTTGTTACGAAGGTGGTTTATTGTGTTAGATTTATGGAAATGATTACTTCAGCATTACGTTTTACTTGCTAGTATTTTTATTCAACAACTATATCCATTCACTAAATTATACACAACAGTTAGACAAAAGCGAGCCGCCCAGTGCCATCATCCAACAACGTTCGTCGACCTGCTGTCGCCTAGTCGTGCGCTATACTGCGCGTTGTGCGCGGAACTTTTAAAAGATAGCCAACAATTGGTAGGCCTACTTGTCTAGCACCAGTAGTGTTTTGGACTGTCTTCTTTTTCATTCACACATACCGATATATTGTCCCTTGAATACTGAGCCATGCAGACCCGTATATGGGTGCTAATCGAGTACGGTACATAGTTACGAAGGTGGTTTATTGATAGTTGGCACCAGTAGTGTTTGGGACTGTGCTCTCTTTCATTTACACTACCGATATATTGTTATTTGTAAACGATGGGATATGATAAATAAAGGTAACGGTAGTCAAAATTTCTAGCTTGCACACAATCAGCTGGTTATAGCCACTTAAAAAACAATGTAAGTCTCCGTTAGTGTGCCGATCAATCGTTATCTACAGTAACGCCCAATCAAAATATCTAACTGCCATCAACTAACTGCAGATATAAATTTCATAAAAAAATACCATGTCATAATCAGTCATAGGGATTATAGGTTAATTGATTGCACGTTATTCAATCAAATAGGTACTTATCTGAGTAACAAACCAACAAAAAACCTATTTGATTTTTACCAACAGTTTGATATCAACTAGACCCAACATACCTATTTACGTATTATGTAATCAAGCCAGATAACACATTCAATGAAATGTATGCATTTGTAATCTACTTGCTGTGATTATATCAGTGACTTCAAAATTCATAACAAGTTAGCCTAATTAATTAATCCATCGATAGAATGAATTGATTTAAAGTTTAAACACGTTGTAATATAGTAAACAATTATCACTCTCAGGAAAAAGTGTGTCTATACGCTCTATAGGCTACTTACTGTTCTGTACTTGAGAAATAAAGAAATATCTACCTTTATATCTAGGCCTAGGCTATATATCTAACAATATAATAATAATAATAATAATAGGTAACAATAAATTAATAATCCTCTATCAGCTTTAGCAGCGTGTAACGCCCAATTTAGACGGTTCAATGTTCCACTCAAGTTTCCTTGAATTCAAGGACAAAAAAGCATCAAAACATATAGGCTATGTATTTAAAAAATTACAACAATGCTCCACTTCCTTTGATTCCGCTTTGTCCTTGAATGCAAGGAGCCTTGAGCCGTCTAGAAGACAAGGGACTAGACTCACACGTGGCTTGTCAGCACAGGATAGCTCCACTTGTCCTTGGGTCCCTGACGAGCCTTGTTCTCAATCAACTGCAGCAGAACTGGGTCAGCCTCACCGGTTATGATGTTGTTCTCCGTTACCTTACCAGTCACCGTCTCGGCTGTGGGGGCGAGAAGACGATGTTTGGACTTTACGTCTCGTGTGTTTGCAACGACGTCGACGTGTGGGTGATTATGATGGTGAAAAAGCACCGCATGACATCCATGCCCGAGCCAGGATTTGAACCCGGAACGCAGTGACCGCGGTTTACTAGACAAACGCCTAATCGACCGCGGCCAACTATGCTGGCATGGAGCGAGAACATACTTCGCCACCGAGCATCAACTTGGGAGGAATTGATTTTTGTTACATAATTAATTTCTGTACAAAAGTAACTGAAAATTGCAATTTTTTTTTATGAATAACCTACTTAACAATTTGATGTTTTTAAAAAAATACAGAAAGAACAACCCATCAAAATGAAAACAAACCTACCAAAAGTTCAACAATATAACTCACATAGCACTTTATAGGCCCAATGGTGTTTGTTTGCCAATGTATGACAATGTTTGCAATGTAGTGGTTTATGTGTGATAACATTTCTTAAGCACCATTCACAATCAGTTGTAAGGCTTAAGGTGTAATGGTCTTGATTAGCCTCGTTGCAAAATGAGACGTTAAGCCCAAATATCAATTAAGGTGTAAGGCGGAAGAAGGTCATACAATTGACTATGCTTTGACATTTTTTACGCCTTACTCCATAAACCTTACGACTTACGCCAATTAGAACCGATTGTGAATGGTGCTTTACCCTTAACCCTTCCCAAAATGTCCTTTTACCCGACTATATCCCTGGAAATTTGTAGAATTTTTACGTAAACCAAGATCCCTACTATTTGCTTTACGTACTCTTGAGATTGGGAGCGAACGTGGTGTGTAGTTTAAAGTACTTGGCATCGTGCTTGTAACGCTCTACCGCACTCGCGTGGTTGATCTTGGGGCGACAGTCAACCTTCTTCTCCATATTTAGCCGTTTGTGAGAACCTTAACACTAATAATTTATAACGACGAGAGTTGAAGTAGCCGTCCTTGATCGCGGTCGGGAACACACTGACAAACAATCAACTCGGTTCCCTTGTTTGTTGACAGCCTCTCTGTCACAGCCTTCTAGATTACGGATAAACAAACAGCTCAAAGACATTGGAAAAATAACGTACATATCTTTAGACCAAGGCACTGTGATGTTAGGTTTTTGCATGGGATCCAATATCACCATTTCCCACCACTTCAAAAACCTCTTCAAGCTTTAAATAAATAAATAAATAAATAACTGAAAGTCCGGGTTGGGATAAGTAAATGGACAACAGGGGAGTTAGACTCAATAGAAAAGAAAACCGACCGTGGTTTCAACTGACAGGAATTCATCTTTCCGTCAAGCATTGAGTCTAGCCCCTCTAGAAAGAAATAATCACAATACATACTTCTGTAATGCATCCATTAACAACAACAATAAATAACATTGGTACATTATTGTAGATGATGTACTTCTTACACCAAACAATAAGAACGAATTAAATACTTTCACAAGCCTGAGCGAAGTAATTTCCTCTTCTCTACAGTCTATTATAGATCTCCTACGGAATAAAGGAAGATACGTGGCGATATTCCTACTTTGTAACTATTTAATATCAAATACAAAATTTAGCTCCATTCACTACTTAACTGTAATCCAGCAGTTTTATCAGATTGCAATCCACTAGGCAACAACAACAACCTACATTATATCTCTTAAAACACAATTATTATATTGCTTGGTCATAACATTTTTAGTATGTATTTTAAAACTCTGTGCATAAGGAAAGACATACATGTAACACACCTGTAATATATGCATAGTACGGTATAAACGTTTCATAATGTGTGTACATCTAGTGCGATGTGGACATTGTTTAAAAATGCTTCATAATCGTAATGTAATTTCTTGCAATTTACAAACAAATATGATAAGATAAGGTATGTCTTCTGTTTAACTGATCCGGTTTCTACTTACTTTAATTGTGTATTCCTTTGGGAGATAGATTACGTATGTAGTACATGTACATACACATTATCTGATTATTTATCTGTAACTTCCACTCTTTTTTTTTTTACAAATAGTATGTTTTTGATGGTTAATTTCCATTTTTAAAATACATTGTTTTAGATGTGAATCACGTTAAATATGGCAATATGGCGTACGAGCGAGAGCACAGCTGTTCGGAGCAAACAGGAAGTGCCTACCTCATTTCCCTTAGTTGTAGTTCAAGATCAACATTCCCCCTAACCATCAGTAACTTATACCCAAATAATAAATTACCCCTTCTTCAAATTTGAAGAAAGAGTAATTTGAAGAAGGGGTAACTAATTTATTTTTAGTTGCGTCTCCGTCTAGGCCTGGCGTACCTAGTGATGTACGGGCAGGAATATTCCCCTGGGAATATTCCCGGGAACGGGAATTTTCCCGGGAACATTCCCCGACCCCATATAAATTCCCAAAAGTAGGGAATTTATGTTTTTTTTTTATTAAATCAATTCCCAGATGAATGTGTTCATCCCAGGTCATTATACATAAGTAGTAGGCTTAGGCCTACAATTAACCCACAAGATACTGTTGTAGGTGGAGGGGGGGGGGGGGGGTCTCATGCTGGGCTTGCATTCTTGTGGGGGATTGCAAGCTGCTGTTTCCCTGACAGTGTATACAGTACAACCTTATTATTACATACAATGATACAACTCATTCATTTTGATATTTAGTTAAATTTTCTCTTGATGGCTGAATATGTCAGCTTATATAATGCTAAGTAGGTCCCTAAATGAAAGCGGCCCTTACATTAGTAAAACCGCAGATAATATATTATACACTTATGACGTTTTCCAATGGGCTGCACTCGGTGCGCCTATTATATTGTTGTGCACATAGGCGTGCGCACGGCCCAGGCCGGACCTAATGTATCAACTTCGACCGCCATCGGAACGAAACATATGAAACGAAACATGGCTCTATACGGGCCACAAGATCCCATGGCACTGGAATGCGTCATCGCGTACTAAAATCGCGTTTTATGCTATAAAAGTTAATGCATCAACCGAAAAAAATTTCGCCATTGGCGAAATTGCTTCCGGCGGCTGGGGCTTCAGCCCAGACTCCAGTTGTACCGCACCACCTCGTGCGGGGTCTAATGTTAGACACTGCGCACGCCTATGGTTGTGCATTGTTGTTTTAATCGTTGAAGGTGCACTCAGTGCGGTCCAGTGCGGCCATTGGAAAACGCCATTAAAATTAAAATGTCATAAAACAAACTAACTCATATTTTTAGATTGGAAATTTACTGTCAGCTTACCCTCCACCTATCATAGGTAGCGTAAATAGAAATCAATTCAAGCATTTTATGACACATCTTGTTTTTACTTGGAGCATTTACTTAGACCTATCATTTATTCTTGTAGCCTAGACATAAAAATTCCCTAAAATTCCTGACTCTGGGGAATATTCCCAGGAATTTTCCCGGGAATATTCCCCAAAAATAAATTCCAGGAATTTATACATCACTAGGCGTACCTCATTTCCCTTTATTGTGGTTCAAGATCAACATTCCTGCTAACCTTTTGAACGTCTTTATAAAGTTGCGTCTCCGTGTAGGCCTAGGCCTACCTCATTTCCCTTTATTGTGGTTCAATAAAAAATAATAAAAAAATAAAAAAGTGAAACAAAGTGAGTAGAAACCGGATCAGTTATACGGAAGAAATACCTAAGATATGGTGTTGCACTGACGGAAGCTCCACGCTTCACATGCTGTCCTCCTTCTCGGGAGCGAGCAGGGAGTTCATGTTGGCGATATCCTTGGTGCTCCAGGCGTCTAGGGGGTCGGGAGGGGAGGTGCGGGCGGGGGTGGGGGCAGGGGCAGGTGTTGCAAGCTCCACACTTCACATGCTGTCCTCCTTCTCGGGGGCCAGCAGGGAGTTCATGTTGGCGATATCCTTGGTGCTCCAGGCGTCTAGGGGGTCGGGAGGGGAAGGGGGGGCAGGGGTGGGGGCAGAGCCGTTCAGATGGGGGCGGACGCTCTGCACGCCGGCAGCTGATTGGCCGCGGCGTGAGGGGGTGGACGAGGTCGGGCCCACCCTGCAAGACAGACACGTCTCAACGTTGACTTATATAATATACTAGTACATACTTGGGCAGGTATTACGAGCAGCTGATAAACAACTTATTAGCTAGACTTGACATTTTCTTAGCTTGACGCTCCCCTCCATCGCTGTGACCACCCCTTACCCTCGTGACAGTCCAACAAATCATATCATCAGTAATATTTGTTGTGCTGGGCAGTGGTCATATAACTAGGGGTTGTGTCAAACTCTAATAACTTGGCCATGACAACCACAAGCCTCAATGTCTTCAATGTGTACTTTCAACTCTCTCCAAGGTAAGCACGCTGTTGGATGCTATCCTTACATTCTCCTATTCCATCCGACTGTCATCTATCAACATAGCATATGGGCTCACCTGTTCCTGGCTGTCTTGGGCCTGGGCTTGGCAGCGGGGGCAGCGGGGGCGACAGCGGGGGCAGTGTCCAGCAACGGGGGCTTGTGCAGGAAGTCTATCAACATAGCATATGGGCTCACCTGTTCCTGGCTGTCTTGGGCCTGGGCTTGGCAGCGGGGGCAGCGGGGGCGACAGCGGGGGCAGTGTCCAGCAACGGGGGCTTGTGCAGGAAGTCTATCAACATAGCATATGGGCTCACCTGTTCCTGGCTGTCTTGGGCCTGGGCTTGGCAGCGGGGGCAGTGGGGGCGACAGCGGGGGCAGTGTCCAGTAACGGGGGCTTGTGCAGGAAGTCAGGCGCGTCCGTCTCGCTCGAGCTGGATGCGTTCTTGTGGTGTCTGCGGTGAGTCCTGGGAGGTCGCGCGCCGGCGCTTCTCTGGCGCGCAGACCGGGCGCGGCGCATCCTGGAGCCGCGCCCAAGCAGCGGGCCGTCTGCAAGGGTGCGGACACAACCCTCATTACATTCGCTCTTTATATACAAGGGCGCGGACACAACCCTCATTACATTGCGCTCTCTATACACATCATCTGCATGGGCGCGGACACAACCCTCATTACATGGCACTCTTTATATACATGGGCGCGGACACAACCCTCATTACATGGCGCTCTTTATATACATGGGCGCGGACACAACCCTCATTACATGGCACTCTTTATATACATGGGCGCGGACACAACCCTCATTACATGGCGCTCTTTATATACATGGGCACGGACACAACCCTCATTACATTGCGCTCTTTATATACATGGGCACGGACACAACCCTCATTACATTGCGCTCTTTATATACATGGGCACGGACACAACCCTCATTACATTGCGCTCTTTATATACATGGGCACGGACACAACCCTCATTACATTGCGCTCTTTATATACATGGGCACGGACACAACCCTCATTACATTGCGCTCTTTATATACATGGGCGCGGACACAACCCTCATTACATTGCGCTCTTTATATACATGGGCGCGGACACAACCCTCATTACATTGCGCTCTTTATATACATGTGAATATGCCTATAGGCAACCCAAGACTACCTGTCACAGGCGAGACACTCGTAGCCAACCAGTGAACCGCCCGAAACAATAGCGCGCAAATACCGATCGCTGATTGGCTACAAATACCTCGCCTGTGACGAAAGCATATGTAAGACAGGGGCGTCACTAGGATTCTGGGATTGGGGGGGCGCAAGCAGAGGCGGACTGGGGGGTAAGGGCTCCGTACGGAAAAGGATGTTAGGGGCCCCGGGACTTGGCAAAGCTTTAAGGGGTCTGGGGCAAAGCCCCAGCCGCCGGAGGCAAAAATTTTTCAGCCTACTATTTTGTAAGAATGCATATAAACACGTTTAAAAATCGATAAATGATGATAGTTATGTGGAACAACGTGTTGAACTGTGAACACCACTTTCAAAAACGAAATTGATGAAGAAACCTTCCCAACACTGGCAGTTGTATATTTCAAACTATATTGTTTCCCAACCCTCTACAAATATCGACTACTAGTTGTCCACTCGCATCGTGTAATTTGTACTCGTAACGAGTGTTGTAGCTGGGTATGCAGCTGGGTCGGGGGCGAAGCTCCTGCCGCCGGAGGCAACGTCGCTGAAGGCGAAACAATTTTCGGCCCTGCATGATGCTTAGTGGACTAAAACGCGTTTTGAGGCGAAATCCTATCATGAATAACAATTAAAGTAAAGTCAATATTACACTGCTAATGCCTAACGTCATAGGTCTAGGATAGGAGTTCGATCCTGTCATTTGAGAAGTAATCTTATGGCTAGTGCTGCGCTGGATCGGATTTCAGTAGGCGCCGATAGATATTGCCACAAAGTTCGCCTGTTTAAATTTTGAACGCTTATAGACACGTGATCAACCCGATTTTCAGTCAGCTATTTTACGGAAAGTGGCTTTGTAATGACACACTACTAGAAAACTCTATTTCATTTTTACATGAGCCTATTCTATTACAATTGGGCAAAATGGTACTTTCAGATATAACAAAGTTTACTCGCAAACTATCAAAAGTCACTCTCAAGTAGCGAGCTAGCGAGCAGAAATCTTGAGGGTTCTTGTTTCCTATTAATTTGTCTATAGAACGCATATAAACACGTGTAAAAATCGATAAATGATGATAGGTGTGTCGAACAACATGTTGAACTGTGACACCACTTAAAAAATTAAATTAAAGAAATTTCCAGCACTGGCATGTTTTATATTTCAAACTAAACTATAAAAAAGTAAGCTCTGAGGAAGAAAGCGGAAATATTTGTAGCACTTCTAGATGGTCTATATAACTCTATATGTCCCTTTTCACTGACATGAGATACATATTATGCTCTTCTTACTATTGTTTCATAATCTATATAGCGTAAAATATTTTCAGGGGGTTGGTTGGGTGGTGGCTCTCAAGGGGGCCCCGTACGGGTTTCCGTAGTTCCGTACCTGCCAGTCCGACCCTCGCAAATAACTTTGATTAGACTTGCGCGGGCTACACGGGCGCTTTGATTCAGCCTTTACAGCGATTTGTGCAAGGGAATCATAAGGATAATAGAGCGGCCCTAAAAAGGATTTTATACACACACAACTATTTTAGTATACCAGAAGGCTGATTGCATGAAAATATTATGATTGTCACGGTATATTTGTTATAGTATTTTAATTATTAATATATAAGATAACAATGCCAGTCATTGCTCAATTACTTTACAAAAGATAAGACATATTATACTATCCACTAATACGACTTGTCACAAAACTCCATCTAAAGAACATCTGTCAATAAAGTGACCACTCTTTGTGGTACAAAATGTAATAATATTAAATACCTTTCATAAATTATATGCAGGAGATAAATGCTGATTAACGGTTATATTTTAATCAATGAAGGCTTGATTAATTGCTATTAACATGTCATAATTATTAATGAAGTATTATAATATATGTAAGTATTGTTGATCAAAAGACTTTCGATCTTCGATTTTTTAAAGAGACACGCTAGAACTTTAAAATTGGAAATTTAAGCAATAAAATTGATTGAACGAGGAAATTATTGGGGGGGCGCAGATTGCGATTGGGGGGGCGCAGGCCCCCCCCAAAACCCCCTAGTGACGCCACTGATGTAAGGTAGTCTTGGGTTGCCTATAACAGCTTTGGATATTAATTTTAGCAAGGGTTTTATAAACTAAGATACAGTAATATAGAAGATAGAAAGCATACGGAATAGAGCGCAGTGTGAAGCCTCACCTCCAAGAGTGTCGCTATCGCTCTGCTCCAGCCCCCCCCCGGCCTCCCCCTCCTCCCTCCCCCCGCAGCAGTGTCGGTGCTGCTCCTCGTGAGACATCACCTCCAGCTGCTCCACGGCCGCCGCCCTCCTGGCCAGGTCAGCGAGAACGTCCTCTCTCACGCTGACGGTGTCGGCAGCCGCCACCAGCTGACGTAGCGGGTCTGAGTCCAGTGCTGCCACCGCGATGGCCGTGGCTGACGCTGCCACCGCGGGGGGTAGCGAGGAGGGGCAGGGGGTGAACAGGGGGGTATCCACGTGGGGGTAGGGGGGCGGGGGCAGGTCCCCGGCCAGCTGGGAGAAGATGTCGCCCGCGCCAGCTGGAAGCAATAGCAAACTTACCTAAAACTATTCATTTAATTGACAGTATTATATTGTATGGGTTATGAAAGTAGGTGTCAATCAGCTGGAATGGTATATAAAGTGAGGAAAGGATCCAACAGCTTACCTTCGTGTAGTAAGATGATGGATTTGCGAGTTTGAAGTACACATAAAAGACATAATACAAAATATAAAATAAAACGTCTCGTTATATTTTGTATTATGTCTTTTATGTGTACTTCAAACTCGCAAATCCGTCATCTTACTACACGAAGGTTAGCTGTTGGATCCTTTCCTCACTTTATATACCAGTATTATATTGTCTAATGCGTAGGTCTGTCCCAGGAATGTAGTAAGCAAATTGGCAATAAAATCAAATACTGTAACAGACGCTACCGCTTAATACAGGAAACTTCCGTCGATTTCTGGAGACAGCTGGCCTAGCGGCTTGGAGTTAAACTAGGTGAATGATCGACGCGAAGAAGTTCACTCACTGCATCTAAAGCTGCCAAATTTTGTTATCGGCTGGCTTGCAATCTAGCGGCTACCTTGCGGCATGGTGTTCAACTTTGTACGTGAACTTGTGTCGCCATGGCATTGCATTACCATGCATGTTAAACGGGCCCAGTTTCCTGTATTAAGCGATAGCGTCTATTACAGTATTTGACACAATCAACAGTCATGAAAAGTGCTTTTAGTTTGCAACAGTTTCCTACGAGCCTCGAATGGAAACGCTTGCTTAAAACAATTAAGTTTGCAGCGTGTGTCAAGTCAAGGAGTTCACCTGTGTCTGTGGGTTTCTGCTGTCCTGGCAGCGGCTGAGTTGCGGGCGCTACAGTGGGCGCTACCACAGGCACTACACTGGGCGCTACAGCTGACGTTACACCGGGCGCTGCCCCGGGCGCTACAGCGGGTGGCGCAGGGGTGGCGCCCGGGAGGTCAAGGTCGTTGGTGAAGGCCATCACGTCCAGCGCGGCAGAGAGAGCGCCACCGAAGCCCACGTTTGCCATCTCACCGTCGAGAAGGTCGGGACTGAAACAATTCCACATTTTAGAGAATACAACATTGTTTTCCGTCCGTCTGCACTGTAATGGATTCAAAAGCTTGGCTTGCGCTGGTGCAAAATAGGATGTATATATATATAAAACAGTAAGTAGGAAGTATAATGATCATGGATGTAAACATAACTATAATGAAACCAATAACTGATGTGAATGTGTTAAGAGTGCCCAACGGCTTTGGATATGGGAGTGGATAGGAAGGAAACCAACAGCTTACCTTGTAGTTTGTTTCAGGTGCGGACTGGCTAGGGATGCCGGGCCCTTGAGCAAATCGAATCCAGTCCAGACACCCTCACTAGACTCCCATACAACACTAGTGGCTGCCGTGGGATCTATTTTTAATTGCATTTTACAGCTAAACCGTGTATCGTAGAGTGAAACGGGGCTTATTCTGGCATCACACTGACACCCTCACTAGACTACCATACAACACTAGTGGCTGCCTTGGGATCCATTTATAATTGCATTTTACAGCTAAACCGTGCATCGTAGAGGGAAACGGGGCTTATTCTGGCATCACACAGGCGCCCTCACTAGACTCCCATACAACACTAGTGGCTGCCTTGGGATCCATTTATAATTGCATTTTACAGCTAAACCGTGCATCGTAAAGGGAAACGGGGCTTATTCTGGCATCACACAGGCACCCTCACTAGACTCCCATACAACACTAGTGGCTGCCTTGGGATCCATTTCTAATTGCATGTTACAGCTAAACCGTGCATCGTAAAGGGAAACGGGGCTTATTCTGGCATCACACAGGCGCCCTCACTAGACTCCCATACAACACTAGTGGCTGCCTTGGGATCCATTTTTAATTGTATTTTACAGCTAAACCGTGCATCGAAGAGGGAAACGGGGCTTATTCTGGCATCACACAGGCACCCTCACTAGGCTCCCATACAACACTAGTGGCTGCCTTGGGATCCATTTCTAATTGCATGTTACAGCTAAACCGTGCATCGAAGAGGGAAACGGGGCTTATTCTGGCATCACACAGGCACCCTCACTAGACTCCCATACAACACTAGCGGCTGCCTTGGGATCCATTTCTAATTGCATGTTACAGCTAAACCGTGCATCGAAGAGGGAAACGGGGCTTATTCTGGCATCACACAGGCACCCTCACTAGACTCCCATACAACACTAGCGGCTGCCTTGGGATCCATTTCTAATTGCATTTTACAGGTAAACTGTAGGCCTACATCGTAGAGAGAAATGGGGCTTATTCTGGCATCACACTGACACCTTTACTAGACTCCCATACAACACTAGTGGCTGCCTTGGGATCCATTTTTAATTGCATTTTACAGCTAAATCGTGTTTCGTAGGCAGGCGTGGACTGGCTAGGGATGCCGGAATGCGCTCGTATTCTGGGTCCCTGGGCAAATCCGGGCCCTTTGGCAGTCCGGGCCCTCGGGCTGCTACCAGAAAGTTCCTATGATGTTAATACTTCTCTGTATATTGCTTCAAAAATCTTAACCGTACTCTATAAGTATTATTTTGAAACTATATTTGAATTTATTGTAATATTTATTGTAAATATTTAATGTTATTAATTGAATATATAACGGAAATTATTTTGCTACTGGTAGGGTGGCCTCTGTTAATCGTGCCCTAAAATAGTATTTTAGGGCATAAAATTTAATGCAACCCCCAAAAAATGTTAGCGCCTTTGGCGTATTTGTCTCTGGCGGCTGGGGCTTTGCCCCCGGCCCCAGCTGCGCCACACCACCTCGTGCGGCCCCCTTAAAACCCAGTATCCCGGGCCTTTTTATCCCAGTCCGCCCCTGGTTTGTTTCCTTTCTATCCACCCCAAATGCTAAATAAAGATCTTTAACCGTCATTAATCAATAGTTCGTCAAAGTATTTGGTGACATGATACGAAATTTATGTATAGTAAATATTTTGTAACTGAGCAAAAGAGCTTTAAACTGGACAAATAAAGAAAACACAAAATCCGGCGTTTACTAGACTATTACCACCGCCATTTGTTAACTACGTCAGTAGTTATATAATGGTGATAAGAGGGGGGGGGCTAATAATCACCTCATGATCCTGACGGGCGTTGAAATGGACGTCCTCTCCCACATCAGACGTCTGAGCTGTTCGCCGGTCATCTTGCGCTTGGTCAGCTCCCTGATGGTCACCTTGCCGACACGCTGCAACAACAACACGCCACTTAACATAGCTACGCCAGCCTCTCGTGTCCGTCCTCCACTGTCTTAGACATTCAGGGTATTCAAATCTTCTTGACTGAATTATGTCTCAGTACGGTATTGTTTTGTATTATGTCTTTTGACCTCTCTCTCTCGCTCTCTCTCTTGCCCTCTTTCTCCAATTCATCATATTACTCGAAGACCAATTAATTTGTATTTCTACTTAGTAATAGTAGGTTGGATGTAAGAGAAGGCCCAACTGGCCTTAATCACGCCTGAAAATAAAGACATTTATCTCTCTCTCTCTCTCTCTCTTGCCTTCTCTTTCAAATCCATCATATTACCCGAAGGTTCGTCCTATCCCTACACAAAACAAAGATCGATCTATGTATGTTTTATGTGACCGTACCTTCCAGTTCATGACCGCCCCCTTGCGCTGCTTGGCGCGCGTCTTGGACTTGCTCTTGATCACCATCACCCCTCGCTGCTCAGTGGAGGGGTCGTCTCCCGGTCCCAGCTTGATGCTGTACTCTTGCAGGTAGTGGTGCGCGTCTGTCGCCTTCACGGCCCTCTCTAGCGTCACCACGATCTTGGCCCACTGCAACACACACACTGTCAGTACGTGCGCACTAAACACGCGGATATTCAGGGGCCCATAAACGCAGTAGTAGTCAAAGATTGTTCCTGGTAGCCTCCTTAACATGGGAGAGGACTGAGAGTGCAGCAAACTACCTCGCCTACTTGTCGCTGGCTGCGTGCGTGGGTACACCCACCTGTTTGACCCACTCCTTCTCGCTCTGCTCGATGACGTGAGCGTAGGTGTTGCCCATCATAACGGGGCAAGCAAACTACCTCGCCTACTTGTCGCTGGCTGCGTGCGTGGGTACACCCACCTGTTTGACCCACTCCTTCTCGCTCTGCTCGATGACGTGAGCGCAAGTGTTGCCCATCATAACGGGGCAAGCAAACTACCTCCCCTACTTGTCGCTGGCTGCGTGCGTGGGTACACCCACCTGTTTGACCCACTCCTTCTCGCTCTGCTCTATGACGTGAGCGTAGGTGTTGCCCATCATAACGGGGCAAGCAAACTACCTCGCCTACTTGTCGCTGGCTGTGTGCATGGGTACACCCACCTGTTTGACCCACTCCTTCTCGCTCTGCTCTATGACGTGAGCGTAGGTGTTGCCCATCACAACGGGGCAAGCAAACTACCTCGCCTACTTGTCGCTGGCTGCGTGCGTGGGTACACCCACCTGTTTGACCCACTCCTTCTCGCTCTGCTCTATGACGTGAGCGTAAGTGTTGCCCATCACAACGGGGCAAGCAAACTACCTCGCCTACTTGTCGCTGGCTGCGTGCGTGGGTACACCCACCTGTTTGACCCACTCCTTCTCGCTCTGCTCGATGACGTGAGCGCAAGTGTTGCCCATCATAACGGGGCAAGCAAACTACCTCGCCTACTTGTCGCTGGCTGCGTGCGTGGGTACACCCACCTGTTTGACCCACTCCTTCTCGCTCTGCTCTATGACGTGAGCGTAAGTGTTGCCCATCATAACGGGGCAAGCAAACTACCTCGCCTACTTGTTGCTGGCTGCGTGCGTGGGTACACCCACCTGTTTGACCCACTCCTTCTCGCTCTGCTCTATGACGTGAGCGTAGGTGTTGCCCATCACAACGGGGCAAGCAAACTACCTCCCCTACTTGTTGCTGGCTGCGTGCGTGGGTACACCCACCTGTTTGACCCACTCCTTCTCGCTCTGCTCTATGACGTGAGCGTAAGTGTTGCCCATCATAACGGGGCAAGCAAACTACCTCGCCTACTTGTCGCTGGCTGCGTGCGAGGGTACACCCACCTGTTTGACCCACTCCTTCTCGCTCTGCTCGATGACGTGAGCGTAAGTGTTGCCCATCACAACGGGGCAAGCAAACTACCTCGCCTACTTGTTGCTGGCTGCGTGCGAGGGTACACCCACCTGTTTGACCCACTCCTTCTCGCTCTGCTCGATGACGTGAGCGTAAGTGTTGCCCATCACAACGGGGCAAGCAAACTACCTCCCCTACTTGTTGCTGGCTGCGTGCGTGGGTACACCCACCTGTTTGACCCACTCCTTCTCGCTCTGCTCTATGACGTGAGCGTAAGTGTTGCCCATCATAACGGGGCAAGCAAACTACCTCGCCTACTTGTCGCTGGCTGCGTGCGTGGGTACACCCACCTGTTTGACCCACTCCTTCTCGCTCTGCTCGATGACGTGAGCGTAGGTGTTGCCCATCATAACGGGGCAAGCAAACTACCTCGCCTACTTGTCGCTGGCTGCGTGCGTGGGTACACCCACCTGTTTGACCCACTCCTTCTCGCTCTGCTCGATGACGTGAGCGTAAGTGTTGCCCATCACAACGGGGCAAGCAAACTACCTCGCCTACTTGTCGCTGGCTGCGTGCGTGGGTACACCCACCTGTTTGACCCACTCCTTCTCGCTCTGCTCGATGACGTGAGCGTAGGTGTTGCCCATCATAACGGGGCAAGCAAACTACCTCGCCTACTTGTCGCTGGCTGCGTGCGTGGGTACACCCACCTGTTTGACCCACTCCTTCTCGCTCTGCTCGATGACGTGAGCGCAAGTGTTGCCCATCATAACGGGGCAAGCAAACTACCTCCCCTACTTGTCGCTGGCTGCGTGCGTGGGTACACCCACCTGTTTGACCCACTCCTTCTCGCTCTGCTCGATGACGTGAGCGCAAGTGTTGCCCATCATAACGGGGCAAGCAAACTACCTCCCCTACTTGTCGCTGGCTGCGTGCGTGGGTACACCCACCTGTTTGACCCACTCCTTCTCGCTCTGCTCTATGACGTGAGCGTAGGTGTTGCCCATCATAACGGGGCAAGCAAACTACCTCCCCTACTTGTCGCTGGCTGTGTGCGTGGGTACACCCACCTGTTTGACCCACTCCTTCTCGCTCTGCTCTATGACGTGAGCGTAGGTGTTGCCCATCATAACGGGGCAAGCAAACTACCTCCCCTACTTGTCGCTGGCTGTGTGCGTGGGTACACCCACCTGTTTGACCCACTCCTTCTCGCTCTGCTCGATGACGTGAGCGCAAGTGTTGCCCATCATAACGGGGCAAGCAAACTACCTCCCCTACTTGTCGCTGGCTGCGTGCGTGGGTACACCCACCTGTTTGACCCACTCCTTCTCGCTCTGCTCTATGACGTGAGCGTAGGTGTTGCCCATCATAACGGGGCAAGCAAACTACCTCGCCTACTTGTCGCTGGCTGTGTGCATGGGTACACCCACCTGTTTGACCCACTCCTTCTCGCTCTGCTCTATGACGTGAGCGTAGGTGTTGCCCATCACAACGGGGCAAGCAAACTACCTCGCCTACTTGTCGCTGGCTGCGTGCGTGGGTACACCCACCTGTTTGACCCACTCCTTCTCGCTCTGCTCGATGACGTGAGCGTAGGTGTTGCCCATCATAACGGGGCAAGCAAACTACCTCGCCTACTTGTCGCTGGCTGCGTGCGTGGGTACACCCACCTGTTTGACCCACTCCTTCTCGCTCTGCTCTATGACGTGAGCGTAAGTGTTGCCCATCATAACGGGGCAAGCAAACTACCTCACCTACTTGTTGCTGGCTGCGTGCGTGGGTACACCCACCTGTTTGACCCACTCCTTCTCGCTCTGCTCTATGACATGAGCGTAAGTGTTGCCCATCACAACGGGGCAAGCAAACTACCTCGCCTACTTGTTGCTGGCTGCGTGCGTGGGTACACCCACCTGTTTGACCCACTCCTTCTCGCTCTGCTCTATGACGTGAGCGTAAGTGTTGCCCATCATAACGGGGCAAGCAAACTACCTCGCCTACTTGTCGCTGGCTGTGTGCATGGGTACACCCACCTGTTTGACCCACTCCTTCTCGCTCTGCTCTATGACGTGAGCGTAAGTGTTGCCCATCATAACGGGGCAAGCAAACTACCTCGCCTACTTGTCGCTGGCTGCGTGCGTGGGTACACCCACCTGTTTGACCCACTCCTTCTCGCTCTGCTCTATGACGTGAGCGTAAGTGTTGCCCATCATAACGGGGCAAGCAAACTACCTCGCCTACTTGTCGCTGGCTGCGTGCGTGGGTACACCCACCTGTTTGACCCACTCCTTCTCGCTCTGCTCTATGACGTGAGCGTAAGTGTTGCCCATCATAACGGGGCAAGCAAACTACCTCGCCTACTTGTTGCTGGCTGCGTGCGTGGGTACACCCACCTGTTTGACCCACTCCTTCTCGCTCTGCTCTATGACGTGAGCGTAAGTGTTGCCCATCATAACGGGGCAAGCAAACTACCTCCCCTACTTGTTGCTGGCTGCGTGGGTGGGTACACCCACCTGTTTGACCCACTCCTTCTCGCTCTGCTCTATGACGTGAGCGTAAGTGTTGCCCATCACAACGGGGCAAGCAAACTACCTCCCCTACTTGTCGCTGGCTGCGTGCGTGGGTACACCCACCTGTTTGACCCACTCCTTCTCGCTCTGCTCGATGACGTGAGCGTAAGTGTTGCCCATCACAACGGGGCAAGCAAACTACCTCGCCTACTTGTCGCTGGCTGTGTGCATGGGTACACCCACCTGTTTGACCCACTCCTTCTCGCTCTGCTCTATGACATGAGCGTAAGTGTTGCCCATCATAACGGGGCAAGCAAACTACCTCCCCTACTTGTCGCTGACTGCGTGGGTGGGTACACCCACCTGTTTGACCCACTCCTTCTCGCTCTGCTCTATGACGTGAGCGTAAGTGTTGCCCATCATAACGGGGCAAGCAAACTACCTCCCCTACTTGTCGCTGGCTGCGTGCGTGGGTACACCCACCTGTTTGACCCACTCCTTCTCGCTCTGCTCTATGACGTGAGCGTTAGTGTTGCCCATCATAACGGGGCAAGCAAACTACCTCGCCTACTTGTCGCTGGCTGCGTGCGTGGGTACACCCACCTGTTTGACCCACTCCTTCTCGCTCTGCTCTATGACGTGAGCGTAAGTGTTGCCCATCATAACGGGGCAAGCAAACTACCTCCCCTACTTGTCGCTGGCTGCGTGCGTGGGTACACCCACCTGTTTGACCCACTCCTTCTCGCTCTGCTCTATGACGTGAGCGTTAGTGTTGCCCATCACAACGGGGCAAGCAAACTACCTCGCCTACTTGTCGCTGGCTGTGTGCATGGGTACACCCACCTGTTTGACCCACTCCTTCTCGCTCTGCTCTATGACATGAGCGTAAGTGTTGCCCATCATAACGGGGCAAGCAAACTACCTCGCCTACTTGTCGCTGGCTGCGTGCGTGGGTACACCCACCTGTTTGACCCACTCCTTCTCGCTCTGCTCTATGACGTGAGCGTAAGTGTTGCCCATCATAACGGGGCAAGCAAACTACCTCCCCTACTTGTTGCTGGCTGCGTGCGTGGGTACACCCACCTGTTTGACCCACTCCTTCTCGCTCTGCTCTATGACGTGAGCGTAAGTGTTGCCCATCACAACGGGGCAAGCAAACTACCTCCCCTACTTGTCGCTGGCTGCGTGCGTGGGTACACCCACCTGTTTGACCCACTCCTTCTCGCTCTGCTCTATGACGTGAGCGTAAGTGTTGCCCATCATAACGGGGCAAGCAAACTACCTCCCCTACTTGTCGCTGGCTGCGTGGGTGGGTACACCCACCTGTTTGACCCACTCCTTCTCGCTCTGCTCGATGACGTGAGCGTAAGTGTTGCCCATCACAACGGGGCAAGCAAACTACCTCGCCTACTTGTCGCTGGCTGTGTGCATGGGTACACCCACCTGTTTGACCCACTCCTTCTCGCTCTGCTCTATGACATGAGCGTAAGTGTTGCCCATCATAACGGGGCAAGCAAACTACCTCCCCTACTTGTCGCTGACTGCGTGGGTGGGTACACCCACCTGTTTGACCCACTCCTTCTCGCTCTGCTCTATGACGTGAGCGTAAGTGTTGCCCATCATAACGGGGCAAGCAAACTACCTCCCCTACTTGTCGCTGGCTGCGTGCGTGGGTACACCCACCTGTTTGACCCACTCCTTCTCGCTCTGCTCGATGACGTGAGCGTAAGTGTTGCCCATCATAACGGGGCAAGCAAACTACCTCGCCTACTTGTCGCTGGCTGCGTGCGTGGGTACACCCACCTGTTTGACCCACTCCTTCTCGCTCTGCTCTATGACGTGAGCGTAAGTGTTGCCCATCATAACGGGGCAAGCAAACTACCTCGCCTACTTGTTGCTGGCTGCGTGCGTGGGTACACCCACCTGTTTGACCCACTCCTTCTCGCTCTGCTCTATGACATGAGCGTAAGTGTTGCCCATCATAACGGGGCAAGCAAACTACCTCCCCTACTTGTTGCTGGCTGCGTGCGTGGGTACACCCACCTGTTTGACCCACTCCTTCTCGCTCTGCTCGATGACGTGAGCGTAAGTGTTGCCCATCACAACGGGGCAAGCAAACTACCTCGCCTACTTGTCGCTGGCTGTGTGCATGGGTACACCCACCTGTTTGACCCACTCCTTCTCGCTCTGCTCTATGACATGAGCGTAAGTGTTGCCCATCATAACGGGGCAAGCAAACTACCTCCCCTACTTGTTGCTGGCTGCGTGCGTGGGTACACCCACCTGTTTGACCCACTCCTTCTCGCTCTGCTCTATGACGTGAGCGTAAGTGTTGCCCATCACAACGGGGCAAGCAAACTACCTCGCCTACTTGTCGCTGGCTGCGTGCGTGGGTACACCCACCTGTTTGACCCACTCCTTCTCGCTCTGCTCGATGACGTGAGCGTAGGTGTTGCCCATCATCGCTATCAACATGTTGAGTAGCAGGATCGGCACGAGGACCATGAAGATGGCGAACACAGTCTTGGACAGGGTCGGGTACGTCAGATTGGCAAGCTCGGCGTACTGGAAACAAGGGACGTTGCTTTCTTATTGGGCGATAACTAGGTCATGTGACGTCAGAGGACATTGGTGGCCAAAGGCACAAGCTGGAGGGGAAAGAGATTTAAAGGAGTTAATGGGTGGAAAGTTCACATTGAAGAAAGAACCTCATTTTGTCACCTCATATAAAGTTAGCAGAGTAGCCCGAGGCCGAATCTTACACTGCGCCCAGACGTGGAGTCATATTAAAGTTATCATGACGATTGTTACGGAAATAAATGCTACAAACCATTTTATATTATCTATTTATTTATTTACTTACTGTCTATTCTATTCAGTTCAATACAACTAATTTACGAAGGAGGACAAGAAATAAGACTATAAAATTGACACTGAAACAATTTAGTAAAAACTTTAAATTGACTTGATTGAATGACAAAATTATTAATAATTGCTTTAAAACACTGAAGCTGACTCACGTTGTAGTCGCCGAGGGTGATCTGGAAGAGAGCCATCCAGGTGGTGGGATACGAGTGGAAGAGCGTCGACTTGACTCCCGGATATCCCTTGTACAGGAAGAAGAAGGACTGGGAGAAGCCGAACAGAACCACCGTGTAGATGATGCCGAACGTGAGCATGTCTCCCGTTATCATAGAGTAGACCATCGTGACAAACGGGCCGGTTAGACGGACCGCGCTGGAAACACAACAACTAGAACATTCCTTGGAGCCTTGGAGTAACAGAACTTTAGCATTCACAAACTTGCTGGATTGAAACTAAGAACAATAATAATGTGGTGAAGCTATAGGAACTGTGATTTGGGGGACTCGAACTAACACATAAGCTTCGTTTGTTTGTCCAGTTTCAATTACTCCTGGTACATAGTTGTCCCTTAAAACCGTTTTTCTGTTTTGGTGTAAATGTTTCAGTGGTAAATGTACTGCGTTTTTTGTCCAGGTGTAAATTACCACAACTGTAATGGGAGTAAGATATCTACACCTGCTATCTGAGTAGGAGTGGGTGCAGAATAACAAGAATCGCACTAAAAACTTTGTATACAAACCATCATGGAAGGTATCGCTAGCACTTGCTTTACGATTACCAGAGGATTATGTGTACACGGCGATATTAACAAGAGATGAATCAAACAACCCAGTGGTTATTGATGATTGTTATATTTTCTGTGTGGTGGAAGGTAACTTTATGATGTATGACAACCTAAAACTCGGGCAGGCTTGCCCCCAAACCTAAAAAAATCACATCAATTAGGTCTAGCCTAAAGGCCTTGGCCCCACGTTCAAATAATAATGCCAACAAATATATTGACCACCGTGGTTCCGTACAAAAATACCCTTGGTAGGCTAGAACATAAGCCTAGGTATTAAAAGCCTGGGCCTATAGATAGGCCTAGCCCCTAGGCCTAGACTAATGATAGGCCTTTATTTCATTTCCTGGGCCTAGCCTAGACAAACTTGGGACCAGGGTGTAGGTCTAGTCATAGGCCTAGTCTTACAAATACTCGTGAAGCCCGCTTTCAGAACGATTACTAAAAGACATTAAGTAGGCCTAGAACATAGGCCTAGGTATTACCAGCCTGGGCCTATAGCTAGGCCCTACTAATGCTAGGCCTACCTTATGAATAAATATGGGACCAGGGTGTAGGCCTAGGCATAGTCTTACAAATACTCGTGAAGCCCTAGAGACTTAAGCCACGTCCATAACGATTACTAAGACTATGTTTAAGACTAACGATTTACCCGATACCATCAATTATTGTAAGTAGGACTTCAGCCTAGATGTAGAATGAATAAAATTAATGAAGTAATGGAACGAGTATTGGGATTAAATTCGCCATTTTCGAATACGCCTCGCAAATGTGTAAGAATAAGGCACATGTGTGGTAATGGTGTTTGTTTGTCCATGCGGACGGTAGGTGAACTTTGTGCACCCATTTCCGTTTTCATTACGTACATCCGGCTGGTTCCAGGAGTACATGTCTGTACTTGGAACTGGACAAACAAACGAAGCTATAGACAGCGCTCCTAAGCCTCATAGCACCATTGATTCTTTAACAATAAAACAACAATGAACAAGTGACAGTTAAACTCCTCATAATAGTATATTTTCTTGCCACCAGAATGCATCTACTTGTCAATGTCATAACTTTGTCCATAACGCTGGCTATAGGTTAAAACCTGGGTAATAATAAAACATGGGCATTGTTTCAGTTGTATGTGCGCGTACTCAATGAAGGAACTCACCCAGCAAAGAACATGAGCAGGAACCAGGAGCCAGGCACAGCTATAGTCAGGATGGCCTCCTCCGTGCGCTTGTCGTGGAGCAGACGGAACGGAATGCAGGCGAGTATCAACAGGTTGGAGACGAGGAAAATGGCCTTGGCCGGAGCGTGGGGCTGAAACAGAGGCGAGCGCGTCCCTTAGCGTTGCTGCGATAAGAGGAGTGGACACGCAATGGATGGCACAGTTGGACTTGTGACGGGAATTACACTTCCGTTGTTAGTGTCGAGTGGGAGAGAAGATAGCAAACAACAGCTTACCTTGAAATGGTTTCGCAGCTGTGTAGATAACACAGATATTGGCAAGTTCCCACCTTCTCAACTCTCCTGCAGGGGTCATTGTAGGGAGTAGGGACAGATCTAAAATCAATTACTTTTGATTCATTGTAGCATTCTTGAGACACAATAATTTGTAACCTCATATTGTAAGCCTAATTCCTGGTTCTTGATCCCCTCACTCCTCCCTCCCCCCACTCCTCTCCCCCCTCTCACCAGCTGCTTGATGAAGCTGAACAGCCCCTCGTTCCCCCCTCTCACCAGCTGCTTGATGAAGCTGAACAGCCCCTGTTTCCCCCCTCTCACCAGCTGCTTGATGAAGCTGAACAGCCCCTGGTTCCCCCCCTCTCACCAGCTGCTTGATGAAGCTGAACAGCCCCTGGTTCCCCCCCTCTCACCAGCTGCTTGATGAAGCTGAACAGCCCCTGGTTCCCCCCCTCTCACCAGCTGCTTGATGAAGCTGAACAGCCCCTGGTTCCCCCCCTCTCACCAGCTGCTTGATGAAGCTGAACAGCCCCTGGTTCCCCCCCCTCTCACCAGCTGCTTGATGAAGCTGAACAGCCCCTGGTTCCCCCCCTCTCACCAGCTGCTTGATGAAGCTGAACAGCCCCTGGTTCCCCCCCTCTCACCAGCTGCTTGATGAAGCTGAACAGCCCCTGGTTCCCCCCCCTCTCACCAGCTGCTTGATGAAGCTGAACAGCCCCTGGTTCCCCCCCTCTCACCAGCTGCTTGATGAAGCTGAACAGCCCCTGGTTCCCCCCCTCTCACCAGCTGCTTGATGAAGCTGAACAGCCCCTGGTTCCCCCCCCTCTCACCAGCTGCTTGATGAAGCTGAACAGCCCCTGTTTCTTGATCTCCCCCCCTCTCACCAGCTGCTTGATGAAGCTGAACAGCCCCTGGTTCCCCCCCTCTCACCAGCTGCTTGATGAAGCTGAACAGCCCCTGGTTCCCCCCTCTCACCAGCTGCTTGATGAAGCTGAACAGCCCCTGGTTCCCCCCCTCTCACCAGCTGCTTGATGAAGCTGAACAGCCCCTGGTTCCCCCCCCTCTCACCAGCTGCTTGATGAAGCTGAACAGCCCCTGTTTCTTGATCTCCCCCCCTCTCACCAGCTGCTTGATGAAGCTGAACAGCCCCTGGTTCCCCCCCTCTCACCAGCTGCTTGATGAAGCTGAACAGCCCCTGGTTCCCTCCCCTCTCACCAGCTGCTTGATGAAGCTGAACAGCCCCTGGTTCTTGATCTCCTCCCCCTGCTGGAAGACGACGTAGGACACGACGCTGGCTATCGTCCACCCTCCCTCCCCTCTCCCCCCCCTCTCACCAGCTGCTTGATGAAGCTGAACAGCCCCTGGTTCTTGATCTCCTCCCCCTGCTGGAAGACGACGTACGACACCACGCTGGCTATCGTCCCCAGCTCGAAGCCGTACCGCGCCGCGTTGGACCAGTCAAGCGAGGCAAACAGAGGCTCGTCAGCGTCCGCGGGCCTCAGGTAGACGGCCATGCTGAGCGTCAGCAGGTGCAGCGCCAGGATCAGCAGGCGCTTCAGGAACTGGTTCTACACAAACCAGAATGCAGAGCACAGATCAGAAGGTTTCTCTTAATAATAACTCATATTTTTAGCATCGCTTAGCGTCGGTTTCATTAACTTTTCAAACTCCAATTAACTACTAATCAGACATTCTCTACAAACAAACATGGCGACTGCGGACAGCCATACATTTTGAATTCAATGTTTGTTGAAACCATGGTTACTAAACCGAGCTAACTGCCGCGTTACACGATGAGAAACTCGCAATAGTTCCTCGCGCGAGCTCCTCGCTACGAGTAGACTTGCACTTGATAACATGGTAACTTGCAGGCATTGAACTTGCAGGCAGCCGGATACTCGAGCAAGCTCACAACAATGAGCGAGAAAAGTTAGCGAGCTCCAATCAAAACCCGTTATTTTAACACGTGACCAGTGACACATGAGAATCTATTGACGCCACTACTGATGGAATTAATCATGTTTTGCCCGCGAAATAAAGTAAACATTGCAACATAACCTATGATTATTCAAACAAAGTAGTTTATACACCTGTGTCCTGCTAGGCCTAGTTTAGAAACCAAAATTAGCCTAGGCCTATTCTCCCTGTGGTTGTGCCATAGCTGACATAATTCAAGAATCAATTTAGGTAGATCAAAAAGTCGGAATGACAACTTGGTGAGCTTGTTTACATGGTTGATTACAAAATTCTACCTAGGCCTACCACAGCCTTCTCGAACGTCGGTGTCTTGAGGCCTACTAGACCTATTCTGGCGGCTACTTTTGTAGCCAACAGTTTTGTAATGAACGCCAATAGAAAGGGCAAACGGCGCTTGCAATTAATCTGTCGTGTATCTGAGATGATTGGGACATCCCTACAAATGTTGAATCAACGACTCACCCTGGCAAATGTCTTCCACTTCTCCTCCAGCAGCCTCTGTATGATCCCCCCGTCCAGCATGTCAAGATGCTCCTCCTTGGTTCCGTTGAGGCCGACCACTGACTATACTCGTGTTGTATCAACGACTCACCCTGGCAAATGTCTTCCACTTCTCCTCCAGCAGCCTCTGTATGATCCCCCCGTCCAGCATGTCTAGATGCTCCTCCTTGGTTCCGTTGAGGCCGACCACTGACTATACTCGTGTTGTATCAACGACTCACCATGGCAAATGTCTTCCACTTCTCCTCCAGCAGCCTCTGTATGATCCCCCCGTCCAGCATGTCTAGATGCTCCTCCTTGGTTCCGTTGAGGCCGACCACTGACTATACTCGTGTTGTATCAACGACTCACCCTGGCAAATGTCTTCCACTTCTCCTCCAGTAGTCTCTGTATGATCCCCCCGTCCAGCATGTCTAGATGCTCCTCCTTGGTTCCGTTGAGGCCGACCACTGACTATACTCGTGTTGTATCAACGACTCACCCTGGCAAATGTCTTCCACTTCTCCTCCAGTAGTCTCTGTATGATCCCCCCGTCCAGCATGTCAAGATGCTCCTCCTTGGTTCCGTTGAGGCCGACCACTGACTATACTCGTGTTGTATCAACGACTCACCCTGGCAAATGTCTTCCACTTCTCCTCCAGTAGTCTCTGTATGATCCCCCCGTCCAGCATGTCTAGATGCTCCTCCTTGGTTCCGTTGAGGCCGACCACTGACTATACTCGTGTTGTATCAACGACTCACCCTGGCAAATGTCTTCCACTTCTCCTCCAGTAGTCTCTGTATGATCCCCCCGTCCAGCATGTCTAGATGCTCCTCCTTGGTTCCGTTGAGGCCGACCACTGACTATACTCGTGTTGTATCAACGACTCACCCTGGCAAATGTCTTCCACTTCTCCTCCAGTAGTCTCTGTATGATCCCCCCGTCCAGCATGTCTAGATGCTCCTCCTTGGTTCCGTTGAGGCCGACCACTGACTATACTCGTGTTGTATCAACGACTCACCCTGGCAAATGTCTTCCACTTCTCCTCCAGTAGTCTCTGTATGATCCCCCCGTCCAGCATGTCTAGATGCTCCTCCTTGGTTCCGTTGAGGCCGACCACTGACTATACTCGTGTTGTATCAATGACTCACCCTGGCAAATGTCTTCCACTTCTCCTCCAGCAGCCTCTGTATGATCCCCCCGTCCAGCATGTCTAGATGCTCCTCCTTGGTTCCGTTGAGGCCGACCACTGACTATACTCGTGTTGAATCAATGACTCACCCTGGCAAATGTCTTCCACTTCTCCTCCAGCAGTCTCTGTATGATCCCCCCGTCCAGCAAGTCAAGATGCTCCTCCTTGGTTCCGTTGAGGCCGACCACTGACTATACTCGTGTTGTATCAACGACTCACCCTGGCAAATGTCTTCCACTTCTCCTCCAGCAGCCTCTGTATGATCCCCCCGTCCAGCATGTCTAGATGCTCCTCCTTGGTTCCGTTGAGGCCGACCACTGACTATACTCGTGTTGTATCAACGACTCACCATGGCAAATGTCTTCCACTTCTCCTCCAGCAGCCTCTGTATGATCCCCCCGTCCAGCATGTCTAGATGCTCCTCCTTGGTTCCGTTGAGGCCGACCACTGACTATACTCGTGTTGTATCAACGACTCACCCTGGCAAATGTCTTCCACTTCTCCTCCAGCAGCCTCTGTATGATCCCTCCGTCCAGCATGTCTAGATGCTCCTCCTTGGTTCCGTTGAGGCCGACCACTGACTATACTCGTGTTGTATCAATGACTCACCCTGGCAAATGTCTTCCACTTCTCCTCCAGCAGCCTCTGTATGATCCCCCCGTCCAGCATGTCTAGATGCTCCTCCTTGGTTCCGTTGAGGCCGACCACTGACTATACTCGTGTTGTATCAATGACTCACCCTGGCAAATGTCTTCCACTTCTCCTCCAGCAGCCTCTGTATGATCCCTCCGTCCAGCATGTCTAGATGCTCCTCCTTGGTTCCGTTGAGGCCGACCACTGACTATACTCGTGTTGTATCAATGACTCACCCTGGCAAATGTCTTCCACTTCTCCTCCAGCAGTCTCTGTATGATCCCCCCGTCCAGCATGTCTAGATGCTCCTCCTTGGTTCCGTTGAGGCCGACCACTGACTATACTCGTGTTGTATCAATGACTCACCCTGGCAAATGTCTTCCACTTCTCCTCCAGCAGTCTCTGTATGATCCCCCCGTCCAGCATGTCTAGATGCTCCTCCTTGGTTCCGTTGAGGCCGACCACTGACTATACTCGTGTTGTATCAATGACTCACCCTGGCAAATGTCTTCCACTTCTCCTCCAGCAGTCTCTGTATGATCCCCCCGTCCAGCATGTCTAGATGCTCCTCCTTGGTTCCGTTGAGGCCGACCACTGACTATACTCGTGTTGTATCAATGACTCACCCTGGCAAATGTCTTCCACTTCTCCTCCAGCAGTCTCTGTATGATCCCCCCGTCCAGCATGTCTAGATGCTCCTCCTTGGTTCCGTTGAGGCCGACCACTGACTATACTCGTGTTGTATCAATGACTCACCCTGGCAAATGTCTTCCACTTCTCCTCCAGCAGTCTCTGTATGATCCCCCCGTCCAGCATGTCTAGATGCTCCTCCTTGGTTCCGTTGAGGCCGACCACTGACTATACTCGTGTTGTATCAACGACTCACCCTGGCAAATGTCTTCCACTTCTCCTCCAGCAGCCTCTGTATGATCCCCCCGTCCAGCATGTCTAGATGCTCCTCCTTGGTTCCGTTGAGGCCGACCACTGACTATACTCGTGTTGTATCAACGACTCACCCTGGCTAATGTCTTCCACTTCTCCTCCAGCAGCCTCTGTATGATCCCCCCGTCCAGCATGTCAAGATGCTCCTCCTTGGTTCCGTTGAGGCCGACCACTGACTATACTCGTGTTGTATCAATGACTCACCCTGGCAAATGTCTTCCACTTCTCCTCCAGCAGCCTCTGTATGATCCCCCCGTCCAGCATGTCTAGATGCTCCTCCTTGGTTCCGTTGAGGCCGACCACTGACTATACTCGTGTTGTATCAATGACTCACCCTGGCAAATGTCTTCCACTTCTCCTCCAGCAGCCTCTGTATGATCCCCCCGTCCAGCATGTCTAGATGCTCCTCCTTGGTTCCGTTGAGGCCGACCACTGACTATACTCGTGTTGAATCAATGACTCACCCTGGCAAATGTCTTCCACTTCTCCTCCAGCAGCCTCTGTATGATCCCTCCGTCCAGCATGTCTAGATGCTCCTCCTTGGTTCCGTTGAGGCCGACCACTGACTATACTCGTGTTGTATCAATGACTCACCCTGGCAAATGTCTTCCACTTCTCCTCCAGCAGCCTCTGTATGATCCCCCCGTCCAGCATGTCTAGATGCTCCTCCTTGGTTCCGTTGAGGCCGACCACTGACTATACTCGTGTTGTATCAATGACTCACCCTGGCAAATGTCTTCCACTTCTCCTCCAGCAGCCTCTGTATGATCCCTCCGTCCAGCATGTCTAGATGCTCCTCCTTGGTTCCGTTGAGGCCGACCACTGACTATACTCGTGTTGTATCAATGACTCACCCTGGCAAATGTCTTCCACTTCTCCTCCAGCAGCCTCTGTATGATCCCCCCGTCCAGCATGTCTAGATGCTCCTCCTTGGTTCCGTTGAGGCCGACCACTGACTATACTCGTGTTGTATCAATGACTCACCCTGGCAAATGTCTTCCACTTCTCCTCCAGCAGCCTCTGTATGATCCCCCCGTCCAGCATGTCTAGATGCTCCTCCTTGGTTCCGTTGAGGCCGACCACTGACTATACTCGTGTTGTATCAATGACTCACCCTGGCAAATGTCTTCCACTTCTCCTCCAGCAGCCTCTGTATGATCCCCCCGTCCAGCATGTCTAGATGCTCCTCCTTGGTTCCGTTGAGGCCGACCACTGACTATACTCGTGTTGTATCAACGACTCACCCTGGCAAATGTCTTCCACTTCTCCTCCAGCAGCCTCTGTATGATCCCCCCGTCCAGCATGTCTAGATGCTCCTCCTTGGTTCCGTTGAGGCCGACCACTGACTATACTCGTGTTGTATCAATGACTCACCCTGGCAAATGTCTTCCACTTCTCCTCCAGCAGCCTCTGTATGATCCCCCCGTCCAGCATGTCTAGATGCTCCTCCTTGGTTCCGTTGAGGCCGACCACTGACTATACTCGTGTTGTATCAATGACTCACCCTGGCAAATGTCTTCCACTTCTCCTCCAGCAGCCTCTGTATGATCCCCCCGTCCAGCATGTCTAGATGCTCCTCCTTGGTTCCGTTGAGGCCGACCACTGACTATACTCGTGTTGTATCAATGACTCACCCTGGCAAATGTCTTCCACTTCTCCTCCAGCAGTCTCTGTATGATCCCCCCGTCCAGCATGTCTAGATGCTCCTCCTTGGTTCCGTTGAGGCCGACCACTGACTATACTCGTGTTGTATCAATGACTCACCCTGGCAAATGTCTTCCACTTCTCCTCCAGCAGCCTCTGTATGATCCCCCCGTCCAGCATGTCAAGATGCTCCTCCTTGGTTCCGTTGAGGCCGACCACTGACTATACTCGTGTTGTATCAATGACTCACCCTGGCAAATGTCTTCCACTTCTCCTCCAGCAGCCTCTGTATGATCCCCCCGTCCAGCATGTCTAGATGCTCCTCCTTGGTTCCGTTGAGGCCGACCACTGACTATACTCGTGTTGTATCAATGACTCACCCTGGCAAATGTCTTCCACTTCTCCTCCAGCAGCCTCTGTATGATCCCCCCGTCCAGCATGTCTAGATGCTCCTCCTTGGTTCCGTTGAGGCCGACCACTGACTATACTCGTGTTGTATCAATGACTCACCCTGGCAAATGTCTTCCACTTCTCCTCCAGCAGCCTCTGTATGATCCCCCCGTCCAGCATGTCTAGATGCTCCTCCTTGGTTCCGTTGAGGCCGACCACTGACTATACTCGTGTTGTATCAATGACTCACCCTGGCAAATGTCTTCCACTTCTCCTCCAGCAGCCTCTGTATGATCCCCCCGTCCAGCATGTCTAGATGCTCCTCCTTGGTTCCGTTGAGGCCGACCACTGACTATACTCGTGTTGTATCAATGACTCACCCTGGCAAATGTCTTCCACTTCTCCTCCAGCAGCCTCTGTATGATCCCCCCGTCCAGCATGTCTAGATGCTCCTCCTTGGTTCCGTTGAGGCCGACCACTGACTATACTCGTGTTGTATCAATGACTCACCCTGGCAAATGTCTTCCACTTCTCCTCCAGCAGCCTCTGTATGATCCCCCCGTCCAGCATGTCAAGATGCTCCTCCTTGGTTCCGTTGAGGCCGACCACTGACTATACTCGTGTTGTATCAATGACTCACCCTGGCAAATGTCTTCCACTTCTTCTCCAGCAGTCTCTGTATGATCCCCCCGTCCAGCATGTCTAGATGCTCCTCCTTGGTTCCGTTGAGGCCGACCACTGACTATACTCGTGTTGTATCAATGACTCACCCTGGCAAATGTCTTCCACTTCTCCTCCAGCAGCCTCTGTATGATCCCCCCGTCCAGCATGTCTAGATGCTCCTCCTTGGTTCCGTTGAGGCCGACCACTGACTATACTCGTGTTGTATCAATGACTCACCCTGGCAAATGTCTTCCACTTCTCCTCCAGCAGCCTCTGTATGATCCCCCCGTCCAGCATGTCTAGATGCTCCTCCTTGGTTCCGTTGAGGCCGACCACTGACTATACTCGTGTTGTATCAATGACTCACCCTGGCAAATGTCTTCCACTTCTCCTCCAGCAGCCTCTGTATGATCCCCCCGTCCAGCATGTCAAGATGCTCCTCCTTGGTTCCGTTGAGGCCGACCACTGACTATACTCGTGTTGTATCAATGACTCACCCTGGCAAATGTCTTCCACTTCTCCTCCAGCAGTCTCTGTATGATCCCCCCGTCCAGCATGTCTAGATGCTCCTCCTTGGTTCCGTTGAGGCCGACCACTGACTATACTCGTGTTGTATCAATGACTCACCCTGGCAAATGTCTTCCACTTCTCCTCCAGCAGCCTCTGTATGATCCCCCCGTCCAGCATGTCTAGATGCTCCTCCTTGGTTCCGTTGAGGCCGACCACTGACTATACTCGTGTTGTATCAATGACTCACCCTGGCAAATGTCTTCCACTTCTCCTCCAGCAGCCTCTGTATGATCCCCCCGTCCAGCATGTCTAGATGCTCCTCCTTGGTTCCGTTGAGGCCGACCACTGACTATACTCGTGTTGTATCAATGACTCACCCTGGCAAATGTCTTCCACTTCTCCTCCAGCAGCCTCTGTATGATCCCCCCGTCCAGCATGTCTAGATGCTCCTCCTTGGTTCCGTTGAGGCCGACCACTGACTATACTCGTGTTGTATCAATGACTCACCCTGGCAAATGTCTTCCACTTCTCCTCCAGCAGCCTCTGTATGATCCCCCCGTCCAGCATGTCTAGATGCTCCTCCTTGGTTCCGTTGAGGCCGACCACTGACTATACTCGTGTTGTATCAATGACTCACCCTGGCAAATGTCTTCCACTTCTCCTCCAGCAGCCTCTGTATGATCCCCCCGTCCAGCATGTCTAGATGCTCCTCCTTGGTTCCGTTGAGGATGATGAACAACGCAGAGTTCCAGTCTGTAACGTAACACGTCGTTGTAGATGATCGGACACCACTTCAAGACGTCAATTGCATTTAAATAAAAATAAATAAATAAATTCACATTTAGAGTCTACCCACTCAGTAACTAAACTGATTTGCAGTGGGAGACTTTAATTTAAAGTGACTAAACCAACCCTGTAGGCTCCGAACACCATCGACGAGTGAGCGATAACCAATCAAAGATCGATATTTCAAATACGAAACATATGAAACAGTGATTGGACAGTGCGAACACCTGCGGACAAATGCCAGAATCAACAAGGCCGATTCAGAACAACTTTGAGTGCTTCGTTCCTAGGACGCCTCCAAAGTCACCGTTTACTTATTAACGTTATTGATTGACGTCATAGTTTGAGTTGACTCACTGGTCCGTCCGTCTGGCAGGAGGGTATCGAGAGCGTTGAGCGGGTACGCCGAGCAGGTGATGTTGCTGTAACGCCAGAACTCTCGGGCGCTCAGCTCCAGCATCTCTCTGAACACCTCCGCGCGGCCCAGCTTGCACGCGAGGGTGAGCGGTGTGAGACCGGACAGGTTAGCCAGGCCGTTCTTGGCCGGCAGCTTGGGGTGGCGTAGCGCGTAGCCAAACATGTCCTGACACGCCACCATACACATTAGTTAGGGGACACAAAAATAAACCAAAATGACTAGCTAGAGAATTTAGTTCTCCTTCTTTGACCCAAAGAGATCACACACTGAAATTATTAAACAGCACTTCGTCAATACATTCTAATGACGCACAAGTCTGAAAATTGAAGTGTGTCGTTATGCGATTGGCACGATAGATTGAACTGAACTGACCTCTGATCTCGGAGGTCACCACTCACCTGAGAGATGACCCGGTCTGTTGACTTTGACATATTCTTTGTTCAAGTACATATTTCCCTTTATCAAAATGTTCTTAAATTTATTACAATGTGCAATGTGTTGTTACAACAGGTACACATTTAAATACGAATGTTTGAACAGTGGAAATATTTATTGAAACAAGGATACATTTATAAGAACGAGAACGAGCATTAAATTATGTAGGGAATTACATATTTTAGTTTAATTTTTGACAATTTTAATATGTAGGTACCTTTAAAGCAATCTTAACGGACAGAAATCAAGGATGCCGCAGGGTAAGTAGACATGATGAATGTGCTCACCAGCTTGTCGCAGACGACCACCATGTGCAGGATCATGTTGCCGAACGTGTCCTTGAGGTCGGGATGCGCTCCCGAGTCCAGCAACAGGTTGTAGACGCTCTCGTTGGCGCAGCACGCTGCCCATGACAGCGGGTATTCCCCCAGGTAGGCCAGACCCTCGTAGTCTGTGTGCTTGGCGGGCCGGGCTCGCTGCTGGTCGCGAGGCAGGAAGAAGCTGCCTGCACTCACGCACAGCAAGTATATAAATAAAAGAAATTACTAGGCTCAGTTAATATTTTTTTTTTAATTAAAACTTAGTTTGGACTAAGTTTGGAATTGCATAAGTTCCAACTCTGGGTGTTCGAAAGAAGAACAAGAAAAAGAGTTTGGACATATGAAAGTAATAGACATAGAGAGGATCCCAAGCCAAGATGAGACGACAATAGGAAGGCCAAGAGAGATATGGGAACGATTAATTAAAGAGGATAAAAAGGCGAGATAAATCGTGGATGTGGCGACAGCACAACTGTGGGAGGGCTGAAAAGATTGGAATGAATTGGTGGAGAAGCAGGAGGAATATGATGAAGAAAAATGGAGCCTGACAAGCTCAGTATCTACAAGTGTCATACCCTAGACAAGGGTGGGCAAGCACCACTCAACCCGACACAGTTGAAAATGAGTAGTTACTGTTATTAACCGAGTTTGAATTAAAAAAGGATCACTGTAATCGGTCAGCGGCTGCCTACAACGAAGCGTGCATCTTGTAGGGTCAAAGCTCGCGTAGGTATGGCAACGTAACTCACCGATGGCTCTCTGGCAGACGTTCGCCCCGGCCTCAACCAAGTCCTGGACGAGCTCGTTGTTGGCGTAGGCGATGGCGAGGTGGAGGGCACTGGCGCCTGAAACACACGTCGTTGCATCGTTCAAGACATACGCACGGGTTCCAGTATCACTCAAATATAGGTATTACAGGCTACTTAAAGAAACTCACGTTCTATTTTGAAATATATATACTATAGGCCTATAGCTACACAAAGCTATAAGTACAAATTCTATTCTACTGTCAGTGTGATATAGGTAAAATGTCGGTACTTACCCAGGTAGTCCTCCCCCTCCACGATATCAAGCGCCTGCTTGGGGAAGCACTTGAGAAGCGTGCGAGCGAGGCGCGTGTGCAGCTTTGTGTCGCAGATGATGAGAACGTGTAGCAGACTCTCGCCCAATGAGCCGCGGTATTGCATCTGCCAGCACGCCTCGTGATCCTGCACACCAATATCCAATCCAATCAGTTCAACACTACCGTGCTACAGCGTTTTACCCTTCATAAAGTACCTTCACATATTGCTCAAACAATGAATAATCACATCTACCATACAGATGGATCCAGAGATTTACGTAGCAATCGTTGGTAAAATGAAGCCACAAAACTACAGTTGTTGGCAATTGTTTTCCTATGACATCACACACTATTTATTTTGTACACTCCAACTCACCTCCCATTTCCCCAACGGGTCGTGGGCACTCAGGGACGCTTCAATTGGCAACACCACCTAGAAAAAAATGGTTATTAAATCATAGGTTAAAATAGTCTAGTAAACAAATAAGCTGATTCATTTCGATCGGAGGTGAACTAGTGACGAACCTGGTCCTGGTCTCGGAACTTCCAGCGTAAATACTCGGCCCGGTTGATGATCTGGCCTCGACCCTCGTTGTACATGAGGACTCCAAACTGTTCCTTGATGAGTTTCTCGACCTCTGATTGGCCACCGACGTTGTACGCGTCAATCAGTTCCCCGCCCTTCTTGTAGTTGGCCATGCGGTACAACAGACACTCGTCCTCGTTGGAAGCCTGAAATTATTAAATAACACTTCGTTAATACATTCTCATGATGCACAAGTCTGAAAACTGAAGCGTGTCTTGCGATTGGCACGATAGATTGAACTGAACTGACCTCTGATCCCGGAGGTCACCATGCACTCACCTGAGAGATGACCCGGTCGAGCACTGAGCCGTCATTGGTCGACGGTTGACCCCCGCAGCACCACGAGTTGCCCATGGGTGCGGCATCGTCACCCTAGGACATCGCCTGGGAGGAACCACCCACCTCGGCCCGCCTGGAAAGTACATGGATGCTCAACAAGTGTCCATGACAATTGACAAGTGTCCATGCCTAGGCCTATCAACAGGTGGATACGGCCTACACGCCCCACACAAGGCCATGATATGTATATTAAGTTTATGTATATTAAGTATGTATATTATAAGATTGACGATGCCTATATTTGTACCATGTATTAATCGACAGGCAAATAAATAAATAAATAAATAAATAAGCATACAACCACACTGAACGAACGATAGCCTAGGCCTATATAGGCCTAGGCCTGCTAGACTTTGGGGCATAGCACACTAACAACGAAAGATTAGGATTAGCTCAACATACTTGTAGGTTAGAGTTCCCCTTCTGGATACAAATTAACGTTAGTGCTATAGATTGACGCGAAAGAAGATGACACAGAAAATAGTTATGATAACTTACACATTATTTGTGATGCTTTAATACATGACAAGACGTATGATCATGATCGGTAGTATGGCCTTGATTACGGCCTTGACCGATGAGGGTTGTCATCAAACAAAATTTCTTCCGCCATGCTTGATTCTGCCATGTGCTCGTCACAAACGATAGATCGATTCAAAGATTTGTATTCCTGGATCGATTAGTCGAAATGTACTGGCGGCAGTATGAATGTCAAAAATTATATCTTAGAAATATGAAATGTTTTTCATTTATACCTTTATTTAGGATGTACTCTGTGCTAGAGCATTCAATGAGCATTTGAGAGAATTCAGTATGTAACTGAGGGTAAATTACGATAAACTGCAGAGATGTAAATGGAATGGGAGTTAATCAGGAGGTGAGGAACGTAGCTAAGGTGTACGTGATCACGAAACTGTCACCAAAACAATATGCTACTCGCAAGTACATTTACCTGTTTCAGACCCCATCAAGTCGTACTAATAATTAAAACTAAACAATAATAATAACTCACTAAGGTCACAAAGGTATTAGGCTCTTTTGATAGTTGGAAGGGAATGTGTATCTTTGAAAAGACTCAACCTAAGCATTCGTCTTAGACTGAGGAAAACATCGGAAAAACCTTCAGTCAGGATTGCAGGTATCGGCGACCTCTCGAACCAGAGTCTCGCTTGTCACCGCTGAGCCACCCCTATCAGAGTGTCCTTGCATGAACAGGCAACAGTAATATGTACAATGAACTTCAATAAATCATCACCTGGCTTCAGAGCACCAACACACTTTCAGGGTGAAAATCAGAGATCCAGCAGCCCCTAATTTATCGTCGCTAGCCCACACACACACGCGCACAAATTTGAATTGGTTCAATTGCACTTTGCGTTTGACAATTTTATTTAATCCAAATCAATGTGAATCGGAAATTTGTCTTCAAAATTTATTCTACTTTCCTACAACACAGTTTCGTGTGTAGACAATGAATGCTATACTTTTCACACAATTCGGTTTATTGATTAATATGATTAATATCAGAACAAGTGTTATTTGCGTAAGCTGAAGCGTTTGCAACGACGCAAGCTCGAACTCAATCAAACGACACTTTAGTAAATAATTAATGTGATGAAAGTATCAACGTGTCGGATTGTTTACTGATATTTTGACAATAATTCTCAGCCAAATCAATAAATCGCGCAAAACACGTCAGGTTCTAGAGACTGTAATCAGAGAAAAGTGTTTACATGTAAACATACTCACCTTGTAACGGTGTAGATGTATTTCGGTAGCTCACAGCGGAATCTTGTTAGATCCTGAGAGAGTATGAAGATGGATCCTACCTCAAGTAAAGCTGGGTTGATGTTTGGCCATGTTGTGTTGTTGAAGACACAGATCTATTGGTAATCTCAGGTGTCAGCTGCGGACCCTTCACTCTCTATTGACTCCCTGGGTCACGTGACTAGCGGAGCGTCGCGGCGCCTGGTACGACGAGGGCACGAGGAGCAACCCCCCCCCCCCCAACACTCTCACTCACGCAACACAAGCTATGAATGTAGGCCCCGTTTGGTCCAGGGTGACTCTGCCAATCACAAGAGGCGGCGAAATGACGTCCTCGCCTTTCCATATCCTCTTCTTAACTCATTTTAGTACCAGTCTTACTATTCCATCTCCCTACAGTCACCCCCCCCCCCCCCCCCCCTCCTACGCCGTCAAGTACGTCGTTAAATACGAAAGAATACCAGTATTCCCCTTTCCTGCCATTCAACCCCCCCCCCCCCCCCGACGTCATACCAGCAAGTTGTCAAGTACGTCGTTAAACACGAAAGAATACCAGTCTTCCAAATATTTCCCGCCTTATCACCTAGGCCTAGTTGTCAAGTACGTAGCTAGAAACCATATCAGTATCATCAAAATCAAGCCAAATGTATTGGGCATACATCGTCGCGATTAGCGCTCATTACGAATAATTAAACAATAAAGATGGGCAAAATGCACATAACAATACCATAGACAACAATAAACAAATCCTATACTTCACTGTGCATCTGGCCCCGTTACATGATTATATTGTTTCACAATGCACTGAAAAACAGAAAATAATGTATTCTAGTTAACCACGACATGCTTGGTTATTCGACTAAAAGCAAAATCGTGGAGTGACCATAAAAGAATTAAATGCATAATTCTATAAATGCACGAATCTAGTGATTTTAAGGTATTCTGTTCACTCAAGAAATCCGCTATTAGTTCTTAGAAGACGAACAGAAATAACATAGAAATGAATAGTCAGTGTCATCTGAGAGAGAACCGTTACCGCTGCATCAGAATGTCAAAGGAGGGGAAATGAGGGGAAATAAAGAACGTTCAATAACACACAACACAAGGCAACATTAATAAACAGTTTAATCGTTCCAAATACTTCTTTTATAAATTATTATTAAACATTCTACTATCTGGTTAAAAATAACAAAGCAAATGATAGAAAAATGTATCCGAGTACCTATACATGAGTCTCTCAGCTATTGACGGCAGCTCGCGGCTTGAAAGGTAACCGGATTAGGTAACGTAGGCTAGTTCAATATAGGAAAACAACCAACGGTCTTAATTCAAGCAATTACTTTCACAGCTACAAACAATGTTTGCGTCCAACTATCCCTCAATCTTACGAGATACAATTTTCAGTGCGGAAAAATCATTATGAGCCATCTTTGCTGCAACAAGTCCAAAGTCACAGTTTAGATTTGCTAAAATCAAATATAAAATTATGTGATGATGATTCTTGTAACCTTACTTCTTAGTTATTACAATAACGCTATTCGAGAGAGTTAAAAATAAGAGAACCCACTAGGAATCTAACCAAGGAACATACTAACGAGCCACACTAGGACTTTGCGTCGTTGCGAGCATCAAACAAAACGTTTCCGTCGAGTCTCTGTCGAACCAGACGCGTAATTCACGTAACAACTAAACTTGTTTACAGTCTGCAAATCTGCCACCGCGTGCAAACACATCTGCGGATATATGTATACAATAGTTGCTAGCCAGGAACCTCAAGCCATGTTTACCTGCCATGTGGTACACATTGAGTAGAACAAAGCAGCTTCAAGTGATTTCAAATCAACATGTTAAATGGCACAGTCTCATAAAGTTTTAAAAAGTTTCAATTTGAAAACCACAATGTATGTAAATATATACCAGGCTATTCAGTTCATATTCCATCATGATATGTTTTCATATTATATTCCCTTCCGTAAGTCGTATTTTTCCACAGCGTTGCAAACAACCTTAAAAACGGATACTCCTACATTTAGTTTCACAGAAACAAACATTTGACAATGTTTGTTATACGTACAAGCGTTGTAGACATACGAAAATCTGTACACGATAAAAATATCTAAAGCAAAGGCTTTAAATTCAACGGCAGATTGAAATCAGCCCCGAGTTGCCCAGGACGATGGTTGCAAGAGTAAAAACTAGTCCGAGATACTTTGTAGTCTGCGCTGCGGAGGCCCTTCACAAACATGTGCCACCACTAAAAACATCTGATCACTAAAATCATCTTGGGAATCAAAAAAATCATCAAGAACACAATCAAAAAACAAATATGTGATCTACAAAAAATAAATTAAAATAACACATTCCTTATGTGGTAAAAACAGTGTTAATGAGATTGCCTAACCTAATCTCTCCGTCGTTCATCATCACAAGGCGGGTTATATTGCAATAGGTCTCCACTATGAAGCCTACACATACACAACGGACTTTACTTATTATTACTACTTGTTCACTGTCGGTCAGGACAAATTCTCCAGCCCGTTCCATCTAAAGGAATTCTATTCGTGGCTCGACGTACGTTTTTGAAAAGAAAAGAGCTTGAAAAGGTTTAGATATGTATGTTTACAGACGTATTCTAAATGAAGGCACCGATGGTGGTAGTGTAATTCTGTTTAGTTTCAGCAGATCAATATGAAGTAATTGTAACTGTTATGATGTTAAAAAATGGTACAACGAACGATGGCCGTAAACGTTTGGTATCTCAAACAAACACACGGCTGATACAAACAAACCAGCAACGTCACATCACGTCATTAAAACAATTATCTTCAACTTCGAAATATTAATATTTTTGCCACGTAAAGTCGGAAACGCTGAAGGATTTGTCTCGACGTCTAGAAAACAAATCATTTGGACCTCACTCAACACCCTTTAGCACTCGAACAACATTCGCGATCGAGCAACAATCGCATTCTCGTAAATAGCGTTATGTACGGTATCCAAACGCTAGCGTTCTCATAATGTATGAGGCATTCCAACACTAGCGTTCTCAACGTGAAATTAAAGGTATTAGGTCACAAGCGAAATCGTTATTTAATAACGTATTCGGACACAACTGCTCAAATAGCCTATTTATTACAAGCATTTAAAAACACTGTAAATATCGTCTTCTTTCTCTTAACCTACCGTAGAGTAACATTCTTAAAATCATCCCATTCTTGTTTGAAAACAGCTCTTAACACTAAAATATTATTAAACACTTTGTTTTCATTAGCACCATCAAGTTCACATTGGTAAATTAGGTCGTAGTAGTAATTTAAAAACAAAAAACGTGCTTTCGAACGGTGAAAATAGATCTCCCACGTCGAGTTGTGTCTGAAAAGGACTCACCTTAAGGGCTAATCCATCGTATACACATGGCAAAGTGAACGTTGCTACCTGTGCCCGTAATATTGGTCACAACTGTTTTGTTCAGTCCTCGATCTACATTACAACAGAAACTTTCACAGAAAGGATTACGATACGCATTCATTGTACCACAGGTTATCGTATTACCATTATGTATTACCATTTAAATTGCCCCGTTCTTATCTTCCGATACTATTCATTGCAGCATAATCCAGGAAAAGTCAAAGAAGAGTAAAACAACGTGTACAAAACATTTCTTACACTCTCTGCTTTACTTTAATCATGTCACTGGCACACTCTGTGTCAAAGCAAACATTATCTCCCTCGTTCTATTACCACTTATCATAAAGCTCATATTTTAATCGTACACAAGTTTTGTGTTAACTAATGAAATCCACAATAACAACAAATGTAAAATAAATAATTAATGTAGAAGAATGCATTGCGTTCTCACCCTGTACATACTGTGCAACACTGTAAGTGAAACGTTTAGAAGTCGTAGTATGGTTGTTAGTTTAACAGCGCAGATAATCATAACAAGTGCCGTATGACTTGTAGGCCAATGTGTGTTCCTTGCAAACAGCTAGGACAACCGAGAGAGAGAGAGAGAGAGAGAGAGAGACGCAAGAGATCTACTTTCACCATCACAAACAGATCATTGCTGAATAGTAGGCCTATAAAACACAAAAAAGCTACTTTTAAAAAGTGTACACACTGCCGGCGGGCAAAGCCAGCTCTCACAAACGTTCGTTGCTCCGATAAGAATTGCACAATTTAAATAAAAAAACAAATAAATACAATAAATACTTAATGGCAAAATTAATAAATAAAAAAACGAAAACGTCGACAAAACGCGTTCGCAAGTATTTACATCTAGTAGGTATTACTCGGCCTCCGCCTATGTACACAGTCGCGCAAGTCCGCGACTAATTAAAACTCGCGCGTACAAAACTAATTATCTTCTCGTAAAACATTCATATTATTATGTAAAAAAAATCTCCACAAGAAAAATACCTCAATAATGTGTGTGTGTTTGTGTATGATTATATAACGTTCAGATAAGAACTTGTCGAGTGGTTTGTGTGTTTCAGCTCAGGCATCTTCTGCCGCGTGATTGGTCGACGCCCTGGGTCTCCGCTTGGCGTCGTCGTTGAACCGCGAGAAGAAACTCTTGCGCCTGATTCGCTCCTGCATCGTCTCCGAGCCCTCGTTGTCGGCGGGTGGCCGGCGCTGGTAGGGGGGGCTGGTGGGGGAGCCCCCGCGAGAGCCCCAATCTGCCGAGCACACGGAACAGTCGTCAACACTCTCCGGCTCCCCGGAAGAGTCCGGGGCTCCGGGGACGGCGGTCGTTGGGGGGGCGTCGGCGAAACCGTTTGCGTCGACGACCTTGACGACGGTCACCGTCTCGCTGACGGACGCCTCGTTGACGGCCGGCTTCGATGGCGGCCTGTCGGGCAGCCTCACGCTGATGGAACAAGACACGTCGGCGTCCGCGACCTTCTTCGCGCCCCCGAAACCGAACTTCCTCCCCTTGGGGGCCGCCACCGCCTCACCGGGGACCAGGACCCCGTCGCTGGCAGACCCCGCGTAGAGGGACCGAGTCTTGCGGAACCTCGCGAGCAGGGAGGCCTTCTTGTTGGGCTCTTCCATCCGCCTGAACACGCCGAGCACGGAGTTGACCCCGTTGGGTCGGGGGCCGGGGGCGGAACAGTCGTCTACCGACACGGCTCGCTTCAGCAGGTTGGTCTCTGTGTCAGCGTCGGGCCGGGGTGCCGACACCAGCTCCCTCAGTGACCTGATCGCCCGCGTCACCTTGTTATCGCTGGCGCAGTCGTCCACAGACACGGCTCGCTTCAGCAGGTTGGCAACGCTCGTCATGTCCTCGCTGCCCCTGGGCGTGAGGCTCCGCTCCCTCAGGCTGCGTATCGCTCGCTCCACGCGACTCTTGACCCCCTTGGCCTCCGCACTCACCTCCTCCGCGGCCTTCACGTCCACACTCTTGGCTACCGCGGGGTCGGCCTTTTTCACCTTCTTCTTCACCGTCTTGACCTTGGCGGCTCCGTCCGCGACCTTGGCGGCCACTTGTTGCGTGGAGCTCTTAGCGCCGGGGCCGTTGGAGATCACCTTCGGAGCTCTGATGGCTCTCGCATCGGATACCGTGGGTATCTTAGACGGCGATTCAGTCGGAACTGGAGGCCCGACGGTTTCTTCGAGGGGTTTCGGCTTGGCAACGTCCGCGATCTGGTTCGCGGGTTTGGGTTTCGCGTCCGACACGACGCTTGCTTCGATACCGACCGGTTTGGGCGATGCAAGAACCGGTTTGGGTTTCGCGTCTGACACGACGCTCGCTTCGATGCCAACCGGTTTTGGCGGTGCAAGAACCGGTTTGGGTTTTGCGTCTGACACGACACTCGCTTCGATCCCAACCGGTTTCGGGGGTACAAGAACCGGTTTGGGCGACGCGGGAGGAACCGGTTCCTTCTTGTTTGTTGCCGTCACTTTCGGTTTGAAAACCTTCGCAACCTTCGGTTCCATGGGCACCGAACTTACGGGCGCCCTGGTGCTTTCAGCGTTTAACTTCGGCTCGGCTTTGTCCATCCCGCCGTTCTGTTCCGCGTGACCGTTGGTGTTCTTGAACAAACCGTTGTCGACTGGTTGCGAACGAGCTTTGGGCTCGGTTAGTTTCGCTTCCGTCTGGCGTTCTTGTTTGTGACACTGTTGCGACTCCATCTCCTTCGCCTCAAGTTCCTTCGAGGGAGACTTTGAGGCGGCCTCGTCCTTCTCCCTCGCAAACGCGCTCTCCTCTCGAGGCGTGGAGTAGAAGTCGGGACGCAGGAAACGAGATACCTTCCTGCCGGGCGATCGCACGGGACTGGTCGAGGGATCACCTTCCGTCGCCTCGCCATCGCCGTTGAGAAACTTGCCCGAGTTGTCTACCGGTAGGACGAGACTGGTGGGGCGTTGCGGCCGGTCGAGTTGCGGCCGGTCGAGTCGGTCGAACGACTTCTGTCGCCTGACGATCGAGAAGGTCGAGTCTTGGTCCTCGCCCCGACAGGAGGAGAGCGATCGCGCGTGGGGAGACGGCCTCGTCGGTATCTGACTCCGCCCCCTCTCCTCGCCGTACTTGAGCGCCATCCGCTCGTCGAAGCTGCTCCGGTCGGTCGAGCCGGACCGTACGAGTCTGTCGGTCGAGTCTCGCTCGAGTCTGGTGGGCCCGGCGGGAAGCAGCGGGGCGCCGTACACGTGGGCTATGTCTATCGCGCGCTGCCTCAGGTACGAGGAGGACTTGTTGACGCTGCCCGGCCTGCGCTGCACGTAGGGCGCTGCCTGGGGTAGCGGGGGCAGCGCTCGGCCCTCCTCTGCTATCTGGCTGTGGCTGCGACGGTACGCGTCATCCGGTCTCCTGCGAGCGTACTCTGCCATGTCCGACATGGAGCTGCGGTAGGCTTGCTGCCGTCTCGGTAGCGTATCCAGCGAGCGTAGGGTGGGGGGCAAGTAGCTCTTGCTTCGCTCGCTGTGGTAGTCGAGGCTGTCGGAGCTTCCGAGAACACCCTTCGAACGTAGACAGCCATCGCTAGCCTTCTTGCTTCGTTCGCGAGCGTAATCCAGACTGTCGGAGCTTCCCAGGACTCCCTTTGAACCTAGGCTGCTCTTGCTTCGTTCGCGAGCGTAATCCAGACTGTCGGAGCTTCCCAGCATTCCCTTCGAACCTAGACAGCTGTCATTAGCCCTCCTGCTACGGTAGTCAAGGCTGTCGGAACTTCCCTTGGAACCCAGGGAGCTGTCGGTTGCCCTCTTGCTTCGTTCGCTACGGTAATCCAAGCTGTCGGAACTTCCCAGAACGCCCTTGGAGCGCAGACAGCTGTCGGCCGTCCTCTTGCCTTGCTCTGGCCCGTCCTCGCCCGGCCGTCCCGCCGCATCGAAGCCGTCCTCGCGGTTTCCCCCCGAACGACCGCCGTCCCGTCTGTCCACGCTAGCGCTACGTTCACACAACCGGGCGTTCCTACTTGAGTCGAGCGTTCTGCGCGTCCTGTCTGACGTGGGCCGGCTGGCGTAGTCGCCTCGCAGCTCCTGACTGGTACGTTGGATGCGTCGCGCCAGGCTGGGGGTGTAGTACGAGGGGTAGGGGGCGTGGCCACTAGGCTCAGACAAGTCATCCAAGTCGTGACGGGAGGAACCTGCAAGGGAGAGGATCGGGTTAACATCTGATATCATTATGGACTGTCACTGTTCTCTACAACAGTAAATTAAACGGCAATAGTTCGAAAACAGCTTCGGCTTTCTTGCATGTTTTTTTATGTGGTAAAGAACAGTGGATAGTCCAGAAAGATATCAAATAGAATCAATTACCTGCTGTTCTACTAGTTACGCTTTTAATATAGGACTCGAGTTCTTACGGAGCAAAGCGGCGATACGAGATCTCGCCACAGTATAAGTATCTATACAGTACCAAGGTAATAGAAGGAACATTGAACAACTTGCGACATACACATTGCTTATCATAATACAAGCTACCTCTAGTTGTAGTAAGTACTACTTTATCGGCTCTTCTGCTCCTACAGTCATAGGACCTTGATGTGCACACGCGTTTGCAGGAAGAGAACTGCTCGGGTTCCTGTACTGTATAGACTCAAATACTGTAGTGTCGCGTTATTGGAGTCCATGCATTATGTGTGACATAATCTCAAAAGCTGCGATGGACACAACTAAAGCTGAATTGGAACCGGTCTTGTGACAACGTGCTAGATATTTAGTCTGGGACTAAGTGATAAAAAAACAAAACAAAAAGAACCAGAATAAATTTAACATTTGTCACCCAGTTTTAACTTACAGGAAACGGAACTTTTCTTTATTTAGAGATAACAATTTTGTGTATAGTCTGCAAGACATTGGGGCAATTATTACTACACCCTGTTGATTCCCCGCTGTTTTATTAGTAGAACTACCCACTGCCTTCTCTATCAAGCGATCACCGTCCGTTGCTTCAACAGAGGATGATCGTGGAACCCCCCCCCCCACCCCCATTCAGGAGTAGCACAAGGAGACGCAGATGCAAAACACAAGACTGAAGAAACAGTTGGGTCATTCATGAGGACAAAATCTACAAACAGGCAACAGACAAGAGAGAACACAACTGGTTTTACTAATTAATTTTTTTTTAATTCCGAAAGAGGAAAATGTTAAAACGTTCTCTAAACTATATACTACAAGTCGTGTACACGGTTATTTGGGCTGCGTGAAGGTTCGTGTAACTATACACCGTGTATGTGCGTGTATGTATGGGGATTATGATGCGTCAAGAAGTGAGATAGTTCAATGACACACAGACCTCTAGGCCGCGCAAGTAACCGTGTCCGTTCAACCAGTCATATTAATACTACTAACTACGTTCGGAGCGAGACGCACTTCCGTCCAAAGCCAGTGGGGTTTCTAAACCACGCAAAGAAAACTCCCGTTGTACAACAAATGTTAACAGAAACGTATTTTTGTTAAGACGAGCGGATTGGATCACTGCAGTCGCTTCTTTAAAAGAGAGAAACATCGATTAGCGTTAGTAAGAAGACGAGACTGCAAGTTTATCTGCTCGATGTGTTGGCAGAAAATACACGGCCCACTTTAAGAGGCTATTACAGCAGTTGGCTGCAGCGCTTGTGTGGCGTATTATCATACCGGGAGGTGATTAACTTCAAATAGACGAGGCCAAGTCGCGATCACCATCGATCACTTTGTAGGGACAAACACTCGAGAAGGTGCGAGTGCCGATCTCGCAGAGTTTTGGATCCCGCATGTTTCAACTTTATCACAGAGCTACTACAAAACAAACAGGAGTCAAAGAAAGTTAATGAAACATTACGCTATTGTTTAAAAACGAATACAAATAAATTTCGGACTCGATGCCTCCGAGTATTTTCAGTGTTTGTCATAGTTGGAGAAAAACGTAGATATATTGATTCGAAAATTGAGTTTTCGATGTGTAGAGTTCCGTTGAAACGTGTGGCCGGTGGGAAGTGCGTCCGCCCCGTATGCGAGTGTGGCTCAGTAGGTTCATACATACACTGAGTGACGTGTGTACGAGCGCTAGTTGTTGCGCGAGGCCGTAGAGAGACGCGGGACATGCACAGTCACCCGGACAACGTTAGCTAAAACACAAGCCACAAACAACTCGGGTCAGCCAGACATCGGGCGGGGACACTCTACGCTCGTTGCGTACATTTCACTGCGGTACCTCGTCTACTGCAGAGTCGAGACAAACACTTCGGCGATCAATCCCTCGCACGTTTCAATCGACCATCATTTTGGTGTTGAAAGGAAAGGCTACTTTACAGTACGTTAAGTTTTAGATGATTAAATCATGAATTTTTAATTATAATGAATCTACAACAATGTTGGTGAGATACTCATTTCCGGAATGGGAACTGACGACCACTTTAACCCGTATTGCTAACTCAAAACAGACTAGATGCATTCTGGTTGCACGAAAATATACGGTTATAACGAGGAGTTTACCTGTAAATTGATTAATGTGGTTTTATTGTTAGTTCTGGCGCTTGCTTGCAAGGGGGGATATAAGACTGAGCAGTAAACGAGGTGCAGCTAGTGCAGGACGAGTGAACACGACCGGAGTGTATGTGGTGTAGAGTTCCACGCCCGTCACCTCAGGTCTAGGCCGGCGTCCAGGCTTACAAGGCTCCGCTCTTATATCGTCCGTACAAGAGTTTTAGCAAACCCTGCCGCAATCAACGCTGATATTTGAGAACCAAGTTAACATGTTTACATGTTTTGTACTGAACATTTCAGTTAGCATTCATTATTTTCTTGTAGCTACAGATATTTATGCAAATATGCTTCAATATCACATACCTTCCTATTTATTTAGAAGAGATATGCTACTTTTAGTAACAATGAACAATTAATTGCAAAAAGTACTAGGTATTTTAAACATTTATTGTATTTTTTTTAAAGTATTAATGTATAGAAATGATCACATACAAAAAATGTAGTACTTAATCACTTTGTTTGGAATAAATGCAACTTCGTGTGGCTGCCTCAGTGAAGTGACTGGACATTCCACAACGTAGAACGATTCATTGTAAGCATGGACGTTCCGGCCACACAAAACATGGATATTAGTACGGTAGAGGCCTAGACGAGCAACGTGTGTGTGCTCGTGTTCATAAGTAATGCAACCTTGGCCCCCGGTAGTACAGTACCGCACATAGTCTCCCATCTAGACCGTGGGAAATAACAAGTTTTTAGTTACCTTTCGAGAATCTTACACGGCATTGAAACAGTACGAACACAGCCCCGTTTGGTTTCTAAGCACTACACACACAGTCTATACTAAATTGTAATAGATTTGTTAGTTTGATTACTAATAATGGATTTATTAATCAAAATAACAACCCTGTTGGTTATAACATTATATTGACAAGCATCTGTAATGCTAACACGTCTACATCTGTTCTCACTTTATCAACGGTGTGTAACATTCGGATTAAACACCAGTCAATACATTACATAAACTATAGAGTTAGCACGGTTTTATCCCACTACAATAATACATTGAGCTTGGTCTGTCGCGCTATTAGCTGTGTTTATACGGCAGTATTTATCTAACCTGTAACAGTACCTGTAACAGTAACCTGCTTGTACATACTAGAGATCATCATGTTTGTGCATGACTTTCCAAAATACTTTCATACGAATGAAAGGATTCACAGTTTCAGTACAAGAGGTAAACTCAACCTGCATCAGGTGGGCCATAGACTCAAATTGTTAGACAGTGATCCGGTCCATATGGGTGTGAAAGTGTTTAATAAACTACCACATGCCATTAAACAAGTTATGTACACTACCAGCAGAGAAGTATTTAAGCTATTAGTAAAAAAGCATTTGCTAGAAAATAGTTTTTATACCTTGACAGAATTTTTTAATCATGTGTAAATATGTACCATGCTGCAGCTCAAGTATTATTAGTTCTTTAGTCACTTTAGGATTTTTCTTTACATATTTTAAGTTTTAAGTAGTCATAACTAGTATCAATGTACATTGGTAAAGCAATGGAATGTATGTATATTTAGTGTTTAAGACAACTATGACAACTTCAAAAACTCGCATACCATTAACTTGTGTATATGCAATTGAGTGTATAAAAGAAGGCTATTCAAATAAATAAATAAATAAATAATCGTTCCTACACTAGGGGCCAAGACGGTGCAAAACAATCACCTTAAGGTTGTCCCAACGCAACAAGTCTCTTGGCGAGTGCAATAATACATCTATGGTTCTTACACTCTACCAGAAGCAGGTCCATTAGATATTGTATTATGACCTTGGGTTGGTTATCTTGGAACTCTAAACACAAAGAGTATATGACTATTGAGGCTTGTGCACTCTACTAAGTGGAAGAACGCCAGGAATCTGTTGATTCTGGTTGCAACAGGGTGCACAAAAGGGGCAGTAGATAATGATCCGAGGTCGGCACGAGACTTGCTACGTCGGGACTCGTGTAGACACTTACGTTTCTAACAGTGTTAACGCAACACAACAACGTAATGAACACGATAACACGACGCACAACTGCCATGCGCATCACACGTTAGCAACATCAAACCATTACTAGGTAGTTGTAGCTATACCTAGAGCTGTTAATGAGGACATATTACATCACAGTGCTGCCTAGTCTACTAAAATGTTGTACATAAAACTTTTCACGATAAATAACTAATATCTAAGCAAAAAATGCAAAACTAGAAAAAATGTGCAAATAAAATAATCCACAAATGAAAAATATAGGCTACAATGAACAATTAATAATTATGAAAAATGACACAAGTAGTTTTTCCCAAATAACACCTTCTTAAAATAAAGAATACATTTATTTCATAATAACTAAGTTTGGACTTTGGAGAAACACCGATTATTGCACTACAATTTAGTATATTTACATTTAAGGGTAGAATTCATAGGTAGATGGACGGATGACAACACGGTTGTGATAATTGAAACTAGGAGTACAACAGCTGATTGAACAGTCATGTTTCTGTGTGGGAGTAGGTACAGAATGACAGCTAACCATAAAAACAGAAGTTGTTTGCCAACAGGCACGTATACAATATATTTGTTTTCATCTACTGTACATGTCTCTATTGGCGATCTATCTGTTGTTTTTAAGTTAAGCTGTCATCATTCTGCAACTTTACTCCTATTAAAAAATACTATGTACAGATACTAGACATAGGCCTACACTATTACAAAACACAAGGTAGGAGCAACGCACACACAACGAATGCACTGTAGATACTAGATAGCTACAGTAGCAGCGGACAGGACAGTTCCTACTCTACGAATATCCAACTCAATACACACATCATCGACATTGTGTAAAGCACCATGGTTTTGACTGAACCATTTCAATCCCGCCATTATTTGTAACGGCGGAATACAGGACAGACGACAGTTATTGTTGCCCGTTTGTTATCGTACAGTGCTTTACAATGTTGATGACAGCGCTGCACTGCATAAAAGGCATTGTTGTAAAAATATAAAACATTGAAAATATCAACGTATTGAAAGGAAAGCAACAGTGTAAAAACACGAACGGTGGAGGTATTAAAAAAAAAACGTTGCAAAAAGACAACATTGGAAAAACGGGAACGGTGTGAGTATCCGCAAATTGTATTGCAAAAAATGCAATGTTGTAAAAACATGATGATTGTTAAGAAATTGCACTTGAGTTACCTACGTTGAGAAGAAAGCAGCGTTGTAAAAATGTGAACGGTGGAAGAATTAAAAAATTGCGTTGCAAAAAAGGCAACATTGGAAAAACCTTGAAATGTGTAACTGTAACATTGCAAAAAAGGCAATGTTACAAAATTGCAGACAGTGGCCACCTGCAAAAAAAAGACAATGTGGCAAAAACGCAAATTGGGCACATATAAATTACTGGGCACAGTGGAAGAGGTTCTTCCAGGCATTTGTTGATTCACAAAGCCAAACATTCACATCTGCTGCTCAATTATCCTGCAGAAACACCACAAATACCCCACAATGCAGCAATTTAAAAGAGGTTTCGTTATCTGATGATTATTTGCTCTAGTGCAAATTATGCTATTTAACTACTACTTACTATAACTACGTACCTGGTTGCTAGTCACTAACTTTTTTTTTCTATCTAAGGGTTGTAAAAGCCTTTATTAACCCCCTCCAAGATCCATGCTAAGACAATGTACTGTGTTTTTTAGGTTAGAGGCTATGAAACAAACCAAACAAACTAAAAAAAAAAAAAAAAGAGACTATAAAGTAGTTCTTTGTCTTTAATACATAACAAGAACAGGGAAAACTAAAACAAAAGTCACTACAATTCATGCGTACAAGGATGGATAGGAATATCTTTATTATTGGATATTACAAAAACAAGAAACCCAAGACACAAAACAAACACTGAGTCGTTAAAGTCTCTGGTCGCATCCAAATAGCACAGGCACTTGCGCAGGCAGAAGCCGACGGGCAGCCAGGGCTGTCCAATCCTGGGGCCGAGCCGAGCCGCGTAGACGACCCTGAACTTTGTTAGCGCCAACTTGACGGTAACACACACTCAACACGTGGGTTAGGTTCCTAAATAATAACTGTGCGAGGGATCAAAATTATGCAAATTCATACATAACAATAAAATACAGTTAGTGAAAAAATATGAGTGAAAACGGGGCTCAATTTGGCTTCACGAGTACAGAATACAACGTGAAAAATACTTAACGAGCCCGAATTCAGCCAGTTTTTCATGTTTTTGGCATGGCATGACAGAATAAAGACAGGATTAGAAGACTGTAGGAACATAAGACAGGTGTGTTGGCTGCATAGAGAGCTACTGTCATGGCATGACAGAATTGAGACAGGATTAGAAGACATTAGGAACATAAGAAAGGTGTGTTGGCTGCATAGAGAGCTACTGTCATGGCAGGACAGAATTGAGACAGGATTAGAAGACATTAGGAACATAAGAAAGGTGTGTTGGCTGCATAGAGAGCTACTGTCATGGCATGACAGAATTGAGACAGGGATAGAAGACGGTAGGAACATAAGAAAGGTGTGTTGGCTGCATAGAGAGCTACTGTCATGGCATGACAGAATTGAGACAGGGATAGAAGACGGTAGGAACGCAGGCAGGTGTGTTGGCTGCGTAGGGTTCTACCGTCTACCTCTGGGCAGCGAGCTGCTGGGCGCGTCACTGTACTGACTGTCACAGTCCGTGTTGTCCCGACTTGCGCTCCGCCTCCATCCAGACGACCCTGAGGACTCATCCCTGCTGGGCCTCGACGTCTCGGACACTCGCCTGCGGGACAGACACAATCTACGTAGCTTACTAGGCTCAAGACACTCGCCTGCGGGACAGACACATTCTATGTAGAGATACAGCTTACTAGACTCTAGACTTACCTGCTCTTACAGCCCTACAAATCACTATCACTATCATTATCAGAGCTTATCCCTAAACGTGGCACATTGTTGCCAAATCTTCAAACCAATCAAATTGAAATCTTTAGAACTTTAAAAAACAAAATTTAATGAACAAAATTCAAATTTGCATAAATTTGATGCGAGTGTTGCTACATGCTACGTGCAGGCTGTGCCACCTTGCCACAATATGCCACAATAAATAGACTACTACCATACAGGTATGTTTGACTACATTGTGCAGGGGTCTAAGATCAACCTGAACCAAGGTTCATGTCCGGATGCAGGTACTCTGTTCGAAAAAGAAGGTTGGAAAACCCGCAAGAGCGGAACCTCAATTGTATGAGCCTTGGGTTTATTCTTCTAGTTACAATAATCAACATTTTGGAAAAGAGTGTATTCGAGCGAATTTAACGGTCTTCAACAGATGCACTGCTAAACAGTGTGACAACATGCCAGCTACTGACTCACGTGTATTCCGTCGTGAACTTTTTCTTGTTGTCTCCGTCCGAAGAAGCAGCAGGACGAAAACTGACACCAATAGCGTGAGACAAGGCAAGCTAATGTTACCTACACAGGGTACGCGCCCCTTTGGTAACTCAGGCAAGACGGTAAGTCTGGCAAGCTTTAAGTTACCGCCCAGCAAACATTTCTGTTTTTTTGAAATTATGCCTGTAGTATACCGGTATATTCTACATAATACATTTTACAGTTGCCTTATTTCAAGACCTGTAGGCCTATTCAAAGTGAATCGTATTTGCAAAAATAACCCATTTGCCTTAAATTACTGTTATGAATTTAAAATACCTAACGTACCATAAGCGAATGATTTTAACAAAGTGCCATGTAGGTATCATGTGTTTTAATGATTAGATACCTCACTGTAATTTGAATATCTACGTTTATAATAAAAAAACCTCAAATACAAATATGAGCAACCAATTTACACTTGAAACTTGCTGTAGAGCCTCCAAAACTGAATTAAAAAAATCCCCTAAACAATGCTTTTGGCTACAGTAAACCCACCCCCACGGTTTGGGGCCCTGCGACAGTGACAGTGACTCACCTGGAGACGGGCTCCATGTTGCCCCAGAACGAACCGTGGGAGGGGAAGTTGTGGTTCATGAAGCGGCCGGAGGGGAAGGCAGTCCGAGTGTCGTCCACGTTCAGGCGCTGGGTGAGGTTACGCACCTGCGAGGACAGACAGACCCAAGCACACGTGACTTTAGTGATCATTTACCTACTGTATTACCATCGTACATAACGAACCAACGGGCATTGGCTGAAAATAACGCAACTCAAAACAGAAGAAGAGTGATCGTCAAGTGTCAACCCGTATTTAACTAAAAACTAGTTATAATTAATTATCAAAATAATGAACAATATTAATAAAACAGGGAAAAGATGACCAAAATAATTAAAAGGTCTAACAGTAAAGTATAACATTCCTTTTTGTTTGTGTGTGTGTGTGAGGGGGGGGGGGTTGAGGTTGAGGTGTAGATCTAAGAAAATTTACAAATACAAAATAGCAAACAGTTTTACAATGTCATTGACGTATGATAAAAGATAATAGGTAAGTAAATATGATTACAAAACTAATTAAAAGAGAAGCTAAAAGAGAAAAGAAGTTTGAAGTTAGAGCAAGAGCGAAGAGCCAGAGAGAGCCAGAGCAAGAGAGAGCCTCACCCTGGAGAGCAGCGTTGAGAAGAGAGACTCGGCCGTCAGCAGTTCGAAGGCGTCATCTTCTTCGTCGTCCTCCTCCGCCGAGCTGAGGCTGTCGGAACGTTCCACGGCCGCCCGGGGCTTCGGCCGGGAGCTCCTGCACGCCAGACAGACAGACAGACAACGTCAGACACCTCGGTCGTCACGCCACGATGGGGGACACTCTCATCATACTGACATGACGTACCTGAGCCTGTGCATGTGGTGGAACCCGTCCTCAGGCTCCGCATGTCTGTTCAGCGTGCCAAACGGACTCGAGATGCTGTTGAAGCCTTCGTCCTCGCTGAGACCGCCGTCGCTCAGCAGACTCCTACGCAGCGACCACAAGCGTTACGGGCCGACATTTCAACAACAAATCAACTTTCAGAATAGTGAGAGAAAGGCCTGAGGTATAGTTGGTATGGTATAGATATGTGAAAAGAATGGGTTACAAAGAGTACTAATCTCAGCCTTTCTCAACCCTATTTTGAAAAAAAGCTTTTGAACACAAATTTTCATTCTTCTTTCTCTATTGTTAACTTTGTCTCGAACTTTGATATGCCAGCTAAATTTCATTTCTACTTAGGTGTAGGGGGTACCCAGGTCACTCCATCATAAGTTACTACAGTATTTGTACTTTATCAGGCAGAAATATTGACTGGGGCAGTTAAGACTACATTTGGGCAAGGTTAAAAATAGGGTGATTGATAGGTACAGGATCATTAATTCACTGATATAATTAATTAGGTTGATAAGATCTAATACAAACAATTGAGGGGATAATCATCTGAATATTAATTTATAAATTTAATTTAATAAGGATTTTGTGTACCTATAGCAACAGTTTACATTTGGCTGGGTAATATTCATCCTGCAGTAACTTAAATACATAAATGAATCAATACTCACCCCATCCTCGCGACCCTGGGGAAGCGGTGCACAGACTTGCGTGGCTTGTGTGCGGTGGGCTCCGAGGGGGTGGCAGAGCTGTCCGGCTCCAGACTGCCGGCCCTGGGGGTAACGTAGCCGCCCCCCTCCACCGCTATCGGTATGATGTACTCGCGGGGTGACTTGCGTATGGGCTCCCCTGACACCGTTCCCTCCGTGTCCGAGTCCAGCGTGCTCTGACGTGACAGACTGCTGGACCTGGGGCAGCAACAAGACAGTGAACATGTCTGCTAGACAGTTAAGGTGAAGGACTACTCGCCAATATTAAAACCCGCGAAATTAACGTATTTTCGTCATATCTCAATAACACCAAACAATATCGATAAAGTGACAACTACGCATATTTTGGATTCGTGAGAGCTCAATACCATATGAAAAAGATTTCGTGGATTGTACTAACTATAGTTGTAATTTCTAATGAACTTATGAATTAATTAAATTTGAAATAATAATTATAATAAGTGCAAACTAATAAATCTTTTTCATATGGTATTGAGCTCTCACGAATCCCAAATATGCGTAGTTGACAGTTTTTCGATCTTGTGTGGCGTTATTGAGATATGACGAAAATACGTTAATTTCCTGGGGTTTAATATTGGCGAGTAGTCCTTCCCCTTAAATAGACAACGTAAGAGTTGGCATCTTTGTGGCTGTAGCCTATGACCAGTGCCATACAGACGGATTCAAGTCAAATAACCCCGCCCGAACTAGGAGTATAACCCTGTAAGCAGACGTCAACCCCCACGGTAGTTACTCACCTCTGAGAGGACAAGGAGCGCTGCTGTGACAGCGGGGGTACGGGCGGCCGCGGGGGGGGACTGGACACGGAGGGCCGCTCCTGCGGGGGGCGCTCAAACTGGATGGGGATGATTCTCTCCTTGGGCTTCTTTGTCGTCGCACCCTCGGGCTCCACAGACATTGACCTGCGGGACAGTTGGCTGTACTTGACAAGAGACACACGTATGACATCCATACATTGACCTGGGGGACAGTTGGCTGTACTTGACATGAGACACACTTACCGTATTGACCCGAATATAATAGGAGGTTTTTTCCCCTAAAAAAATAATCTAAAATCGTATTATATTCGCGGTCTAGCGTTTTCGAAGCGTGAATTCAAATTTCCCGCGCGCGTATACATGCGCACTATCGCAGATCGACGAATCACGGCTCCGTGGCGAGTGCTCGTGCCTATCGCACTCTACCGGAGAGTTTATACACCACTCCAGCGCTCCGCTGGGCAATGTCTCCGCTAGAATGCGTTGTCGTGTTCTGTGCGAGACTGCTAGCACGAGCACAGGCGGGGCGGACATCGTTCCATGTGTGCTAGGCGGCCCCGATCGAGCGTTCGTAACAGGTTTACTGTGGCGCGGGGCTGCCTACCTCACGGGCGCTGGCCATCTGGCTCGCAGCGCCGGCAAGGCGGCAGTAGCTGACGTGCTGTATTGTTGTTTATCACGATTGTATAATATTCGAGACATATGATATTTTCCCCACTGGCTGCTCCAAAATCCACACTCGTATTATATTCGAGGCCGTATTATATTCGGGTCAATACGGTATGACATCCATAGATTGAGTCAGGAGTCAACAAACATTGTCAACAACTAGTAGCCAAATATTTTGGTTAGTCTGAGGTTGGCCAAGTTCTAACGTCCTAATAAACAAGACACCCTACTTGTGAGTTTGTCAGTCCTAGGACCTACTGCACTCAATACTCATGTATTCAATCAATAACGTACACAATTTGTAAACATGGGTGAGATTTGAGGGTAAGAACTAGGTCTTCCCTAGGTTTTGGGCAGCTTCTCAAGCTAAATTAGTGGGTGCAATTTTCTATCAAATAAATATGTCATCTCTTTTCTTATTGATTCTAGCTTTCAAACCAAAAATCAAAGACCTGGGTGTCCCAGCCCCAGCATAGATGACCCACCTGTGTGGCTGGGGGGTGGTGGATGCGGCGGCCACGGGGAACGCCACCTCCGAGCGCTGGTTCTGCAGGCGGCCGGGGGTGGAGGTGGGGGCAGCGCCCACCATGTGCTCCACCTCCGTACGGTACTCAACCTTGGGCGCCCCCAGCTGGATCTCGGCCTTGGATGTCTTGCGGCGCGGCAGAGTGGCGGACTTGAGAACTATCTCCACCTTGGACGACTTCTTGGCGCGCTCACCCTCGCCTACAACAACAACGATGATCATCTTACATGATGATGATGATGATATTTGGGCTTAACGTCTCATATTTTTGCAATGTGGCTAATCGAGACGATGAGAGGTGAAATATGAAAATGAAAATGGGGTTGTTAGGAGGAGGAACAACAATCTAAGCTGAATCACAAAACTAGCTTTTTAGCTGAAAATTTTAAAAAAGAAGAGTATGAAAACCAAGGGGTGAGACAGATGGCTAGACCAGGTGCAAGAGATGTGGAGGAGAGAGGGAGAGAGGTGGTGCGAAGGCAGGAAGAAGTGGAGATAATTTTTGTCGCGGGAAGAGGAGTGTGAAGATGAGGTGCCGAGCTTGGCTTGGCTTGGTGCTGATTCCGTGATGCCCTAGTAGATTGTTGGTGGAAACACATCTTTACTCAACTAATTGATGTTGGAATAAAGTGTAGATATATACATACAGGCTACAATCTTAATACTAAACCAACACTAGATGACAGAAAGTCGACCTACCATCAACGTTCTTGACTCCGGCCACCTCCTCCGCCCTGGGTTCGCCCGCGGTGGGCGTCGGCAGCTTGACGCCCACGGTGGGCGTTGGCAGCTTGACGCCCGCGCTCTTCTTCTTGGGTGAGTCTGGGGGCGACGCTACGCCCGCGGTCGAGCCTCGCGACCCGACCTTGTCCAGCGTTGGCTTGGGGGGTCGGGCGATGGCGTTGCCGATGATCGCAGCCGCCTTCGCCTTCTTCGCGACGCTCTCGTCCTTGACCGGTTCCACCTTGACCGGTTCGTCCTTGACCGGTTCCATCTTCTCCGGTTCCTTCTCAGTCTCGGTCTCTACGGGCGGGGGAACCACTTCCTTCGCTGGTTCTTCCGGTTTACTCGCGGTCTCCTCCGGTTTGTCGACGGTTTCCGCCGGTTTTTCTACCGTTTCCGGTGGCGGTTCGACCTTGCTCGCGGGCGACAGGTCCACGGAGGACTTGCGCTCGTAGGCGCGCTTGAAGTCGCTGACCTTGACCCCGGGTATGAACACCTTCTTGGGCTTGTCCGGCACTTTGCTGGCTGCGTCGGCCGCGGCCATCTTGTTGAACTTCTCTATCTCGCTCTCGAAGATCTTGGAGCGTCTGCGCACCATCGGCTTGGCTGGGGGTGGAGCCGCCTCCTCACCCTCCCCCGCGACCTTGGAGTCCGACCTCTTCTTGACCACCTTCTTCAGGACCTTCTTCTCCTTGACCTCGGGCGGAGTCTCGGTCTTAGGCTTCTCTTCCTCCGCCTCTTTGGTGGCGGCCTCTTCTTTCTGAGTCGAGTCTTTGGGTTCGGTCTCCGTCTTGGGAGCTGCGGCCTCTTCCTTCGGGGGGTCGGGAGTCTTCGGTTCGACCTCCGGCTTCTTTTTTCTCTTCACCTTCACCTTCTTGGCTTCATCTACGGGCGGAGTTTCCTCGCTGGCGATTGCTTCCGTCTTCGGGACCTCTTGTTTTACTACTTCCGTGGCTTCCGCCACCTTCTCTGTCGTTTCTACCTTCTTCTCTGCCGTTTCCGCCACCTTTGTCACTTCCGCCGCCTTCTCCGGTGTCTCCACAGCCTTCTCCGCTCCTTCCACAGCCTTCTCTGCTACTTCCACAGCCTTCTCTGCTACTTCTGCAGCCTTGACCGATGTTTCCGCCTCCCGCAAGGCTGTGGAAGGCTCCGCGTCAACGTCCATGGGTTCCGGTGCGACCGGCCTGGGTTCCTCCGTGGCCGAGGGCTCCCCCTTCGAGTCGGGCCGGTGTTTGGACCGACTGGTGGACCGATGTCGCCGGCGTTCAGTCGAGCGTTCTCTCTCCCGGCGTTCCTTGCGCTTGGCCCCGCCCCCTTGCGCGGCGTCCTCTGTAGACGGGCCTGAACACACAGAACGCGCTTATAAGTCTCACGCACGTATATTAACACGGGGGTATTGGAAGTGTCCACTACTAATCTAGGGACTTGAAACACTCATGGCTGTCTTGGCATTCATCTTTCTTTGCATTTATCTACTGATAACTGAACCATGCGTCAAGGAGCCAAACGGACCGTATTCTAGCACCACTCCCACGAAACATTCATGGAGAATTTAGAATTTCGGGTAAGGAATTGTTGCGATGGCCATTTGAATGATATTCCCCTTCAAAAGTTCAGTTCCCAGCTGGCTCGGCTCAGGGTATTACCCGGGGGGGCTTGAGAAACATAATTTCACATGTTTAAAAACAATGCATAAAACACAGGTCCCCCCCCCCCCCCTCAGCTCACCCTGCTCCAGCTTCCTCTTAGGGGGCAGCGCGGCCTCCTTGCCAGCGACCGCCACGACCGGGACCCTCCCGGCCTCGCTGAGCCTCCGTCTCTCGGGGTCGAAGCTGCGAGGGTTGTGGTCCAGGTCCATCAGGCTGCCGACCGACTGAGAGCGGGCCGGGCCGGCCTGTGCTGACGTAGACGCAGCCTCCTGTGACAGAACACTCGGTCACAGCTGGGGTCCCATGACACACACAGAGACCGTACCTGCTGTGATGCTTCTAGAGTACCTACATGATAAACAAGTATGAATTTAAAAGACAACAGGTGTGTTTGTTTGTCCTGTGATCATTACTCCATGAGTACGGTATTGACCTAATTATCCAGGTGTCCATGTCTTACTGACATGGGAGCCAAATTTCCAAATACCCTTATCACAAAAATCTCTATGATTCAATGGGTCAATATTGTTACAGCTATGTAATGAAATGTACTACTGTCTACAAATGGAAATAAAACCTTACTTACTTACTAAGTGTACTGGGAGTAACCGTGAGGCCTGCGTTTCTTTGTCCTAAGGTAACTTACTTAACAGTGACAGGGAGTAACGTTTTTACACCTGCTTCTCGAGTAGGAATAGGAACAAACATGTTGTGACATTTAAAAAACACTTGTCCGGAAGCAGGAGACTTATCATTGTGTGCTTACCTGGTCCTTGGCAGCCAGGATGGGGGGTGGGGCCAGAGACAACAACAGGTCCAGGCGTACTGGAGTCTGATTGGCCAGCTCCTCGGCTATCTCCACGCACGACTGGCTCTGACACTCGTTGACCCAGCGGTGGGCGCAGATCTTCTCGATGTCGGCCCGACACGCGGGGTTCACGTTGAGCATGTCGCGGATCAGAGAGGACGCCGCTGTAACCGGAGGGGGACAGTTAAACAACCGCCGGTCAAACTCCTCCACATAATAGGTTATTATCAGAATGCATCTAGTCAATTTTTTGAGTGGCAAATAGTTGTTACTTCCGTTGCTGTGTCACCTTTGCTATTTTATGTTGTTCAGAGTTTTACCTATTGTTTCTTTATTAATTAATTAAAAGTGTGTAAATTGGTAAATAATGTTCGTTTTCAATGCCCCAGACTCCCAGAAATCCTATCGCCTTGTATAGATAGCTCTACTGATTGTCTTGCTTAGTAACTGAATAGGACAGCCACAAAGCAGCGTTGAGACTCACGCGAGGGCTTCTTGGGTTCGAAGTAGTCCCCCTGCGATATCTGCTTGACCAGCCGCTTGAAGTTGGACCCGTCGAAGGGCATCGCACCGTAGACTAGCGTGTAGAGTAGGACGCCCAGCGACCAGCAGTCAACCTGTGTAGAGACACACTCACTCAATTAACACTCACTTTTAGAGAATAAGGGTTTATAAATAAATCCATGTAAAGGTTATTTTTAAGATACGAATTTCGACTACCTAGTTTCTTTTTGTTTTACTACGGTGTAAATTACTCAACAAGTTGCATTAAGATGCCTCAATCTACTTTACGACGGTGAAAAATAACGCACCTCCGGTCCGTGGTAGGGCGTTCCCTTGACGATCTCCGGCGACGCGTAGAGCGGACTTCCACAGAACGTTCCCAGCAGGCGTTGCTCGTCAAACACGTTGGACAGGCCGAAGTCGGCGATCTGGAACGTCCAACAAGGTTTAGAAGGCAGACGATGCCAGTAGTTCGTACTTTCAGGGGTGGACAAGTTCTCTGCATGGGAGCTATGCTGGCTTAGAGGTTTTACTTGCAATAGATACAACTGGTGATTGATTTCCGTGTGATACTTGTTGATTAGTGTGATAACCGCCCCTCACCTTAGCGCTGCCGTGCTCGTCCAATAAGATGTTCTCCAGCTTCAGATCTCGATGGCAGATCTTGTGCTGGAACAGAAACACGTCGTTACACACACTGACATCACGTACAAACACCAGGGGCGGGAGAGAACATTCGAACTGGTTCATTAGAACGTTTTGCGATGATCACTTAGGGACAAACATTAATATGATTTGGTTAATTTCATGCGATTTTAATATCGAGTGTATCTTTAGATGTTATGATTAACGAAATGACAATGACACGAATGTAGGAAGTGATCGACGAGGGATACGTGGACGTTAACGTACCTTGTGGCAGTAATAGACGGCGGTGGATATCTGCCTGAAGATGCGTCTCGCCTCCGTCTCGTCGAGCACTTTGCGCTCGCTGAGATAGTCGTAGAGTTCTCCGCCCGCTGCGTACTCCATCACCAGCACCATCTTCTCTCGGTTCTCAAACACTGTGGGGAGACACAAACAACGCTAGATACCTTCCGGTCAGGTCTACGGAAATAATTGTATTCTATCCCAAATTACGCTTTTAAAAAGGTACCCAAGTGATGTTATACTTGGTTAGTCTTTTGTATGAATTCCTCACATATGTGATAGTAAAATAGTAAAGGTGGGAGGTGTAAATAAATACAATTTTAGTGGTATTTTAATTTTATGAAGATTGTGATTTGAATTCAAGCATTTATAACTTTTTCAGTGTAGCGTTCTCAAAATAATACTATTAAAAACCATCAATTTAGCGCGGTCTCTAGTGAGACTGCCGTTAAAGCAGCGGGGAGTGTGCGGCGAGTACGCACCCTCGTAGATGTGAATGATGTTGGGGTGTTGCACCGAGGACATTATCTGTATCTCCCTCCGTATCCGAACCAGGTCCGCGTCCGTCTCTATCTTGGACTTCTTGATTGTCTTGATCGCGACCTCTTGTCCCGTCTCCTTGTTGATGCCCAGCTGCACCTTGCCGTACGTCCCCTGGCCCAGCTTCTTGATGATGTCAAACCTGGAGACAAGCAACAAACAAATAAATAAATTCACATTTAGAGTCTGCCCACTCAGTAACTAAACTGATTTGCAGTGGGGGACTTTAATTTAAAGTGACTAAACCAACCCTGTAGGCTCCGAACACCATCAAAGAGTGAGCGATAACCAATCAAAGATCGATATTTCAAATACGAAACATATGAATCAGTGATTGGACAGTGCAAACACCTGCGGACAAATGCCAGAATCAACAAGGCCGATTCAGAACAACAATGAACTTATTGAGTGCTTCGTTGCTAGGACGGCTCCAAAGTCACCGTTTACTTATTCCTAAGCCAAGAAGTAATGGAATTGAATCCACATTAGAAGTTAAAAAACCTCTGCCTGAAGCGGGATTTGAACCCGGTCCAACGTCTAGTACGCCGGCACTACAACCTCCTGTGACGCAGGTTAGGTGTATCCAACAAAGATTTGCAGTCGACTAACTATCAACTCAACAATGATCTCTGGGTTTCATGGCAAATGTTTTGGCAAATTACCACATGACTTCCATGGCCAGAAAACCTTCCAATGGTACAAGACTCAATTGAGGTGGTTGTGACATCACAGGCGGACAAACAATGTGTTGCTAGGCAACTCCATTGTTGTATCTGCCTTTGATTGGTGCACATTCAATGTTTGTCCGAAACAAAACACGGCAACACGGCTATTTTTAGAATCGAGTCTTGTGCTATTCCAGTTGTTAATTCCTGGTTCATTTATGGAAAACCCAAATCAAATGGGGCTCATCAAAGGTAAATTACCGAAGTAAACACATAAGTTTTAACTCCTAAAAGCAAAAGTATATAAATTTGGTCTTCTGTTTGAACCACAATATTAAATAACTTTGTATTTAGATGTGTGGGCAGTTACTAGTAGGCTAGATACTGTATCATTGAACACGCACAAGGGGGACTGAAGACCGACGGCTTGAGGCGGCTAAAGTATTCCCAGATGGTGATTAGAACCACATTTCCAGCAACTACTCGCGTCGATTCAATACTGGGTAGCGTTTCTAAAAATACAGAACCTACCACAAACATTTCCTGGAAGTAGGATATTATTAGCTAACGTGACCCCCGGCATACGGGTCGACTTTATTGATTTCAAGTATCCATAAACCTAATTGAACATTTCTACGGGAGCTTCTTCAAACGAGTAGCTCAGATATATACGAAACTGATTTGTCTCCCCAAGGGGTGGGGGGGTCCTCAGTGGGCAAAGCACCACCAGTCACCACGAGACCTCTACCTACAAGAAACAATCAAGCTCGAGGTGATTCGTCTGCCAGTGACGGCCGAACGTCGTTAGTGAATTGCCCCGACTATGTTGTGATTGCCAAGTATTCTACGACAGACAGGCAATAGTCTGGCATCCGGCCAATCAGCAGTCCACCGCATGATGCGGGCACAACGGCCCCTCAACACCTCGTCACATAGTTGGGTACGCGTGCCAATACCGTAAACACTTCTTAGGCTATTTAAAACAATATGACTATACATCAATACTGGATTACTTAAATTATAAATTTATATTTTCTTTAACTATGAAACTGTGAATTTACAATGACAAATAACTAAGTAATCTTGCATTTACATTGAGACAAACAAAAGTATTTTATATTATTTATTAAAATTGAGCTTTGAATTAAAAACATTAGAATTAAGCCTTACAAAGCAAACGCCTACATTTCTCAAGAAATTAGCTCTCAATCGGCCAGCGTAGAGCATTGTTGTCTCACAAGACGGCTTACAGCAATCTCCACCAGACATAAGTGCGTGTTTGTTTCCGTTTCTGTGTTTTGCGTCGGCCATAACTGCAACCGCAGTGAATGCACACGTATTGACTTGGAAATAGTTCTCGCGATGGCCAGATGTAGCGCACACGACACACACGTTAAGTCCTCAGCTATTTATAAACGCATCACGCAAATCAATTACCAACGTTTTATCGCGTACAATGTTTCATCTGACGCGAAGCATCTGGTACGTACTCGTAACGGTTACAAGGTAATGACGGCGAGCACGTTTATCCCTCTCACTTAGGACACACTGAATCATGTGGGGTTCTGCCGGCAAGAGACTGTGTGATTGCCACGCTCATCCGACGCGACAGGAGTCAACGCTCACCTCTGCTTGAGTTTCCTGCGGTGGTTGTGTAGCCGCACCCCCGCCGTGCTCTCCATCCCCCCCATGATGTTGTGGATCGCATCGCTGACAACCATCTGGAACAAGGGAACATCTAGATTAGCCTCGCTGCCGTAGCCTGGGGTGAGGAGCGGACTCGCATCCCGGGCTGCCACCAGAAAGTTCCTATAATGTAAATACTTCTCTGCATATTGCTAAAAAAATCTTAACCCCACTCTATAAGTATTATTTTGAAATTATAATTGAATTTATTGTAATATTTATTGTAAATATTCAATGTAATTAATTGCATATAATGGAATTATTTTGCTACTGGTAGGGTGGCCTCTGTTAATCGCGCCCTAAAATCGTATTTTAAGCCATAAAATTCAAAGCAACCCCCAACAAATTTTTTGCCCCTTCGGCATATTTGCATATTTGGCATATTTGGCAGCTGGAGCTTTGCCCCAGACCCTAGCTGCGCTGCGCCACGCCACCTCGTGCGGGCCCCCCCGAAACTCAGCATCCCCGGCCTTTTTATCCCCGTCCGCCCCTGTCATAGAGGGAAACGGGGCTTATTCCGGCGTCACACAGGCACCCTCACTAGACTCCCATACAACACTAGTGGCTGCCTTAGGATCCATTTTTAATTGCATTTTACAGCTAAACCGTGCATCGTAGAGGGAAACGGGGCTTATTCTGGCATCACACGGGCACCCTCACTAGACTCCCATACAACACTAGTGGCTGCCTTGGGATCCATTTTTAATTGCATTTTACAGCTAAACCGTGCATCGTAGAGGGAAACGGGGCTTATTCTGGCATCACACGGGCACCCTCACTAGACTCCCATACAACACTAGTGGCTGCCTTGGGATCCATTTTTAATTGCATTTTACAGCTAAACCGTGCATCGTAGAGGGAAACAAGGTTTATTCTGGCATCACACAGGCACCCTCACTAGACTCCCATACAACACTAGTGGCTGCCTTGGGATCCATTTTTAGTTGCATTTTACAGCTTAACCGTGCATCATAGAGGGAAACGGGGCTTATTCTGGCATCACATAGGCACCCTCACTAGACTCCCATACAACACTAGTGGCTGCCTTGGGATCCATTTTTAATTGCATTTTACAGCTAAACCGTGCATCGTAGAGGGAAACAAGGTTTATTCTGGCATCACACAGGCACCCTCACTAGACTCCCATACAACACTAGTGGCTGCCTTGGGATCCATTTTTAGTTGCATTTTACAGCTAAACCGTGCATCGTAGAGGGAAACGGGGCTTATTCTGGCATCACACAGGCACCCTCACTAGACTTCCATACAACACTAGTAGCTGCCATGGGATCCATTTTTAATTGCATTTTACAGCTAAACCGTGCATCGTAGAGAGAAACGGAGCTTATTCTGGCATCGCACAGGCACCCTCACTAGACTCCCATACAACACTAGTAGCTGCCTTGGGATCAATCTTTAATTGCATTTTACAGCTAAACCGTGCATCGTAGAGGGAAACGGGGCTTATTCTGGCATCACACAGGCACCCTCACTAGACTCCCATACAACACTAGTGGCTGCCTTGGGATCCATTTTTAATTGCATTTTACAGCTAAACCGTGCATCGTAGAGGGAAACAAGGTTTATTCTGGCATCACACAGGCACCCTCACTAGACTCCCATACAACACTAGTGGCTGCCTTGGGATCCATTTTTAGTTGCATTTTACAGCTTAACCGTGCATCATAGAGGGAAACGGGGCTTATTCTGGCATCACATAGGCACCCTCACTAGACTCCCATACAACACTAGTGGCTGCCTTGGGATCCATTTTTAGTTGCATTTTACAGCTTAACCGTGCATCATAGAGGGAAACGGGGCTTATTCTGGCATCACATAGGCACCCTCACTAGACTCCCATACAACACTAGTGGCTGCCTTGGGATCCATTTTTAGTTGCATTTTACAGCTTAACCGTGCATCATAGAGGGAAACGGGGCTTATTCTGGCATCACATAGGCACCCTCACTAGACTCCCATACAACACTTGTGGCTGCCTTGAGATCAATACTCAATCTGTACCTCCAGGAAGCGATCTAAGACCACAAGGCGCTTGCAGGTCGTAAAGAGAGCCGCCGCGAGGCGCAGATAGGGTATAAAAGTGAGCAAGGTCACGTCCCAGGGCGACCTAATGTGTTTGGACCGGTCTGTACCTCCAGGAAGCGATCTAAGACCACAAGGCGCTTGCAGGGCGCAGAGAGGGTATAACAGTGAGCAAGGTCACGTCCCAGGGCGACCTAATGTGTTTGGACCGGTCTGTACCTCCAGGAAGCGATCTAAGACCACAAGGCGCTTGCATGTCGTAAAGAGGGCCGGCGCGGGGCGCAGAGAGGGTATAACAGTGAGCAAGGTCACGTCCCAGGGCGACCCAATGTGTTTGGACCGGTCTGTACCTCCAGGAAGCGATCTAAGACCACAAGGCGCTTGCAGGACGCAGAGAGGGTATAACAGTGAGCAAGGTCACGTCCCAGGGCGACCCAATGTGTTTGGACCGGTCTGTACCTCCAGGAAGCGATCTAAGACCACAAGGCGCTTGCAGGATTCAGAGAGGGTATAACAGTGAGCAAGGTCACGTCCCAGGGCGACCCAATGTGTTTGGACCGGTCTGTACCTCCAGGAAGCGATCTAAGACCACAAGGCGCTTGCAGGTCGCAAGAGGGCCGGCGCGGGGCGCAGAGAGGGTATAAAAGTGAGCAAGGTCACGTCCCAGGGCGACCCAATGTGTTTGGACCGGTCTGTACCTCCAGGAAGCGATCTAAGACCGTCCATAACTCACACAGTACGGCCAACGACTCGGGGTCTATTCTCGTCTCCCTGGCTGAGCGTTGGTTGCACACATGAGCCGCTTAGCATGGGACAGGCTGACTGTGTGTGGGACAGACACTGAGACAGACATGGAGCCAGATAGACATACGGGTGGGTGCGATCCAACGTCAACACTGGACGGACTGTGTAAACGCGGGGACAGGTCGGACAGATAGACAGACAGATAGACAGGGAGCCAGATAGACATGGATACGAACATACACGAAGACCAGACAGACACTGGACAACTAGATCGTACGACGTCGGGGGTTGGTTGTAGGAATGGGACAAGTAGGACAACGATTAAGACTAATATTCAGAGAGTAGGGCAGAGGGGTCCCTCTTACCCTGGGCCAAATTCTACCCTTGGTCCAGAAGGGTAAAACTCTAAGGTCCGTATTCATAGTCGCCCCCCCTACCCATATGGGGGCGCCCGTTGTTGCCATGATGAGTACGCATGATGCGCCCGGGTTACGGAATAGGGGGCGCAACTTTACAACCGGCTACTAGAACTGTCCCGGAATGAGGGCCCAGGGTGCTGTCTTGGTACGCACGATGCAACCGGTTGCAACTTGCGCCCGGGTGACGGAATGGGGGGCGCAACTCTACAGGAATGAGGGCCCAGGGTGTTGTCTGTCTTGGTAACCCAGACAGATGGGCCGGAGAGGCAACAAACACATGAAATATTCACGGGCAGGCCGAGCGAGAGAAGACCACAGATTGGCGGTCGATAGACACACACGTGTACGGGTGACCTGACAGTGTGTGCGGGTGACCTGACACTGTGTGTGTGTGTGACATGACAGTGTGTGTGGGTGACCGGGGTGTGCAGTATCATATACACTTACTTCGCTAACTGAGACTTCTCCATCTTCGTAATACATATAGCGTTGATACAATGTTTCATTCATTAAAACTGAACGTCCACCTAACCCGAGGCGTTTTTCATTTCTTTTGAATGTAGCTTGGACAAAATCAAATTGCCGAGTCATTCCCGAGTAGCGGGTCATCCCCTTGACTGGTGCGGGGGGAAATGCGGGGGGGGGGGGGGGGGAGAGAAGATTACGTCCGAGGGAGGATGACGAAGCCTGGGACGAAGACTCCCACACCGTCAAGCCGACATACGACGGGGTCGCATCCCGCCACACCGAGGGGAGTGGGGGGGGAGAGACGTCCTCCTTCCCCTCCCCCCCTCCTCTCGCAGCAACAGGTTACTGCAACGCCACCAGCTGGGTGAAGACGGCGACACCGCCGACTAGAAATAGATTGTTATGATATTCCGACACAGTTTTGTAACCCGCGGAATTATTGATCCCCGCCCCCCCCCCCCCCCCTCAAGAGTTTGAGTTAGTGGGAGTTTACCCTGGCAGCCGGCCCGGCCCAATGTCACAATATCTATGTGCTCTATATGCACACCGGGCGTCGGTACTCGGTAGTAAATCCACATGCCTTACAACGTTGCCACAATGACGTGTCTAGTCTCTAGCTGACGTCACAGCCGAGAACAAAACGTACTTCTCTAGTTCCTAGACCGTCTACTTGAATTGAAACCGGTCCATCAGGGATAATACACGACCTTGTGATGGTTATACCCACAGCGGGCGTGAATATAATGAGGCTTGTGCACTCCACTAAACGGAAGACTGTCTCTATGTGAATGTGTGCAAGCAATCTGTTGATATTCGTTCAAACAGTGTGCATGAAGGAGGGAGTAGATGAGACCATCATAGATATAAAATATTGTTACCAAGATATGTAACTGAATGGAGGTCCGTGGACCTATGCTCGTTCCTCGATGCCCGCCATATTGTATGATTGCCTGTTTGTTTACATTTTAACATGTGTGTTTTTCAATGTGTTATACTCATCGCCTGGCGTATGTCATTGATATTGATGGCTATAAAAAGAAAGTACGCGAGTATCTGTATACCCGTTGGACATAAAGTAGTCATTTCAGCATTGAAAATAATAATTTCTAAATAAACAATAAGGTGACGTTCCGAGAATAATCCATTGTTGAAATCTCAAAAGAGAATCAGTTTTGGTACGTCCAGATAGTAGTGAGTTACGTATCTTGGTGACAACATTTATGTCTATAATGATACCATAGTTACCGCCTTACCGGTACGTTGGGTTTAGCATTCAGCTTCATGACGGAGACGTATAAATAAAGCAACAATAGCGTTTTAATTCAGAATGAAAAAATAAGTCACTCCAAAGTGTTTTGTTTCAGAAAAACGCTAATCCAAGAAAGACACAACAATAAAACTACCTAACGACCGGTCCGACACTTATGAACATAGTGATGGGTGGCCGTGTTTTGTCACAGAAAGACACAACAATGAGGAGTTGCCTAGCAACCAGATTGTTTGTTGTCACTCACAGCCCCCTCATCGTGAGTCACATGCACACACCGCCTTGTTCACACCTCGCATGGTCAGCGCGCGATGCAACGCAAGGGGGGCGGTGCCCTTGAGGTCATACACACAACAGACTGGCTCAAGTTTAGCCCACTCGGTTCTGCCTTGTATGGACTGCTGTACTGTACCATGTCTCTTATCACGGGCCCAGTTGTCATCGTCGACCGTACATGCTCGGTCGTTCCCTATACCCCTATGGAGCGCCCGTTGTTGCAGGAATGCTATGAATAAACGAGTGGACGTGTTGACTTTAAGACGACTCTTATCGTCGTGTATTGTTGTTGTCAAACAGTGTTCAAAACAAAATCAAGAGTGTCTTGAAAACTACATCGAAAAGCAACATTGTGGAATGATGCTGGGCTAGATATTAATCAAGATCTACACATATTCTCAATAAAAAGGATGCACGATTGACTATATATATATGGATACAATTAAGACAATTACAAGAACTCATAAATCTCAAATTGTGTAATGCTTTTTTTGAACCACTTTTTTGAGAATGTCTGTAGATCTTGCGCACTACTTTAAAGATCTGTATCGAACAGTATGGCAAAAGTTTGAGAAACACTGCTGTGCATAGTAACGGTTGCGTCGCTTCTTCCGTCTCTGTCTCCCTCAAGTTAGACGGCCTCGTTTCGTCTCACTCGCTCTCTCACACAACAGAACAGAACCCCCCAAACATCTCAGTCGGCGAGAAACAATCTTCTAAATCGAAACACCGCAGCAACAACGACTGGGGCAGGGGTGGGCGGGGGAGGGGGCGGGGGGTAACTTAATCCGGTTACACTAGACACAAATAGCTACTGTAGGTTTCACTTTCAGGTAGGATAGGATTGACTTGTTAACCGACACTTTGGCTCATTCGCTGAGACAGCTACACTAAATGGGTTATTCTACGAGGCAGCTGATGCCACAAGTGTGCTACTACTTAAGTAACCCTTTGTAAGTAGTAAACAAACGTGTTCATATGTTTCGTATTAGAAATATCGATCTTTGATTGGTTATCGCTCACTCGTGGATGGTGTTTGGAGCCTACAGGGTTGGTTTAGTCACTTTAAATTAAAGGCCCCCACTGCAAATCAGTTTCGTTACTTAGTGGGTAGACTCTAAATGTGAATTTATTTTATCTATTTATTTTAACCCGTTTAGTTTTAATTGTTATTAATAATCATGATTCTGTCCGCAAGGAATGTCCGAGAGTTGTAAGTACATCGTCTTACATGACTGAGGAAAACCCTCGGGACAAACCCCCCCCTTCTGTCAGGACTGCCACGGCGTGTCGAACCGGCGACCTCCCGCACGAGAGGATCGCGTGCTACCTCTAGGCGAGGGGGTGGCCACGTGCTCTGCGCCCTATCTGTGACATCTACACGATGCAGGCCAAGTCTTGTGCCCGAGGCGAGAGGGCGGTGGAAAGGTTAGGTTAGCTGCAGCAGTTTGGCGCATACTGACATGACGGCTGTTGTTTCACATTCAGAGATAGAAGTAGGCAAAGTGGAATTTCCAACGTCTAGAATGTCTATCAATTGCTTCAGAATTATCGCAAGGAAATCTAGACATGATATAATGCTCTATTTATAGATGTTAATTCATAGAAAATAAATACGAGTCATAATTTTTTACTTTTCTAAGCGATTATTTTTAAATTTTAGTTTGTTTTCTTATAATTTAAAAGTGAAAATCATTGATTAATGATGGTTTGGCCGCGGTCGGACCGGAAGGAAAACAGTCTGGTGTTTTATCGCCGGCCACGTGACGTGAAGGCGCGTTGGGCGAGCGGAGCGACCGACACCCGGCGCACGACGCGCGCAAGGCTATTTTAACGCGCGACGCGTCGTCGTCGCTGCCAAAGTTTTTCAACGCCGCGTCGTTCAACAGGAATGTCACGCGTGTCGTGTGCATGAGTGCGGGACGAACAACGTCGCGTCAACAGCCACACGTTAGTTAGACCAAGGGGGTAGGTCCAACAAGACACCTCTATACCGACATGTATAGGGCACATATAGGGCACTAGCAACACCAAAAGACAACAATGAAACAAATGAATTGAATCGATGGACAAACAACAAGCTGTCAAAAATTAATTTCGTCTGATTTTGGAAAACAAAACAAAAAACATACAAATACACAAACAAAACTTTCACTTAGTCGTTGTCCATCATTAAAAGTTTGAAATGGGGAGCAGTTACTATTGCTGCACTTGTTTTTCTTTCTATGGTTGCAATTTTATTATTTTGACAGCTGATTGTGTGTCCATCAGTTAAATAAAATTTTATAAAAAAGAAAAAAAATCAGTTCAATTCATTTGTTCCGTTGTTGTCTTTCGGTGTTGCTTGTGCCCTATGTGCACTCCAGTCTCGAACCACATACATGCGTAGACGGGTGACAACAATCAGTGCCGCCATATTGCATGGGTGACAAAACATGTGTCCACCCGCTACTTCCACGTCTGTCACAATATCACATCAATCATTGTGAAATAATCATCTCAATCCCCCCCTCAACAGACAACCCGTGTGTCCCGCACTCTTACGCTTCATTTGACTGAGTTTAACGACGTACTCGACAACTATGATTACATGACTGACGTCCAAGGGTGTTTGGAGGAAAGGAACAAGTGGGAGGGCTGGGGGGGGGGGTGTGGACGTGGGCTGCCTTTCGTCTGGCTTCTCCCCCTAGACAAACATGTCCGGCTGTAGGGTGGAACGCTTAACTAAACCACATCAAAAACACACCTTTGTTTTCAAAGTCCCCCTGCGACGCTATTGTGTATGGGGGGGGGGGGGGGGGGGCTTGACGTAGTATGTGCCCCGGAATGTATCATGGCCCGCCCATTCATCAACCTGTCCGCTTCCTATAGATAGATAGACGTCAGCCAAGTGTGAATTAAGACTCTGGCCACGTCCGCGCGTCAACGTTATAAAAACTAAATTCCATTGTCAGTTTCTCGCTCGCCCGTCGATTCGAGTCAACATCAATCAGTGAAGGCATCAAGAGAGAGACTGACAAACACACGTCACGTTAGCCCCCCCCCCCCCCCCCCCCCCCCCCCCCCACCCCGCTATAGAGTCTCCCTCACACAATCATGTGTACCAAGTTATGTTGCTGATCGATATAGGCATGTTCGTCTTCTATTGACTCCATTGTGGCCGTTGTTGTGACGTCACTCCCAATGAAACCGGGAAGAATGAGTAAGAGAGAAGGACCCAAATCTCGACCACGTACGACGCATGCGGTAGGACGGTTTTAATTGCTTGCTTTCGATGCCAAATTATATATATATATGTGTGTATGTATATGTATGTATGTATGTATGTATGTATGTATGTATGTATGTATGTATGTATGTATGTATGTATGTATGTATGTATGTATGTATGTATGTATGTATGTATGTATGTTTGTATATGTATGTATGTATGTATGTATATGTATGTATGTATGTATGTATGTATGTATGTATGTATGTATGTATGTATGTATGTATGTATGTATGTATGTATGTATGTATGTATGTATGTATGTATGTATGTATGTATGTATGTATGTATGTATGTAACCATGTATGTATGTATGTAACCATGTATGTATGTATGTATGTATGTATGTATGTATGTATGTATGTATGTATGTATGTATGTATGTATAATGTATGTATGTGTAATGTATGTATGTATGTATGTATGTATGTATGTATGTATGTATGTATGTATGTATGTATGTATGTATGTATGTATGTATGTATGTATGTATGTATGTATAAATTATATATATGTATACCAAATTTAATATCAAATTGTCGCCAAGTATCGAAACCAATGAATTAGAAGCGCAATTCCGCTCGCGAGTTGGCTCGTACACGCTCGAGCGTTACAGCGATGATGACCATCACGCAAGAATCACTCCATAGACCGTAGTCCACTCCGGTGGGCGGGGCCAACTTGTTGTACCCATATCCTCTGTTGGGTGCACTGGACTGCACTGAGTGCGCCCCGCTACCCACAATCGTATTCCAATGGACTTTTCGGTGCGCACTCAGTGCAATATTTCGTATTCCAATGGAGGACTGCACTCATCGAGTGCCGCACTCAGTTCAGAGGCAAGTGCAATCAAGTCAGTGCAAAGATGGCGGCATTAGACGCGGGGGATATGTACTTGTTGATGGAATTACTTGTGGGGTTGCCATGTGTCCGGTCAAACCCGGACATGTCCTCTTTTTCGTATGCCCTTCATGCGTCCGGGCGGCTTTTTAATAAAAACATGAAATGTCCGGGTTTTTGGTTTCACTTCGGCCGGATCGCGTCTTTTTCACGAAAAATGCAGGTGTCATGTTCACCATTCGATTAGTCGCATTTAGGCCTCAGGTCCCTTACAAAACTGCTTTAAGTATAAATGGTATCATTATTTTCAGTGTCATACCGAAGGGAATTTCGGGGCTTAACCCCCCCCCCCCCCCCTCCACACTAGGCCTACCTATACAAAAACGATTCTTATAATTTTAAAACATGTATATATAGAAGCACAGATAACGGATTGTAGGGATCTAGCTTATCTACACCAGGCTTTACACCTATTATGGGTTTCACTGCGAGCTGCGATCACCTCAGGCTACGAAAACACATTTCTCTCACTAGCCCACTACAAGCTTATTTCTACATCAGCCTTTACACCTATTATGGGTTTCACTGCGAGCTGGGATCACCTCAGGCTACGGAAACACATTTCTCTCACTACCCCACTACAAGCTTATCTACATTAGCCTTTACACCTATCATGGGTTTCACTGCGAGCTGGGATCACCTCAAGCTACGAAAACACATTTCTCTCACAAGCCCACTTATCAACATTAGCCTTTACACCTACTATGGGTTTCACGGCGAGCTGCGATCATCTCACGCTACGAAAACACATTTCTCTCAGAAGCCCACTTATCAACATTAGCCTTTACACCTATTATGGGTTTCACTGCGAGCTGGGATCACCTCAGGCTACGAAATCTTATTTCTCTCACTAGACTAGACTAGAAGACACTACTACTATAAGACATAGACTAACACTACATAAATGGAATGGACGTTAGGTTAGGTTAGGTTAGGTTAGGTTCGGTTCGGTTGGGTTAGTCAGATCTGATCCGATCTGATCCTATCTGATCCGACCTGATCCGACCTGATCCGATCTGATGGGAACTGATTCGATCTGATCCAACCTGATCCGATCTGATTTGACGTGATCCAATCTGATCCGATCTGAACCGAGCTGATCCGATCTGATCCGAGTTGATCCGATCTGATCTTATCCAAGCTGATCCGACCTGATCCGACCCGATCTTATCCGACCTGATCCATCTGATCCGACCTGATCCGATCTGATCCAACCTGATCCGACCTGATCTGACGTGATCCGATCCGAGCTGATCCGATCTGAACCGAGCTGATCCGATCTGATCCAACACGATCTTATCCGACCTGATCCGACCCGATCTAATCCGACCTGATCCACATGATCCGACCTGATCCGATCCGATCTGATGCGATCCGATCTGATCTGATCCGATCAGATGAGGTCAGATCAGGTAAGGTTAGAACCTAACCCATAGCCAGGGTTTGGTTGGGTTTGTTTAGGTTAGGTTAGGTTAGGTTAGGTTAGGTTAGGTTAGATTAGGTTAGGTTAGGTTAGGTTTGGTTTGGTTAGGTTAGGTTAGGTTAGGTTAGGTTAGGCTAGGCTAGGCTAGGTTAGGTTAGGTTAGGTTAGGTTAGGTTAGGTTAGGTTAGGTTAGGCTAGGTTAGGTTAGGTTAGGTTAGGTTAGGTTAGGTTAGGTTAGGTTCGGTTCGGTTGGGTAATGGGTTAGTCCGATCTGATCCGATCTGATCCTATCTGATCCGACCTGATCCGATCAAAACCGATTTGATTCGATCTGATCCGACCTGATCCAGCCTGATCCAACCTGAGCGGATGATCTGATCTGATCCGACGTGATCCAAGCTGATCCGATCTGAACCGAGTTGATCCAACCTGATCCGATCTGGTCCTATCTGATCCAACCTGATCCGATCTGATCCAATCTGATCTGATTCGATCAGATGAGGTCAGATCAGGTAAGGTTAGAACCTAACCCATAGCCTGGGTTTGGTTGGGTTTGTTTAGGTTAGGTTAAGTTAGGTTAGGTTAGGTTAGGTTAGGTTAGGTTAGGTTAGGTTAGGTTAGGTTAGGTTAGGTTAGGTTAGGTTAGGTTAGGTTAGGTTAGGTTAGGTTAGGTTAGGTTAGGTTAGGTTAGGCTAGGCTAGGTTAGGTTAGGTTAGGTTAGGCTAGGTTAGGTTAGGTTAGGTTAGGTAAGGTTAGGTTAGGTTAGGTTAGGTTAGGTTAGGTTAGGCTAGGCTAGGTTAGGTTAGGTTAGGTTAGGTTAGGTTAGGTTCGGTTCGGTTGGGTAATGGGTTAGTCCGATCTGATCCGATCTGATCCGACCTGATCCGATCAAAACCGATTTGATTCGATCTGATCCGACCTGATCCAGCCTGATCCAACCTGAGCGGATGATCTGATCTGATCCGACGTGATCCGATCTGATATGATCTGATCCAAGCTGATCCGATCTGAACCGAGTTGATCCAACCTGATCCGATCTGGTCCTATCTGATCCAACCTGATCCGATCTGATCCAATCTGATCTGATTCGATCAGATGAGGTCAGATCAGGTCAGGTTAGAACCTAACCCATAGCCTGGGTTAGGTTGGGTTTGTTTAGGTTAGGTTAGGTTAGGTTAGAACCTAACCCAACCCAACACACAAGACAACGATACATGGATCAGGCTACGAAAACTCATTTCTCTCACTAGCCCACTACAAGCTTATCTACATCTATTATTACATCTACATCTATTATGGGTTTCACTGCGAGCTGGGATCACCTCAGGCTACGAAAACTCATTTCTCTCACTAGCCCACCACAAGCTTATCTACATCTATTATTACATCTACATCTATTATGGGTTTCACTGCGAGCTGGGATCACCTCAGGCTACGAAAACTCATTTATCTCACTAGCCCACTACAAGCTTATCTAGGCCTACATCTATTATTACATCTACATCTATTATGGGTTTCACTGCGAGCTGGGATCACCTCAGGCTACGAAAACTCATTTCTCTCACTAGTCCACTACAAGCTTATCTACATCAGCCTTTACATCTATTATGGGTTTCACTGCGTGCTGGGATCACCTCAGGCTACGAAAACACATTTCTCTCACTAGCCCACTACAAGCTTATCTACATCTATTATTACATCTACATCTATTAAGGGTTTCACTGCGAGCTGGGATCACCTCAGGCTACGAAAACACATTTCTCTCACTAGCCTACTACAAGCTTATCTACATCTATTATTACATCTACATCTATTATTACATCTACATCTATTATTACATCTACATCTATTATGGGTTTCACTGCGAGCTGGGATCACCTCAGGCTACGAAAACACATTTCTCTCACTAGCCTACTACAAGCTTATCTACATCTATTATTACATCTACATCTATTATTACATCTACATCTATTATGGGGTTCACTGCGAGCTGGGATCACCTCAGGCTACGAAAACACATTTCTCTCACTAGCCCACTACAAGCTTATCTACATCAGCCTTTACACCTATTATGGGTTCTACTGCGAGCTGCGATCACCTCAGGCTACGAAAACACATTTCTCTCACTAGCCCACTACAAGCTTATCTACATCAGCCTTTACATTTACTATGGGTTTCACTGCGAGCTGGGATCACCTCAGGCTACGAAAACACATTTCTCTCACTAGCCTACTACAAGCGTATTTACATCAGCCTTTACACCTATTATGGGTTTCACTGCGAGCTGGGATCACCTCAGGCTACGAATGCACATTTCTCTCACTAGCCCATTACAATCTTAATTACATTAGCCTTTACACCTATTATGGGGACAGGACCCTTATAGGTTGTTGAAGCGCTCAACACTGCAGCTATTGCAACGCGAACCGGCCGGCCACGTCCTTGGCGGCCGAACAACAACAACAACAACAACCAACTTGTTGACTAAAAACACCTCCACGGTCGCCCTGAGCTGGCGAGATCGACAGCTGCGATTATCTGGCTGTCTGTCTGGCTTGCAAGCTCAATAACAACACCGTTATGACTTCCATTAGTAAGCCGTCATACCTGACGGTTACAATTGCTTTAAAACTGTCGAAAAGTATTTAGCAAAATATCTCATCCCGTCGTACAGCTAGGTCATCTCGTACGATGTCGGAGAAGGAAGGGAGGTCGGCAAGTGTGAAGAGGAAGATAGTGGGAAGAATAAAGGAAGGAGAAAAGCGATGCACGAAGGAAGGGAGGGAGGGAGCCCTCTTTGCGGGTACCGGTCACTTCGAGGAGAAACCCACCTCTATCTTACTCTATGGAGAATCTTTTAGTGTTCATTATTGAAGTAATCATATCTTTGTTCCAATAAATATTATTTCCGTTTTTCAAATCAACTATATATATATATATATATATATATATATATATATATATATATATATATATATATATGCGGGTAGTTCCGCAGGGTAGGTCCAAGGTCCACTAAATCCCCTGGCGGGGTGTCGTCGAACTCCACGCGCTGCGCGCACGCTACTAGCGATCTAGTGGACCTTGGGTAGGTCGACATACACCCTCGTATATGCCATGCTAGATAGTCAATCTGGCTTTTCCACTACAGTACCATTATCTACTGCTTGGTTATTATTATCAATATTGTTATTATTGTTCGGTATTTACGTAATTTTAATTTAATTTTCTTTTATGTAGGTACTAAATTCATCAGGTTATTTAATGTTGACTATCTATCTATAACAACTTGCATGATTTGGATACCTACTATTATAATAATAATAAAAATCACCCTCACATTTTATTGTATTTTATGTTAAAAAGCAAGTGTATCGCTGTAATTGGTTCAATCTCACTATTTCCTGCCAAATATAATACATAATTAGTTCCTCTAAAGGCCCCTTTCCATGATGTGCACTCATGCTCTGCACTCCTTAAGGGCCAATGACAAACATGTAAAAAAAAATGCATTGTAACAAATCACCAATAAATAATTACAAAATAAATGTAAACCAAGTGAGGGTTGTTCTTAGGTTCCACACATACAGCGGCGGTTACCCGGCACCCCTCGCATCGATTGCGCCGCGAGTTTCCCTTCAGACAGAAACCTTTTAGCCGAGTGTTGTGTTGCTTGCCTGTAAGGTGATACCGACGTGTTGTATCTATGATGGGACCGTGGGGGGAGGGGGGGGGGGTCGCTCTGAGTACACTCAGACGCTCAGACGCTCAGACGCGCGCGACCCGAATGTATTCTGACTGAATTCGAACTTGTTTCTCAATAGTATTGCATTCCGTGCAAGAATTCAGGCAGAATTGGGTTTAAATCTAACGCTGAACTCCGGCTTATAATAATTATCCGTGGGGGGGCCTAACTAGGCTCCAAATTTACTTCATTTGGAGCTGTACGACCTTCACGTTTTGAGTGCATGATGCAAATTTTTCCCATCGTCGTCGTCATCATAAACATTTGATAGCCTATTATTGAGGAACGACAATGGAGTCATAAATTTGAAAAATTAATCGCGATAGGAATTTTCCACAGATATCGACGAGATTAATTGCGTTCGTTTTCACATATCCGGTATCGGGCCGAGCATAAAGTGCGGCCGCAGTGTGTACAGTATGATTTACCCGACCGAGTTGATCTTGGTTAGTGAAGGCAGCGAGGCTATATTTAGTACGACCTCTCATCAACTCTCACAGCTCGGCTGCATCTCAGTTAGCCCACCACTAAACACACCGCCTTGGTCGACCGGCGGACCAACGTTCACGACGGACTCGACAGCAGCTAGGTCATAATCAAGGTCCGTACACCCCTTGACCTCCGGGAGCTCCACAGACCTTGGGTCATAGTCATAATATGACGTCGGCCGAATCATATCCATCGCACATCGCCGGGGTCGTTATGGGGGGGGGGGGGGGGGGGTCCAGGTGTTTTGGTGGGCGTTCGGATCGCAAAGAGAATCGATTTGAATTAGTTGTTTTTAACGACGCACTCGACGTACAGCTGGGTCGTCTGGTACGATCTCGGAGAAGGAAGGGAGGTCGGCAAGTATGAAGAGGAAGTGGGTAGTAGGGAGAAGTATGGAGAGGAAGTGGGTAGTAGAGAGAAGTATGAAGAGGAAGTGGGTAGTAGGGAGAAGTATGGAGAGGAAGTGGGTAGTAGGGAGAAGTATGGAGAGGAAGATAGTGGGCGCGAAGAATAAAGGAAGGAGAAACGCGATGCACGGAGGGAGAGAGGAAGGGAGCCCTCTTTGCGGGTACCGGTCACTACGAGGAGGGACCCATAAGCCTTCACTGGAGGACATTACAGCACTCGGCTGTGTCTTTTACTGCAAGTTTAGAACAATATCATTATTGATTGCGTCGACTGCTTTGCAAGTTATAGGAAGGAGGAGCTTGGTTGTTTGATTGAAAGACCGCCGTGATCCTTCTTTCAAGACAACACTTGGATGTCAGATGATGATGATGACGATGAAGGAAAACCCAACTCGTGCACGCATGCCGAGTTTCTTGGCACCCATCACCAAATAACAACTCACTAAAACACTGTACACGCTTACTTTACGATTTCCATAACAATTTCACTCACAAAATTAAAACCCTCCCGGATCTCTACCCATCATAATTATTATGACAATTAAAAATGAAAAGTACTGTACGATAGAATCTGAAGGTACACGGTGACGAGACGATAAGGTTACCATAAGTTGTGGTGGTAAAAAGAGGACATTTTAATAAAGAGTGGTATACTCAGGGATTGATGTATATAGTGGGTCAGGGAGGGGTGAAACCCATACTAGGTGCACAGGCTGATGTAGATAAGCTTGTAGTGGGCTAGTGAGAGAAATGTGTTTTCGTAGCCTGAGGTGATCCCAGCTCGCAGTGAAACCCATAATAGGTGTAAAGGCTGATGTAGATAAGCTTGTAGTAGGCTAGTGAGAGAAATGTGTTTTCGTAGCCTGAGGTGATCGCACCTCGCAGTGAAACCCATGTGTAAAGGGCTAAAGGCTGCTGTAGATAAGCTTGTAGTGGGCTAGTGAGAGAAATGTGTTTTCGTAGCCTGAGGTGATCGCAGCTCGCAGTGAAACCCATAATAGGTGTAAAGGCTGATGTAGCTAAGCTTGTAGTGGGCTAGTGAGAGAAATGTGTTTTCGTAGCCTGAGGTGATCGCAGCTCGCAGTGAAACCCATAATAGGTGTAAAGGCTGATGTAGCTAAGCTTGTAGTGGGCTACTGAGAGAAATGTGTTTTCGTAGCCTGAGGTGATCCCAGCTCGCAGTGAAACCCATACTAGGTGTAAAGGCTGATGTAGATAAGCTTGTAGTGGGCTAGTGAGAGAAATGTGTTTTCGTAGCCTGAGGTGATCGCAGCTCGCAGTGAAACCCATGCATAATAGGTGTGAAGCCTGGTGTATAGATAAGCTTGATCCTACAATCCGTTATCTGTGCTTCTATATACATGTTTTAAAATTATAAGAATCGTTTATGTAAGTAGGCCTAGTGGGGGGAGGGGGGGGGGGGGGGGTTAAGCCCCAAAATTCCCTTCGGTATGCCACTGAAAATAATGATACCATTAATACTTAAAGCAGTGTTGTAAGGGACCTGAGGCTTAAATGCGACTAATCGAATGGTGAACATGACACCTGCATTTTTCGTGAAAAAGACGCGATCCGGCCGAAGTGAAACCAAAAACCCGTACATTCATGCTTTTATTAAAAAGCCGCCCGGACGCATGAAGAGCATACGAAAAAAGGACATGTCCGGGTTTAACCGGACAAATGGCAGCTTTACGAGACGACCTATCGGTGTCCGCCAGGAGAATGACTCCCTGGGGACAGTTTTTGTATTTCACGCCCCCCGGGCAGGACAAGACGTGACGTAGACCCTTGACCCGGGCCAATCAGAGACGAGGACAGTCTCGTTCCAGTGGCGTCGCCGGGAGTGTATTGCATGGGGGGGGGGGGGTGGAGGTGTTAAACAGACTCGGCGCTCGACGTACCGGTGTTTGAGGGGGAGGGGGGGTGAGACCCGCAACAATAGCGGCGCACGCAGACAAAACATTTCATGTTTAGCTCAGCCCCTCACACAAGAGCCCGCCCCAGACATACAGATCAAACAATGGTACCCATGGTTATAATGGCACTTTGAGACACGCGCTTCATCAATAAATTGTAGGTATGCAAAATGCATCTATTTATTTCTAGTATTTAAATATCAACTTGATCCACAGTAGGCCACGGCCCCGGATATCAGAGTGGAAACAGAATACAGAACAAGACAAGAATGCGCCGCGACGACGAATATTGCGCCACAGGAGACGGAAACGGAAAACTACCTGTGAGTTTTCGCGGGCTTTTTCGAAGTTTCCGAGACAGGGAGCAGAATCAAAGGTAAAAATGGTCTTGCAAGAAACAAAGAAGACATACTCGGAGACGGGCATTACATCGACAATGCGACACATTTAGGCTCGGTATTACGAGCACATACTACCATACGATCTAGCTTGTCTTCACAATGGCAACCACCAATCAGAAGCCTTACAATCCACCTCCTATTAACTGCTTTGCTAGCTGGTCATAATACTGGACCTTAGAAATATTTTCGATACATTTGTGTGTTACCTATTATTTATTTTGTAATAAAAGTATTTGGACTTTGTAATTTAAAATACCGACCTAACCTATTTTATTGATAAAGTAGCGTAACTTGGAATGAATTGAAGACAGGTGAGCAACTAGAAGGGGGGGGGGGGGGGGGCGCAGGCGAAGATGTTATTTCAAAATGTCAACACAACTAAAATCGGGTTCAGTGGATAAGGCAACGTGACTGCTTGCGATTGTTCCATGCTATATGATGATATATCATGCACGTTGCATTTTATATCTGGCTGGAGATATTATACCCAACCTTGTTTCAAAAGTAAAGTAGTCTATTCTGCCTAGATCACAATTGCAAACATGGTTCGTGATTCTGAGTAGGAGGCAAAGTTCTTCATTCTTCTACAAAATGTAAAAGAACTCGACAATCTTCAGGCTATTGGCCAACACTGTTTGTAAATACATGTCCTAATGCACCAAAATACAAATAGCCGAGCTAAATGGGCTAAAAATAAGTCGTGTAACGTACTACGCTAAAAGCTGCAGATCAGAACGTGCAAGGAAAGAAAACAACAACGTTTGATCCAGCTGAGATCGATGGTGCCAACTGACAATAACCCTGCTAAGTATTTTGTTCCGCAGTTAGTTGTATATGATGCTCCGGGGAAATTATTGGACAGTGAAAACTCGGGGCTAAAACAGGAAAGTTGAAATTTACTGTAGTGAATACATGTTGTTATAAATTTAATGAATGTAGACAAATATCGACAGTGAAAATTGTCCCGTTTAGCCCTGGATCACCCTATACCATAGGCCTAAGCTACATAGACCTAAAGTGCTACACTAGAAAGTTAGAATTCAGTGAAATGTAACTGAGCAGAAGTTACTCTTTTACAATACCTGGAAGGGAAATTTCGTAAGCTACAGAATAGATGAGCAACAACTGTCACAAAACCGTCAGTGTTTTAAATTGTTCTCTTAGCCCTGGCAGAAAAATTATGACTGGAGCCATATTATTATGAACTAGGCCCTACAGATCATTAAAATGCACCCATGTTTAAGGTACATGGATTATGCCTACAACGTAGCTACAAAGCTATTGTGTAGGGTTGTAGGCCTAGACCTAGGCCTACTTGAGGAAGCTAATCAACACTTGACAAAGTCGGTAAAATTAGCAAAGGTCGACATCCCACGATGCCTAATGTTATTTATAGCCTAGGCGTGCTCAAATATTAAAATGACACACAGAAACACTGCGTCAAATCAAGACATAAGAACAACACACACTAGGCCTAGGTCTAGGAAGTTAGTGGGCGTAACACTTGCATCTAGCTAATGCCTAGGCCTAGACTTGGGTTCATACAGTGCCTTATCCTTGTGTACCTGATGTAGTAAGCCTAGGCCTAGGCCTAACAAGTCCAGAATGAAATGCTCAATGTGTGCTAAAGTGCACTTGGCACCAGTTTGCATGGGCCCCAGCCGTTAGCAATTCTTGGAAATTTGATTCATAGCCATGTCTAGGCCTAGCCTAGGCTGTAGGTTGAGACAGACGCCACAGCCTAGGCTACCCTCTAGCGTGTAAATAGTATTTACGACAATTGTATTTGATAAATATCTCATGAATATGCTAATAAGAAGGTCCTAAAATAGGAAATATGCTGAGGAGACTAACCTTTAAGTGGGTAGATGAGTGTGCAGCGAGTGGGTAGATCCTTGATTAGGAAGACGTAATACACGAAACAAACACTATTTAACAGTGAACGAAGAACACATCACAACTATTATCACTTTTGGTTTCAAACTAAAACATTTTGATGAGAATAAAACACGGAAAACGGTAAAAATCAACTTTTCTTGAGACTTTTCGCGGAGCACGTTACGATAAAATACTGTTTTGCAACCATCTTGGATTTGAATGGTGCTCCACCTGCTGATTTTGAACGCTGGTGCCATCTATGAGTGAATATCGGAAACTTTCTGAAGCTCAGAAAAGAAGAAGTTTTAAAACTACTACGCCATCTAGCAATGAATTATACAACTAGAATGGATAAAGAAGTTTTTTTTCTTGGTGGCAATATCGACAATTTTCTTGGTTTTGAAACTGCCGCGCTACCTAGGAGTAAAAGTAAAAACTAAAAGGAACAGCGTCGAAAACTTTTGCCACTACTAGCGCTACCTTGTGGAGTAATAAGAAACCATAATAGAGGAAGTTTGCTGTTTGACCGACTATCAGTTTTGCTACCTTTCGAAACTGCCGCGCTACCTAGGAGTAAAAGTAGAAACTAAAAGGAACAGCGGCGAAAACTTTTGCCACTACTAGTGCTACCTTGTGGAGTTATAAGAAACCATAAAAGAGAAAGTTTGCTGTTTGACCGACTTTCGGTTTTGCTAACCTCGCGCCATCTAGCAGCTATTTTGACTACTAAAGTCTAGTGCATCATTCTGCACAGGACCACCAACTCACAAACAAGGTTCAACAAATAACTATTCTGATTTTATCTTTATTACGGGTAATTGAAAGGTGTAAGACCACGCATTTGTTTCCTAACACATTTAAAATTGTTTTTATTTAAAAAAGTATGGATATTAAATGGCATAAAAGCTTTTTCTGCATGATAATATGTTGTTTGTTTCTGCTGGTTATTTTGCTTGTTGGTAGACATGTCGGTACGGCAACTGTGCTGCTACCTGTCTGTGATGTAGCGACCTAAGCAAATTGCGCTACATTTGAATAAACTCTGGGCAGGCAAAGTTGAATGTTGTAAAATATTACTTTTATACTAAAATGATTAAACATTTTGATTGAATTATGTACTTGTATCTGATGCATAGGCGCCGACTACGGGGGGGCTTGGGGTCTAGCGCCCCCCCTGAAAAATGTCAGGGGGGGCGGAGCCCCCCCTGAGATTGAATCCAACGCTTAGGAAAAATACGATATTTTCTCATATTGATGCGGGAACTTATAACTTTCGTTCGAAACTCCCCAAAAAGATTAGCAATCTTCAAGTAATTTCAAGATGACGATTCACTTCACAAGCTAAATTGAGGCCATTTTGCCAAACACGGTGATGGTGTTTCGTATCAAATCGAATCTTATTATCAAACGATTATAACGTTTTTGCAAGACGTTCACTTGACACGCCAGGGCGATGGGGCTGAAAAAGCCAATGGATTTCTGTTAAAATTTCTCCAGTTTTGAAACGTACTATTTCACGTCGTTCATGATCAGTGAAAGTCGAAATTTTACAAAGCACTTACCTCTATTTTTAAATGGCACAACCTCAACACAATTACAACGGCAATCGAGGTATTAGTATTACGTCGTGACGGATTTTTAGCGACTTGGGAAAAATCACTGTCGAGCTTACAAGCTTGATTTATGCCCCTAATTTCAATGTCCAGTTAAAGTGTTAAGTAAATTTAACTGTCAGGTAAGCCCAGTTTGGTGTATTTCTATTGGCCGTTGTCATGGTGAAAACAATTTAACTAAAAAGTAAATTTTAACTAAACATTGAAATACCGGCCCTTAGTAGAGTCAAACGTTTCCAGAGAAAGGAAAATACCCCGTCGACTTGACGATGGCAGTGACGTTCATGGTTACCAAACGACATATCTATAAGTATTCAAGTTTGGGATCAAACTTCATCCAGTTTTCGAAATGGGTTTCAGGAAAAGTAGTCAATTACATGGCCAAAATGAAACAACTTGCAACTTGAAAGATCGATGGAGAAAATGCAGTGGTCGAATTGGGGTGGGATGCGGGGGGATGCCATCCCCCCAAAAGAAATTCATTGGCTTAACCATCCCCCTAAAAAGAAACATTATTGGAACCATCCCCCCAAAACGAAACACAGCAATTTTGCATAACATACCATATATTGTGTTTTCTCGACACATAATTTTAGTTAATATTTTTGTGACAATCGGTTAGGGCTTTATTATAATACTATAAATTATTGCAATTAGTAATTTAGTGCATTCATGTCTCAGATCGCACTACAAGCTATATTGAGGGGAAAAGGCCCGACAGATTTTTCGACCCCTTACAGCCCACGAAAGTCCGTACATATTAATATTAACCATCCCTCCAAAGATATAGTTCCAATTCGACCACTGAGAAAATGAATCGTTTTTTTCAAGGAGGATTTTGATTTTCTCTGAACTATAGCACCCCCATAGACCTCTCCAAAATTCGTGATGATGATAATTTGGGTTTTACGTCCCATTTGTTTGCAACGAGGCTAATCGAGACGATGACAGGGGTATTATGAGGATGAAAAAACGCCACATGACATCCATGCCCAAGCCAGGATTCGAACCTAGAACGCAGAGACCGCGGTTTACTACCAACGCCTAATTAACCTCGGCTAACTGCACCAGCTCCAAACTTCGTTACTACTAACTGTGTCTCCAATGTTTATGCAAGTAATTTTTTTTTTGAGCCCCCCCTGAAATGTTGACAAGTCGGCGCCTATGATCTGATGTCAAATCTATCACCTATACACAATTTGTTTAATTTATTTACATGTGGTTGAGAATTCAAATGACATGATTTCCCAAAGGCAACTCTATTCTATAAAGCAATAATCAGTGCCAAGCTTGGTGGGAGATAGGAAGATGCAAATTTCAGAGGAGGAACGGATCAATTTGAAAGCAAGACAAAACAACACAACCATCGAGTTGCAGTTTTGTTTATTTCGTATACTAGAATTGTCAATTTGAAAGCAGTTACTCAAAGACAAGTCATTACTACTTTGCACAACTGCTTGAAAACATTAACAATGCATATCTAATATAGTTTCATTCAACTCTCAAAGCATCTCTGAATGACATAACAAGCATGAATACTTATTACAAGTTGAAGTGACAAAATGCCGACAGTAGCTGCACGACGCTGACATTCCTGACTAGACAGCGGACAAAGACGCTGACGAGGACATGAATAAGTCTGCTACTTTGAGTTATAATGTCTCCACCTCCTGAGTATTTTCAAACACATTCAATATTCACAGAGATAATTTTCAGTTTACAATCGTCTTATTCTGCGACAGAAACCATTTGCCCTAGTATGAAAAACACAACATTGTCGCTTTGTGACACAGTTAGAACCTTGTGCCGACAGAGACGGTATAATGCATTCGCACAAGAAATCATGGGTTCGATACCCGAGATCCTCAGCCGTGCGGCAAACTCTGCTTGAACGGGATTTACTCAGCCGTGCGGCAAACTCTGGTCTACTGGATCCTCGTCAGTTAATTCCCAAACATACAGATACCCTGCCTTCAGCGGCCGGTAAGAGCGACAAGAGAAAACAGTTTCCTTTGCTGGCAAACAGGAACGTTTGTGCGAAAAGAACTTTTTGTATCTAGTTAGTTAACTGAAGTAGTTCTATTGTATCTGACTGTCTGTATGGCACCTAAAAGCAACACTACACATGTTCTCTAGAAACAATTACATATTATTATTAATTATTAACAATTGCTAAATACATGTTATACATACATAATATATCGGAGATAAACATGCTCTACCCGTCGGTAGAAATAAATGTGCACGTACGTATGTCAATGTGTAACTATTAAATACCATACACATCAGTTCACAGCGAACACAACTCACTACTAGAGCGAGTACTGCAACGAGATGTATAGCACACTCCAATAAAGATATGATTGCCAGGTCAGGTACAATAACAATACAATGTACATTCATTCGGAATCATTTCTAACTACTGTAACTACATACGTACATAATAAACATGAGTGTTGTTTAGTGTCGGGATGGGAACCAACAGACGGCCCCTTCGAAGCTTGATCCATAAGCAGACGCAACATTATTGAAAATACAGATAAACATATTTACTATGTTACGTTCGTCTCTAGAATTCATCAGCTTACATACCTCACCGCTTCCAAGTTCGAAGGTAAGCTGTTGGATCCTCTCCCAACACTAGACCCGTCCAGCTGATTGACACCTGGCAACGTAACCAAATGATGCTGAGCATCTACCAAACAGTAACACATTATTTCAGCACAATGATATTTTATATAGGCCTAAGATGTGGTTGATGTTTATCTAGTTGTATTCGTTTGTAGCCTACCCTAAACTTAACTGACCCATCCTGTATCTTGGCACTAGTATTGCGTACAGTATACTACGTTGTTTTCCTAATCCCAACTCCTTCTCAATCATTTTCGTCAACGAGTATAAACCTAACTCTACACATTGCACAACGAAAGGTCCACGGATACCTATTTACTTTGTATTTACTAACTTTAAAGGTACAAGCGCACTTGATACGAAAAATAAAATTAAGCACAAAAAAACAATAATAACATGTAAATTACTGTACATTTGTCTTGGTTTGACAACTTCTTATAGCCACATCTTCTTTGTTACTTGTAACATGCATCTGAGTGTATTTAAGAAGGCTTAAAAAACAATTGAGAACCTATCAATTAAGTATATTATATCCAATTGTGCCTGGAATTGTTAATTCTGTTGTTGGATAAATAAATAATAATAATTATAAAAATAATACTAAAAAACATAACAATAACAAAATTAGCAATAAGCCAAACAAGGAGGATAGTGTAAATATTGGTCAGTTTAAAATAACTGACTGAATATAGGACAGAGATCGTAAAGGGATATTCCCAGAGCTGTCATAGTCGGCGCGAACGAAATGAACAAAATGTAAACCTGAAGGACGATAGATTTCGGTCGTACGGGCGAAGTTCTCAATCGATGACGACATAGCCGATCTTCAAGTGTTGTTCTGTTCGACGGATGATAACTACGCAAATAATGAACAACACTCTACGAACGTACTTGTTTGTATGTGGGCAAGTTAACCCTTTCTGTCCACCCGACTAAAGACATCTAGAGAATGCAAGACGTGACAATTAGAATACCTTAGATTACAATACCATTATTACTCTAGTGTCGAGTCAAGATCGTCTTGAGGAGGAACTAGCTTTGATTGGTCCTACGTACTTTGAAAGTGATGGAACGATACCAAATCAGCATTTTTTAAATTGTTAAAATCATTGTAACATTCTAAAAGCCAACAGTTATTCTCAGAAGCGGGTAAAGTCGTTGCGATAAAATTGTATACACTAACTTGAGAAAGTATTTACGAAGCATCCCTCAAATAACAAACGATTCATTCCGCCTACAAGGTAATACTGTAGGCCTATGTAGGGTACAGAACAATCCTGAACAACAAACATACACAAACAGAGCATAAAACATCCAGATGTTGATAACTGTGACTCGAGCCCGGAAGTTATCAACATCATCAATAGTGTAGTTGTTGGTTGCACTGGCAGTGCCGGGCGGCAGCGGCAGAGACTCTCATAGTGCAGACCCGGGTACGAAGCGGGCCGACTAGAAGAGCGGCATGCAAGGGTAGTCCTGGTGCTGCCCGCTGATTGGCTCCCTGGGGCGCCACCATCGGGTGGTAAGCGGGCCGACTAGAAGAGCGGCATGCAAGGGTAGTCCTGGTGCTGCCCGCTGATTGGCTGGTTCTGATTGGCTCCCTGGGGCGCCACCATCGGGTGGTAAGCGGGCCGACTAGAAGAGCGGCATGCAAGGGTAGTCCTGGTGCTGCCCGCTGATTGGCTGGTTCTGATTGGCTCCCTGGGGCGCCACCATCGGGTGGTAAGCGGGCCGACTAGAAGAGCGGCATGCAAGGGTAGTCCTGGTGCTGCCCGCTGATTGGCTGGTTCTGATTGGCTCCCTGGGGCGCCACCATCGGGTGGTAAGCGGGCCGACTAGAAGAGCGGCATGCAAGGGTAGTCCTGGTGCTGCCCGCTGATTGGCTGGTTCTGATTGGCTCCCTGGGGCGCCACCATCGGGTGGTAAGCGGGCCGACTAGAAGAGCGGCATGCAAGGGTAGTCCTGGTGCTGCCCGCTGATTGGCTGGTTCTGATTGGCTCCCTGGGGCGCCACCATCGGGTGGTAAGCGGGCCGACTAGAAGAGCGGCATGCAAGGGTAGTCCTGGTGCTGCCCGCTGATTGGCTGGTTCTGATTGGCTCCCTGGGGCGCCACCATCGGGTGGTAAGCGGGCCGACTAGAAGAGCGGCATGCAAGGGTAGTCCTGGTGCTGCCCGCTGATTGGCTGGTTCTGATTGGCTCCCTGGGGCGCCACCATCGGGTGGTAAGCGGGCCGACTAGAAGAGCGGCATGCAAGGGTAGTCCTGGTGCTGCCCGCTGATTGGCTGGTTCTGATTGGCTCCCTGGGGCGCCACCATCGGGTGGTAAGCGGGCCGACTAGAAGAGCGCCATGCAAGGGTAGTCCTGGTGCTGCCCGCTGATTGGCTGGTTCTGATTGGCTCCCTGGGGCGCCACCATCGGGTGGTAAGCGCCGGCGTTGGGGTTGGGGTGGTGAAACCTGGAGCAAACGCAGACGTCGTGATCAACTAAGGTGGGATTAAGGTCAGTGAAGCTTCATATCCTCATCCATTCATCCAACTTATTTTGTCCAGTGAATAAGGTGTAATTTAATGATTAAAACTATTGCTCGATATAGACTCAGATGCAGAGGTGTCCCCTAGTTAACATGCTAGACATAAGACAAGCAGATGCCTCAACGTAGGGACATCTCTGCTCTAGACCACTCAGCGCACAACATTGCAGACAAGGAAGGTCACGATGCGTACCTGGGATCAAGCATCATGGCTGCCACAGCCGCCGCCGGGCTCTGGTGGTGGGGGTGGGAGGGGTGGCCGTTCATCCGGGGGGCGGAGAACACCGGGTTCTGTCCGGCCTGGGGGGCGTGATCGCTCTTGGAGGTGATGGGGGGCGGTCGCAGCTGCGGGTGATGGTGCGGGTGGTGGGGGTGGAAGTCAAGCGGGGGGTGGTGGTCGGGGAAGGGGGGGTATGAGACGGGGGGAGGGGGGTGGTGGGGGACCATCAGCTCAAGGTCGCCGGGCTGCAGGCCGTGGTTCGTGCGATCCGTCAGCGTGAAGTGGCTCGGAGAGTTCTCCTGTCAACACAACGACCGTCAGCATTCCTTCAGCAACATTCATTCAATCTGCCAAACCAATAAATAATCCCATAGGTCAAGTGTTGAAATGTTCCTCTCTAAAACACTTGATAAACTATTGCAATCCTATGCGAGTAACATTCTACCCCGTCAAGTAAATATAAAGCCAGTAAGGGCTGGTTTCAACAAACTTTTAATCTCTGATTTACCAGTAACCACTCTACTCCGATAAGTTGTTGGCATCCTATCCCTCTTACGAAACTGTTTTCTTTTCTACCAACCTCTATTCAATATGTACCACTAGGAACACATTAAGTAAATACAGATATAGACAACTGAAGGAGAGTGGTCGGGGTGGCTTGCCTGACAGTTCTTCTTGGAGGTGCGTACCGGCCTGGCCTTGTAAGGCACCTTAGCAGACGCGTGCTCGCCGTGATGCCGTCCAAAGTGCTCCTTGAGTTTGTCACGACGGGAGCTGGCGTACTCGCAGTCCGAACACTTGAAGGGCTTCTCTTGCAGGTGGATGCGCTCGTGACGGACCTAGGCACAACAAACAGACGTGGGTGTTGTATTCTATTGTTTGAGTGAAGTAGATTGCAGGATTTCAAGGATTATTAAAGATTATAAACTGAGACTGTTTAATGCCGTATATTTTACTAACTTGGCTACACCGGAAGTTGGTCCAATCCTGCCTAGTTCATACTCCATCTGGGAGACAAACTTACAATACCTCGGTAGGCGTATATATACCAGGCTGTGGGGGGTGGCACACAACAGTGGGTTATCCCAAAACCCAAGTCAAATAGTGCCAAATTAATCTTCTACATCTCTAGTTACTGTCTACTTGAAACGGGCATGTTAGAGATAATTTGCAAACATTGTTAGGTTTTAAGATTGCCGGCGTGATTAACGAGGCTCGTACACTCGACCGAGTAGAGGACTACCTCCACGAACGTGTGAAAGAACGCCTGGAACCTGTTGAAGCAGCGTGCACGAAAGAGCCAGCAGACAAGGACCTGATACTAGTTGCGTCACATCTCACCAGGTGGCTCTTCTCCAGGAAGCCGCGGCCGCAGGTGTTGCACGCGTGAGGCCTCACGGTCGCGTGTGTCCGCGTGTGCGAGCCCAGCTGGGACTTCTTGGGCGTGGAGTACTTGCACTGCGGGTACGAGCAACGGTACACGTCGCCTGGAACATTGGGCGCACACTCGTCACCTTCAGCTGTTCACTCGGCCACGTTTCGGTCAAGTTTCAGGAGACTACAAAAACACTCTTACTAGTACTACACAAAACATTATGAGTTAACAGTACTAAGATTACACCAACTACAACAAGATTACAAGAACTTCACTACTAATAGTTTGAATGAAACAGAATTACACCATATATCCCAAAATTGATGATTTTGATGCAATATATCCAATATCCGTGTTATGAAAGTTATATTTTTATGGTCAAAGAAAACCATGAGGAATAGAAACTTATGTTCAGGGCCTGTATACAGCTAGAATAAATTGCAATATGCATTTGCATAACTATTCTATATCAGTAGTAATAAATTACATGATCTGCGGTAGAAGGGGCCAAACGGCTAGATATGTGCAAGTAAAGTAAGAATATAGGGAACCCAACAGCTAACCTGGTTGGTGTCTACGAGACCCCTGCAGTCATAACCAGGTAAGCTGTTGGGTTCCCTCTATTCTTACCCTACTTGCACAAATTACATGATCTGATACAAAACCAATCACTCTACGTTGTGAACCCACTGACCCGTGTGGATGCGCTTGTGAGCGACCAGGTGGCTGAGATACTTGGTAGAGAATCCGCAGATGTCACAGACGTACAGACGATCGTTGCCGTGGATACCGGCGTGTTGGTCCAGCGTTGCCTTGGTCGCGAAGCCCCGCCCACAAACCTCGCCTGGCAACGAAACACAGTCACATTACAACACTCGTAGTTTTCTACTAAACTACACGAGGTAAAACCAGATGAAAAGTGACATGAGCACATCTAGTGACCCTCCTATAAAACACTAATAGCTCTCCAATGCTTGGCTAGTTTCTCTATTAGTACTATTCTGCTAAACTCAAAGATGTAGAAGCCAATGGGCCATTATCTGTGCTCATCTAGTGAACCTGCCAAGGGAGTCCATATGCTGACACCAATGACTACTTGGGCTACTTCTATTTTTTGCATTCATCTACTAAACTAGAAGAGATACAACGAAACCAAGCGTTATCTGTGCTCATCTAGTGAACCTGCCAAGGGAGTCTATATGTTGACACACCCATGGCTGCTTGGGCTACTTTCTTTCTTTGCATTCATCTACCAAACTAGAAGAGACAGAACGAAACCAAGCGTTCTCCATGCTCGTCTAGTGACCTAGGAGAGCGTAGATGAGTGGCGGGATGTCACACGGAGTAGGCTTATAGTACTCACACTTGAAGGGGCGCTGCTCCCCGCTGTGACAGCGCGAGTGTACTGCCAGGTTCTGTCTGGTCCCACACCGGTAGTTGCTCAGTGGCGTGATGTCATAGTACTCACACTTGAAGGGGCGCTGCTCCCCGCTGTGACAGCGCGAGTGTACTGCCAGGTTCTGTCTGGTCCGACACCGGTAGTTGCTCAGTGGCGTGATGTCATAGTACTCACACTTGAAGGGGCGCTGCTCCCCGCTGTGACAGCGCGAGTGTACTGCCAGGTTCTGTCTGGTCTGACACCGGTAGTTGCTCAGTGGCGTGATGTCATAGTACTCACACTTGAAGGGGCGCTGCTCCCCGCTGTGACAGCGCGAGTGTACTGCCAGGTTCTGTCTGGTCCGACACCGGTAGTTGCTCAGTGGCGTGATGTCATAGTACTCACACTTGAAGGGGCGCTGCTCCCCGCTGTGACAGCGCGAGTGTACTGCCAGGTTCTGTCTGGTCCGACACCGGTAGTTGCTCAGTGGCGTGATGTCATAGTACTCACACTTGAAGGGGCGCTGCTCCCCGCTGTGACAGCGCGAGTGTACTGCCAGGTTCTGTCTGGTCTGACACCGGTAGTTGCTCAGTGGCGTGATGTCATAGTACTCACACTTGAAGGGGCGCTGCTCCCCGCTGTGACAGCGCGAGTGTACTGCCAGGTTCTGTCTGGTGCGACACCGGTAGTTGCTCAGTGGCGGGATGTCATAGTACTCACACTTGAAGGGGCGCTGCTCCCCGCTGTGACAGCGCGAGTGTACTGCCAGGTTCTGTCTGGTCTGACACCGGTAGTTGCTCAGTGGCGTGATGTCATAGTACTCACACTTGAAGGGGCGCTGCTCCCCGCTGTGACAGCGCGAGTGTACTGCCAGGTTCTGTCTGGTCCGACACCGGTAGTTGCTCAGTGGCGTGATGTCATAGTACTCACACTTGAAGGGGCGCTGCTCCCCGCTGTGACAGCGCGAGTGTACTGCCAGGTTCTGTCTGGTCCGACACCGGTAGTTGCTCAGTGGCGTGATGTCATAGTACTCACACTTGAAGGGGCGCTGCTCCCCGCTGTGTCAGCGCGAGTGTACTGCCAGGTTCTGTCTGGTCCGACACCGGTAGTTGCTCAGTGGCGTGATGTCATAGTACTCACACTTGAAGGGGCGCTGCTCCCCGCTGTGACAGCGCGAGTGTACTGCCAGGTTCTGTCTGGTCCGACACCGGTAGTTGCTCAGTGGCGTGATGTCATAGTACTCACACTTGAAGGGGCGCTGCTCCCCGCTGTGACAGCGCGAGTGTACTGCCAGGTTCTGTCTGGTCCGACACCGGTAGTTGCTCAGTGGCGTGATGTCATAGTACTCACACTTGAAGGGGCGCTGCTCCCCGCTGTGACAGCGCGAGTGTACTGCCAGGTTCTGTCTGGTCCGACACCGGTAGTTGCTCAGTGGCGTGATGTCATAGTACTCACACTTGAAGGGGCGCTGCTCCCCGCTGTGACAGCGCGAGTGTACTGCCAGGTTCTGTCTGGTCCGACACCGGTAGTTGCTCAGTGGCGTGATGTCATAGTACTCACACTTGAAGGGGCGCTGCTCCCCGCTGTGACAGCGCGAGTGTACTGCCAGGTTCTGTCTGGTCCGACACCGGTAGTTGCTCAGTGGCGTGATGTCATAGTACTCACACTTGAAGGGGCGCTGCTCCCCGCTGTGACAGCGCGAGTGTACTGCCAGGTTCTGTCTGGTCCGACACCGGTAGTTGCTCAGTGGCGTGATGTCATAGTACTCACACTTGAAGGGGCGCTGCTCCCCGCTGTGACAGCGCGAGTGTACTGCCAGGTTCTGTCTGGTGCGACACCGGTAGTTGCTCAGTGGCGTGATGTCATAGTACTCACACTTGAAGGGGCGCTGCTCCCCGCTGTGACAGCGCGAGTGTACTGCCAGGTTCTGTCTGGTACGACACCGGTAGTTGCTCAGTGGTGTGATGTCATAGTACTCACACTTGTAAGGGCGCTGCTCCCCGCTGTGACAGCGCGAGTGTACTGCCAGGTTCTGTCTGGTCCGACACCGGTAGCCACACTCCGCGCAACGGTGCGGCCGCTCGCTGGAATGTCTCGTCCGGTGGGTCAGCACGTGGTTCAGACGGTCGCTCGTGTAGTCGCCTGGCGACAACACGGGACACATTTATTGGTCTAATCCCCTAACCCTATCCAGTTGAAAAACTGATTTATATAGGAGGTATAAAATGTGAGGAAAGGATCCAACCAGCTTACCTTCGTGTAGTAAGACGACAAATTTGCGAGTTTGAAGTACACATAAAAGACATAATACAAATATAACGAGACGTTTCGACCGAGGTCTTGCTCACTCGAGAGAAGAGTAGCCATTCTTCTCTCGAGTGAGCAAGACCTCGGTCGAAACGTCTCGTTATATTTGTATTATGTCTTTTATGTGTACTTCAAACTCGCAAATCCGTCATCTTACTAAACGAAGGTAAGCTGTTGGATCCTAAATCCTCACATTTTATACCATTCCAGCCGATTGGCACCTACTTTCATAACCTGATTTATATAAGAGGGAACTGGAGAGACGGCTGAATTCCTCGCTAAACAAGGAAACAACAGCACATTCCCTTTTGTGTTATTTGTTATGTCATGTATTGACGTTAAGTTATACACTGAACTACAATTTATATTGTTCAAAGCCATTTCAATAAAATTATCTACCTATCTTCATATGCTAAGATGGCTTCTTCAGCCATTCCTTTGTCAAACTGATTAAAGACTATCAACATGTCACGCGCGTGCTCGCGTACTCACAGCAGTCGCACTTGAAGGGCGGCCCCTGGAAGTGCGTGCGCACGTGAGCGTGGTAGTCTCGGTTCCAGCGACAGACAAAGCCGCACACGCCGCAACGATAGGTGACGTCTCTGGCGTGGGCCCCCGCCAGGTGCTGCTCCAGCCGTGTGGCGTCCGCGGTGGCGTGGGGGCACAGGTGGCAGCGCAGCAGCAGGTCTGGAACACAGCATTTGTACAAACAACTACTCTAAAAAAATTGAATAAAATTGTAAAAGTATGCGGGCTCTCATCTTCTTTATCAACACTTCTTTGATTTCACCTAAAGTTCCTACAGCTCTCGAGCGAACCACAAGTCTTCTCTATTATGAACAGGATGACAGGTATGCTTACGAAGCACCTAGATCGAATAGAAAGGATTGATGGTAGTGAGTGCAGCCTGTGCGGACGATGCTGTAACCTTACAGGTGTTTTCGTCACAGACTCATAGACGAGAAACTCGTGGAAATCAGCGATCGGCATTTGAAAACTGGGGCTCGCATGTCGGTTCGTCTTTGACGAAAGCATCTGTAAGGTTGATTCGGGATAAATACAGCGTATTCTCCAGTAAGACTAGGCTCACAACTGGTTCAGCAGACAGACTTTACAGTGGCTGTATGAGATTTTAAAGCAAACGACCGTGAATTGCAGCCCGAAGACAACCTTCTCGTTACTTGACTGACCGCCGTTATCCTGGGTCTGGTTGCCGGTCTGCGAGGCGGCCATCTTGCTCTGTCTGGCCGACAGCGCGGCCCTCAACGCGGCTAGTCGCGCTCTCGGTCGCATCAGCGCGAGCTTCTTCTTCGTCCGCCGGGCGCGTCTGAAAACTGCAAACGAGAAACGTTACGTCGTGACAACGTGAGTATTGTAGCGTCGGACACATTCGATCAATTCTTACTCGCCTAGTTTCGAGGGCTTGTCGAGCGTCTTCTCGTTCCGCCCGACGTTCGGCCCCTCGCATTTGTCGTTGACCTGGTTGGCGAAAACTTCCGGGACGGCGTTGTGGTGGATCCCCTCGTTTATTGGATTCAAGAACGAGTTTGGCGGGAACCCTATCTGTAATGAGCACAAAGATATTTTGTCTTCAGGTCATTAAAAAAGAAATACACGATGAGAAGGAGGGAGCATCACCTGTGCTCATCTCTGGTCCCTCCAAAGGAATCTACAATCCTGTCTGTCTTGATTAGTTTTGTTTTTTACATTTTATGCTCATCTAGTGACTCTCCATATGAATCTGTATCAAGGGATGGGATACGATACACTTTAATTTACACTAACCACAAAATTTAAGATTATCCATGAGATGCAAGATGATGACAAGATAGAAGTGGCACAACTTGAATTGTGGAAAAACAGGACTAAAACAAAATACATCATAACATACAACCCACCACTGAACGAAACCAAAGTATTAGACCTTATAGTGCTGGATAAGAACACAATAGTGGTGGGGGATTTCAATGCTCCTAATAAGCTTTGGAACTATAAGGAAACAAACAAGGTTGGAAGCATTATAGAAGATTTTTTGGATTCCAACCCTGTAATGCTACTGGAGGGAACGCCATCACCTTACACATTCCTCTCATATAGAGGCTTTCAATCAAGACCAGACCTGGCTTTTTGCCACTCAAACATCTACGACAGTGTCAAACAAGAAAATCTGGAATCCCCATCTGGGGCTGGACACAAAGTGGTGTTAATCACCAGAGAGAAAGCTATGTGGGAAGAGAAGGATGTAAGAGTTCGGTGGAACTTTAGGAAAGCAAAGTGGGCAGAATACAGAAGTTACACTGAAGAAAGGTTTAGTAATAGAGCAATGGCAGAGGAAATAAACCAAGAGAGTAAGGAGATCAACGAAATAATGCAAGAAGCTGCGGAAAAGTATATTCCAAGAGGAAAGGTCAAGAAATATAAACCATTCTGGAATGAAAACCTACAGAGAAAGAAGAAGGCAAGAGATGATGCTAGAAAAATAGCTGAAATGACAGGAGACATGCAGGATATGATAAAACTGAGGAAGGCACAAGCAGTGTTTAAAAAGGAAGTAATCGAAAGCAAACGAAAGACTTTCCATGAGTTCGCAGAGAAAATAGACTACCGAAAGGACGGGGCTAAGGCACATAATTTTTTCTCGACAATGTGTAACAAAGACAAGAAACACGAACGAAACGAACCTATTGAATATAAAAATAGCCAGCTAGTTACAGACACGGACAAAGCTGAAGCCTTCTGTCAACACCTAGCAAAGGAGAGTAACATGAATCAGAAACATACAAGAGTGGTAAACCAAAAATACAAGGATGATAGGCTCAATCCCTACAATGGCCCCTTCCTTTTGTATGAACTTGATGCTGCCTTAAGTCGGCTTAAATATAAAAAATCCCCTGGAATAGACCTAATACACCCGGAATTTCTGTAGAATCTTGGGAGACATGGAAAGGAAACAATCTTGAGGCTTTGTAATGAAACATGGGAAGGAAATATACCTGATAGCTGGAAAAAAGCAGAAGTGATCCCCATACTGAAGAAGGGTAAGGACAGTAGCAAGATTGAAAGTTACAGACCCATTTCACTTACTAGCATGACTGCAAAAGTAATGGAACATATATGGTAAACTTCAGATTGAACAACTATCTGGAATCTAAGGAGTTGCTGTCACCACATCAAGCTGGATTCCGTAACAATCGCAGCACTGTCGACCAGATAGCATATCTAATGCAGGATGTGAAGGAAGGTTTTAATAAAACATTATCAACCCTGGCAGTACTGGTGGACTTCAAAGCAGCATTTGACAAAGTATGGCGAGGCAAACTACTACAGAAGATGTATAACATACAAATACCAGAAAATATATATAGATGGACAAAGAACTTCATAAGCCAACGATTTATTAGGGTCAGGTACAACAACAAGAGATCAAAGTTCAGACAAACAAGGGCAGGAGTCCCTCAAGGTGCAGTATTGAGCCCAACAATCTTCAATATACTAATAAATGACCTGGCAGAGTATATTCAAACAAGAAGTAAAGTGAAGGTGAAAATATATGCGGACGATGTGGTAATGTGGTACTGTGGAAGAGACGAGGATGAAATCGAGAAAGAGATGAACAAAGCACTGAAGGCATTGGAAGAATGGTCAACACTCAACGGAATGGTAGTGAATGAACAGAAGACAGTGTACGACTACTACACAACTAGGCATTCGATCCCCAATTTTCAACTTAAATACGCAGAAACAACTCTTAAAAAGGAAGACAATCCTACATACTTGGGAATGACATTAGATCAAAAAATGAAAGGGACAAATCAAATAGAAAAGATGTGTGCTGCAGGTAAAAGAAGGCTGAATTTAATCAAGAGAGTGGCAGGAGTGCAATGGGGAGCAAATGAGGAGACACTAAAAACCACGTATAAGACATACGTTAGACCACTCCTGGAATATGGTAGTTCACTACTTATTACAGCTTCAATAGGAGCAAAGGAGAAACTGGACAGGGTACAAAACCAAGCCCTACGGATAATCACAGGTGGTGTGAAGACAACCCCAATTGCAGCAATGGAAGCAAAAACAAACATCCCACCTCTGGAGGCAAGGCGAAACAGAGCGGCAGTACACCTACACGAGAAGCTAATACGGATGGACAGCACAGTATGGGACAGGGAACCTTATGAACATCTAAAGACCCAAAAAACATTCATCACCGTTGTGGAAGAGGTAAAGAAGGACCTAATTGGACACTTACAGCACACAACTAGAGAGAATATCCCACTACCCAACATAAATATCGCCATACTAGATGTCCCCCATGAACTGACTGTGGTAGGATTGGACAAGACAAAGGCAGCATACACAGGGGAGGAAATTAGAAGATTGGCGACAATGCATATCCATAAATACTACCCACAGAATGAGTGGCTACATGTCTATACAGATGGTTCGGCAACACCAGGGGAAGGTCAGGCAGGTGCTGGAATATATTGCAGAGAGTTCGAAGAGTCCCATCCTGCTGGAGAGAATGGTAGTAATTATGATGGCGAGCTGACGGCAATAGGTAAAGCCCTACACAAAGTAAAAGACTGTAGCTACGATAGGATTGTCATACTAACGGACTCAAAAGCAGCTATACAAGCCATAGCCAGCAAGAAAGAAGTGGACTCTGAGGTAAAACATTGTAAACTACAGATTCTAAGACTACAAAATAAAAACAAACTGATAACTCTACAATGGATACCATCACACTGCAGCATATACGGAAACGATAAGGCCGACTATCTGGCCAAACGAGGAGCCAGAATGCCGCAACTGCCAAAACCTTTAACCCTCGAGTCTATGAAAGCACATGTAAATGCTGCAGCCACTAAGAAGATCAGGCAGGACTGGGTAGAGAAAGGTAGAAACAAACCATGGCAGGAATATACCATGAGTTCAAAAAGGCCCACCAACCATCTTCCACGGCAAATTGAAACGGCCCAGTTCAGGCTAAAAACGCAGCACGATCTTCTAGGGAAGCATCTCCACCGAATAGGGGTGTTTGAGACGAGTACCTGCAAGCTGTGTGGAAATGGGGAGCAGGATAGGAGCCACCTGTTTGTATGTCCAAAACTGGCAGGGGAACGTGACGCAATGCCGAGCGGCATGAAGAGGGTGGAGAAAGAAGCGTGTCTCTACTGGTTGACCAGATCCAGCATGATGGCATAATAGCCAAATGTGGGCATTTGAGAAGAAGAATTTACACTAGTCACACTAGTCAATAGCAAAGTAGGCTACATGTATCTATAAGAATGAATCTTTGTTCAAAATAAGAATTATAACTGTGTCTTGTTCTTGTAATGTCCAAGTGTGCCTGCGAGAACTTGTCCTGCAGCGCTTGATAGATCCCCTGGTACTTGGGAAAGAGGAGTGATTCTAAAGGTCTACCTGTGAGAACTTGTCCTGCAGCGCTTGATAGATCCCCTGGTACTTGGGAAAGAGGAGTGATTCTAAAGGTCTACCTGCAAGAACTTGTCCTGCAGCGCTTGATAGATCCCCTGGTACTTGGGAAAGAGCAGATTGTTCTCGACCAGCGTCTGAAGCACGACGTAGAGACAAGTCTCGCTGTTGGAATACAACGGCTCTCGGTCGACGTGCTCGGAGATTACTGAGCCGTCAAGGGCGTTCCAGTTGACAAACGCCAGGAGGCAGCGCATGTTGCGTTCTCTCGAGGGAACGTCTCGCGAGATCCAGCGCGCCACCATGGAGAGAAGCAGCTGCTGGGGAATACTCCAGCACTGGAAGCATTAAGCAAACCATTTAGCCATGTAGGCCTATCAACAAGGCACTGTCATATTTAGGCATATGGTGGTAAACTGTCCTCTGCCTAGGGCCTAGTCAAAGACACATAAATAGAACGAGCATCTACCTTGCAAGGCCTAGACCTACACATTGCAATACAAAATCACGGATTTGAGTTTAAAAGGTGCTTCAAGGTTACTTACCTTGCTGGAGAGGAAAGATTCAACCTTGTGTAATGGTAAACCAAGAAGTTCATCGCCATGAATTATTTTGTTCAAATGAATTTGAACAAACATTGTAGCAGCTTTCGATAACACTGGCATATTGTACTTTTCTGCCATATCTCTAACTGTCAAACAGTTTGTTAAATCCAAATATCTGTCTAAATATTCACCGCAGTAACCTTTTAGCTTTACGACAAGAAAATGATTAGCCAGTCTCAAAAGTTCGGATACATTGTTTTTATCAATGACGATTGACCCGGTGTACATGTAGTTTAAGAGACACTGGAATATGTCCGAGTTCTGGCAGGTTATGGTCAATCTCTCCTTGACAGTTCGATGTGTTTTTAATATGGAATCAAAGTACGGTGAGCACGACGCAAGGATGTTGCGATGCGCTCGAAACTGTCTGTCTTTGACGTACAATGTAACATCACAGAATCTTCCCCGTTCCTTCTGGAGTTTCAGCTTATCAAGAATAACGTTTCCATGCTGATTCTCGGTGAAATTCATTGGGTTATTAGGTAGATCGGTCAAAGACATTTTCATTCAGGTTGATTGAAAAAACATAACCTCAAACTTCATTGATTTTTTGACATTTGCTCATTAAAACCTTACTCGGATATCTACACAGACACTAAGAATGCAATCAAATGGATAATATATTTACAACATCAACGCATTTTAGAAAACAGGTATATTACACGAAATTTACTGCTAATAACATGAATAATAAATTAAAATAACAAACAACAAAATTCAATCACTGAAGTGAATCACACCGCCAACTTAACACTGAACACTAACAGGATGATTAGCCATATCGAAGTGGCAGTGAAATAATTTTGGCGGCGTTTGAAATGGAATCTAGGAGAAAGGTTATTTATTAACATTATGAAATCAAAACAGTGCGTAGCACACTAGATCTGCGGGAAGAGAGCTTCACAAAATTGTTCAAAACACAATACACACTGTTTTTCTTTCTATGAATGGTGCATGTTCAACAAATTAATTGATGTAATCGTAATACAAGTTTGCCCTGACTGGGGATCGAGCCAAGATCCTCCGGCTCTACCTACCTGTGGTGCAAATGTACTGCAGTATAATTTGTAAATAATCATACGATGCGATTTGGAGACTACATGCGTTTACGTGAACCTGCTACTCGGATCACGAAATGTCTTACGTATACTTGATCGAATTAATTGGATCCATGTTCGTGAACGTAATCTTGTTCTGTCCGATCAGTGATCTGGTGATCCACTCTCCGACCATGGTTAGCTGGATCCAGACAGAATATTGTGGCGGCAACATTAATCAACGGCAACAAGTTTCAGACAGTACCCGAGTACTGTGAAAACACTTGTCACGAGGGAATGAAATAAGAGATGTTACAATGAGTAATACGTGACCAGGTTTGGAGGCATGACTGAGATTAATGAGCCGCAACATAACTCTCCCAGTAATGCATCCATTCGATAACCGCCCCGGATCGAGTTAATCCATCACGTGGTTACGATGGATCCAGTTAACTCGATTGAGTAGCATGGATCAGGTTCGTGTAAGCACCTAGACAAAGGGTTAGATCTATACAACATTGAATAAATAGTTAGATATCTTCAGGAAGAAAGAAGGAACAATAAGGTTACAATATGCAATAGCATGGGGTAATATAAATAAGCAATCTTCATAGGATTGATCACTTTTATTTGCCACCATCAGTTTTGGCCAATAACTAGTCTGAGTCAGCTGACTCACTGCTGCTGAATCGCTGACTCGTATCACACATTTTTGAGTTATGTTTCATGATTCACTTCGTTTGTATACAAAAATAAACAAATGAATATATTCCGAGCAATAGGGAATACTATACACTCTTCTACGGGCTTGTAAGCCATGATCTCTATGAGCTTTATATTCAGTTACATCGAGTACGTAAGTAACTGGGACCAACAGTGGCTCGGATAACGGACAACTCGTTAGATACGGACTTCCGTTTGAGCACACATCAGCACGGGCTTAGGCATAACATAATAACGTCTTGAGACACAATGAGTTTGGATAATGTTATGTTGTCTTGTTGTGTTATGTTCATCATTTTCTGTTATTATGGATGCTGAATTGCGCTTGGATAACGTTGGCGTGGTAAATTGAGGTATTGCTGTACATATCTATTTTACACAGTGGAAAGTGAGCAGTCTACCCTATTGCTTGCGTCGTCAATAACTTTCATCACCTGGTACATATCTACATACTTCATGCAAAGTGTAATAAATACATAATATAGACTTCTTGGACTTCTTGGTCAACCGATAAAGTATCATTCATACGTAAAAAAAATAAACTTTCAGCGTTTAAATGTACAGACAATTGATTCTCCTCAATCATCCGCTGCAACAACTTAAAATACAATTCCAACTGGAGTAAAGAGATGAAAGGTTTCAAAAACAATCTCAAACAGTCAAAACTTACAAAAATGTATACACTGATCAATACAGAGTACAGTATGTATAGGCCTATACATACACAGGTTGTAGGCCTAACCAAAACTACATACAAAAATAGGCAGTCGTTCAGTAGAAAACAACAAATCAAAGACAGAATAAGGAATGCAGTACAAACTTTAATGTTGCGTATGTTTCTGTCGTCAGGTGTCGTGCGCATGCGCAAGAGCGCGTGTCACATAACGTCTTGTTCCACCTTCACTTCTCGTAGTTGTGGGTTTGTCTCGCTTTTCCACATCTCGATTCATTCCTCTCCTTCTAACATAAATCACTGGAAAGACTACGGGTGATTGAGAGCTTCGTTACAAGCTCAACATCGCAGTCTATGAGATTGAGAGCTTCATTATAAGCTCAACGTCTGTCTCTGAGATTGAGAGCTTCGTTACAAGCTCAACATTGCAGTCTCTGAGATTGAGAGCTTCGTTACAAGCTCAACATCGCAGTCTCTGAGATTGAGAGCTTCCTTACAAGCTCAACGTCTCAGTCTCTGAGATTGAGAGCTTCCTTACAAGCTCAACGTCTCAGTCTCTGAGATTGAGAGCTTTGTTACAAGCTCAACGTCTCATCTCTGAGATTGAGAGCTTCCTTACAAGCTCAACGTCTCAGTCTCTGAGATTGAGAGCTTTGTTACAAGCTCAACGTCTCAGTCTCTGAGATTGAGAGCTTCGTTACAAGCTCAACGTCTCAGTCTCTGAGATTGAGAGCTTCCTTACAAGCTCAACGTCTCAGTCTCTGAGATTGAGAGCTTTGTTACAAGCTCAACGTCTCAGTCTCTGAGATTGAGAGCTTCCTTACAAGCTCAACGTCTCAGTCTCTGAGATTGAGAGCTTCGTTATAAGCTCAACGTCTCAGTCTCTGAGATTGAGAGCTTCGTTACAAGCTCAACATCGCAGTCTCTGAGATTGAGAGCTTCGTTATAAGCTCAACGTCTCAGTCTCTGAGATTGAGAGCGTAGTGAATGTCGTTGCAGTCGGCGTTGAGCATTATCTTCTGTTTGATGTCCACGCGCGAGTGTTCGGCCAGAATCAGGCGGAGACTCACGAGACGCGAGCAGATGTGGAGCATCTCCTTCGTCGACGGCATCTTCACCCCTGCAACAACAACAACAACAACCACCATCACAACGAGAAGCCGTGGAAACTTGGTTACTGGAGCATCATAGCAATCTGTAGGCATGCATAGATGTCCCTCACTAAGTTAAGGAATTTCCCAATTGTTAACGGCTTTGAAAAATAACTAGTACAAAACTTATTTTATTTGCCTATATGACTACAAAGGAACAGGCCATATTAGAACAATAGTAGTTTCATATCACAACGCCCAGGACGTAAAGGTATCGTAGCCCAAAGTGTCAGTCTTACCGTCGACGATTGCCAGAGTGTACATGTTGTGATGAACACGTTTGAAGTCGCACTGGTCGTCTCCACATTGCTCAACGGAGGTTGCTATGGCTCTGAGGAACAGCTTCTCCATCAGGCTCAGACTCCTGTAACAAACAGCTCGGTGAGAAGAGAACACACTTCGTCCGGGCCTGGCGACAAACAGCTCGGTGAGAAGAGAACACACTCGGCCAGGGCCTGGCGACAAACAGCTCGGTAAGAAGAGAACACCCGGGCCTGGCGACAAACAACTCGGTCAGAAGAGACCACATTTGATTCAGATCCTTGGGATGGTGAAGAGAATTTTTTTGACAAGAATAGAAGTTTATTTATTCATACTTTTACTTTTATATCTACTTTTTATACATAAATGTATACATAAGCAGTATTCTATCTATAGCCTACTAAGGCCCTCTTAGCAGTACATACCTGTGTCATATAAAGATGTGAGGATGTAATGCCAACCCAACGTATGGTTGGAAATAGCAACAATGAACGATCGATCTTATGGAAGACAATGACGACAGTAACACTTTCCCTACTCGGAGAAATTGAGTAGAGGAACAATATTCACACAGCAATACACAGATAGTTCAGTCCAAGTTGTGCGCATGATAAACATACGCGTGTTTATTAGCACACAATAAGTACACAATAAAACTGAGTAAAACTGAATTACCTATATATAATGCATACAAAAATGTTTGTAAGTTCTTCCACAGTAAAATAACAGATTCTTAGAACCACAATGTAGAATATCAAACAATAGCACAATTATATTTTGTATTAAACACTCCATACTTCTTAGCCTTTAGAAATGATCAAGGCGACACATTTCATAACCAAGACTTCACATTAGTTAAAACATTGGTCCATGAGTTTTAAGTTGATGTTTATCAACAACCTGCAGAGCCTACAAGCATCAGAAAATAGTCAAATAGTTTCAGTAGAGACTCATTCATTGAATTAAGATGAGACCGTGTGAACATTGCACACAGCTATTCACACTGTTGCAAACAAGCACTGGGACTTTTTCAGTAGTAACTTCATACAAGTGGATACTAAATCCACTTTTGACTGTGAATATCTACACATAGTGCTTTTTAAAGCTACAACTTGGAGAAGGTGGACGATACTGACGTAAGTATTCCCTCAAAACTGTTGCTACTGCATTAGTTATGCAGTGATTAAAATAGGTACACTAACTAGTAACACACTAAATAAAAGAAATAAAATGTGGCTAGACATTACTCAGCTAATAAGCTAAGATGTTATGTAATAAAACACACAACTCAGTTTGGTTGGGTGTTGTTTTCCAGCCTTGTCTGGTATATAAAAAAATTCCCACCGGTAAAATAATCGTAAAAAACTAACTAGGCCCTAAGCGTTCTAAAAAGATAGGACATAGGTACCTACGTATCTAGGGCTACTACCTCCTTCATTTGGTGATTAGCTAGGTGGGTGTGGTGCGAGGGTTGCATTTTATGAGTTAATTGTGCAGGAGAGGCGGGGACTAAATAAGATGCAAAGCAATGAGTTGCAAGATAATTGTCCTTGCCAAACTTTCAAGTTTGAAGTGATGCACATTTACAACACAACACGATAAGTCTTTACCTTAAAATAAGTATACTGTACACAGCATTGCTTTGAATACGACGGGAACTACACAACTTGCACCGCTGGGAATCGAACCCAGGTCTGTCGCTAGCGGGATCGTTTCTCTTACCTACGATCTAATAAAGACCAAATGAATCAATCAACCCAATCAGTAATCAGTCTCTACAGACAAGGCACCACACAACCTGTCTCACTGCTGGTTTGTGAATTGTTTAACCTAGGTAGATCTGCACAGTTTCAAAACTATAATGTGAGAAATAATATAACATTATTATATTAAATGCTTTTGGGCACTCTTTCTAAAACAACAAGTGGTTCAACAGCAACCTTGTGAATGACGAGCATACACGAGTGGGAGCCAATCAGCGGGCGGCGTTTACAAACATGGACACTGGACTGGGCAACGAATCACTCATCTATGACATCACGAGGTTGATGTGGAACCACTTTACACGGTCGCACTCAAAGCTCGTCAAATCACAACGAACGAGGTTCGGACCAACGCATCTTTACTACACATGTCATGTCGAGTATTTCGTCTCCCGTCAGACGGTCGCGTTCAGGTCGATGTTTTCTTTGCTGTCCTCGCTGTCGTTGTCTCCCAGATGATCCACCAGGTAGGGCAACATGTGCTGGAAGTAGACGCGCGTAACGGCCGTTATCATGTCCGTGGCAAACTCCTCGTCGTAAGGGATCTCTTCCACGGCGACCGTGTCGTCGTACGAGGAATAGATCACGAAGTCGCAAACCTTCAAACCTGTTGCGCGACAAGTAGAAACAACAGTCTGAGATACATGGGTGTGTGTATTGTACACTGTGTAAGATACGTCTGAAGGCCGCATGCAAAGATTGTACTTCAATGGCAGAAGCCATGTTCTTTTAACCTAAATGTTGAATGAAATATTGCGATTAACCTTGTATTACACTGACGTAAGCAATAACCGTTAAATTATTAGGTCACTTGTGGAGAGCAATGTATATACTTAGCTAGTTTACTGCATTGAATTGCTAATTCAAGTACACATAAATGTATATTCTACACACAGTCTATGATGCTCTTTGGCAAATACTAAGATAAAACAAAATACAAATTTTCTGCACATAAAATTATGTAAATAATAAAAAGATGAATAAATGAAATGAAAGTGTAGTCATTGCTGTGTATTCACCTGTGACCGCCATGCCCAGCTGCACCTGTCCGTAGTATGGATGTCTCTTCTTGAGTCCGCGCCTCACGGGACAGTAGTAGGCGGTGTTCGCGACCACCTGTTGTGCCGTCTTCTCCATCCCCTTCATCGGACACTTGATCTCGAGCAGTCTGGTGGGGGTACCGTCCTCCGTGACCACCCCGTCGGGACTACACCCCAGCCAGGGGGCGGAGGGGTTCACGATCAGCCCCACCCGCGCCACGTTCACCCCCCTCTCCCTGGCGTACGCCACTCGGGCGTTCTCCTCGTTGTCCACGCCGTTCTTCATGGCAAAGTTGAAGAAGTGTCTGGGGTACAACACGTCGTGTAGCTTGTACTCCCAGTCCTGACACTTGGCCTGGCTGTGCGTGTAGAACGAGTAACACCGGCTGGCGGTGATGCGTAGCTTGCGCGCTTCCTTCCACGCCGGCCCGGCCTGTTCCGCCGTGGCCACGCACAGTCTGGCGGCCGCTTCCCGGTCCAGCGTCACGCTTCGCTGGTAGAAGCGCACCAGGTCCGAGGCTGCGGCGAGCATCTTGGCAGACTGACGCTTTACGCTTGACAGGATCGCGTGGTCGTCACTCTTCAGGATGTTCTCCGCAACCACGCCGCAGCCCTCGTAAGGATTCCCTTGGACAGACTTGCGCTTGGGCTTGCGACGCTTCGGCCAGTGTTTCCTTGCGGACCTGCCTGGAAGAGGAAACAATTGATACACTCGGACGCTGTATTACGAGCAGCTAACAAGAGAGTTAGTAGCACTAGACATTATGTAAAATAGCTTTTGGAAATATAATTTCCTTGTGTCGAGTATTTTAATGGTGTATCCTTTGCAACGTTCTCATTTTAATTTAGTAATTTACTTTGGTAAGAAATGCACTGGTTCAGTGTAACATTACACAGCAGCTTGGCGGCACAAAACAGCTTCGCGACAAACATGACGAAAGGGTAATTAAATTATTTTTATTTTGCTAACCCTACACAAAGGGTAGAAATGTCAGATCAGACCACTTGCAATTTAGTTCGCTCGCCAATATTTAACTGAGGGTGTTTAATATATAATATTCACATAAATAATTTTGTGTCCGGTCTAATCCTAAATAGATAATTTCAGAAGTTTTCAACGGCACGGCGCGTAGCTGTGGTGACAAGGGTTTGTTCTCCAGCCATTGTCATCCCAGCCCAAGCCACATCGTCAGATAACAATGGAGATACTGTTGCCCTCGGGTTTTAGTTCTCTCTCCACTTTACTGAGGACCGTCACGCTGACCAAAAATGTTATTGTATTAAGATTTGTTTGTTATGTGTCTTATATGATTCTCTATTACATTACAACTTACTAACATTATACTAAGGTAAGCTGTTGGTATCCCATCTCTCTCCCACAATTCATTAAGTTGACAGTAAATTAGATTGAACGCACCTTTGTTTGTTTCTTGCGTCACCACCGTCGTCGTGGAATGGACGGTCCTTCTTCGTTGAATTAGCGTCCTCCCCTTTCTATGGGTGTCGTCTTCAGTTGCGACCTCGGTCTTTGGCAATCTGAGACGCAAACTGCGTCTGTTGTCTGAAGGAGTTTCCGGGCCGTCGCCACTCTCTACTTTCAGCTTCTCACCGGACAGAGTCGCAAAGTGGAGAGTGTCTTCCCTCTTGACGGCTGTAACGCTTGACTTTACTCGTTGAGCAACCACTTCTGCTTTGACTCTCGTCCGAACGCTGCGTCTCTGTTGATGTAGAGTCATTTCGGTCGTTGCTTCAATGTTTTCCTCTATAATTAAGCCGCGAGCTTCGACGTCCGAGCTAGTTTTGTGTCTGTTACTAGCTCTTCGTCGTTTCAAGGGCACGGCAGTCGGTTCTTTGATGTTTTCCGCAACTTGTGAGCCATCAGCTTCAATGTTTGAGCTCGTTTTAAACCTCTTATTACTCCGCCTTTGCTTTGAAGACTCCCTAGTAATTTCTTCAACGTTTTCAGCTACTATTACGTCACGAGCTTCAACGACTAAGCAAGTTGTATGCATGTCGCTATGTCTTCGTTCCTTTAAGACCACGCCAGTAGTTTCTTCCATCTTTTCTGCTACTACTACTGAGGTAGGAAGAGAGCCCGTTTTAAACCTCTTGCTACTCCGTCGTTGCTTTGAGGTCCCCTCAACACTTTCTTTGGCATTCTCCGCTACACGCGAGTCACCGACCGAGTATGCTGTGTGCGCGTCACCACTCCCGCATTGCTTCGAGGCCACCTCGGGATTTTCCTCCAACCTCACGACGCGCACTTCGACGTCCGCGTGAACGCTCGCGTGGGTAGAACGCTTCTTGGGTATCACGTTCACACTGATATCGTCTGCGATTGGTCGCTTCACACGAACGCTGCTGCGTCTCGGCTCAGAGTTGGTTCGGTCGCTCTCCTCTCCTCGAGTCTTCACGCTGAGAAAGTCGAGACAATTAGTTCAACAGCCGAACCCTCTCATAGTTATCATACGTGGCAACTTAACAACCCGCCTTTCTCATCATTCAACTTCTTTGAATTTAAACTATCAGTTTCTCTACCATAAAATTAAAATGCCCACAGTTGTACAGATGACTATAAGAGGATTCGACTGTATGTCACGTCTATCTACAGAACTTTTCAGATTAGAATATTATTAATTGTGAATGAAGGTAGATGGTTTGGATACTTACTTAAACACTTGGATCAATCTAATCACTGCACACGATGTAACAACTTGAGAATCGTGAGACGCAACCGACAGTTTGAAAGCAAAATCAAAGTCCAACTTTAAAGTACACTACTTTAAAAACAGTGGTGTACACATGTAGTAAAATACACTAATACACTAGAATACACTAAGCAATTGCAAACTACAAGACACACTAACCATCCATCTACCATAATATAGCAGCACTTGCAACGAGCTTGCAAGCGAGTCTTTCTGACAAATAAAAGAAACTGTATATATTTATAGAGTCAAAAGACATCACAACGCCTTCTGCGGCTATTGACGATTTGCAAGAAACTTAAAACTACGTGGGTGACGGCCATCTTGTTGATATATTTGAGTAGTTGCCATGGAGAAACACTTGCAGCCAATTGTAGTCTCGTTACATTAACATTAGGTGCATTTTATTTAAAAGATAAAATGGATATATTTAGTAATTTGTGATTTTGATCTTTAAATCATCTCTACTTAATTCTGAACTCTGTTCTGACGCAATTGAAACATCAACCCCATGGTAGTGACATCATACTGGATGCTGTGATGTCAAAGGTGTCTCACCTAATGGCCCGTATGGTGGACGAGGACGTCATCTCATCCATCACAGTCTCCACGTGTTTTATCAAGACCAGGACGCTCTCCCCCGCCTTGCGAGGCCCCTTCTTGGGCGTTCCCGTCCGAGCGTTCCCCTTCTTGGGCGTTCCGGTCCGGGCGTTGTCCTCGCTCTCAGCGATTTCCGTCGCCCGGCGACAGATGTCCAGCGCTCGCCGGGCGTCGCCAGAGATGGACGCCACCTTCCTGTACACATCAATCATCTGGCGTTAACGACAGACTCGGCAACTAGTTGGAGGACAGTGACGAGTAGGAGGGCGAGTAATATGACAGACTCGGCAACTAGTTGGAGGACAGTGACGAGTAGGAGGGCGAGTAATATGACAGACTCGGCAACTAGTTGGAGGACAGTGACGAGTAGGAGGGCGAGTAATACGACAGACTCGGCAACTAGTTGGAGGACAGTGACGAGTAGGAGGGCGAGTAATATGACAGACTCGGCAACTAGTTGGAGGACAGTGACGAGTAGGAGGGCGAGTAATATGACAGACTCGGCAACTAGTTGGAGGACAGTGACGAGTAGGAGGGCGAGTAATATGACAGACTCGGCAACTAGTTGGAGGACAGTGACGAGTAGGAGGGCGAGTAATATGACAGACTCGGCAACTAGTTGGAGGACAGTGACGAGTAGGAGGGCGAGTAATATGACAGACTCGGCAACTAGTTGGAGGACAGTGACGAGTAGGAGGGCGAGTAATATGACAGACTCGGCAACTAGATGGAGGACAGTGACGAGTAGGAGGGCGAGTAATATGACAGACTCGGCAACTAGTTGGAGGACAGTGACGAGTAGGAGGGCGAGTAATATGACAGACTCGGCAACTAGTTGGAGGACAGTGACGAGTAGGAGGGCGAGTAATATGACAGACTCGGCAACTAGTTGGAGGACAGTGACGAGTAGGAGGGCGAGTAATATGACAGACTCGGCAACTAGTTGGAGGACAGTGACGAGTAGGAGGGCGAGTAATATGACAGACTCGGCAACTAGTTGGAGGACAGTGACGAGTAGGAGGGCGAGTAATATGACAGACTCGGCAACTAGTTGGAGGACAGTGACGAGTAGGAGGGCGAGTAATATGACAGACTCGGCAACTAGTTGGAGGACAGTGACGAGTAGGAGGGCGAGTAATATGACAGACTCGGCAACTAGATGGAGGACAGTGACGAGTAGGAGGGCGAGTAATATGACAGACTCGGCAACTAGTTGGAGGACAGTGACGAGTAGGAGGGCGAGTAATATGACAGACTCGGCAACTAGTTGGAGGACAGTGACGAGTAGGAGGGCGAGTAATATGACAGACTCGGCAACTAGTTGGAGGACAGTGACGAGTAGGAGGGCGAGTAATAAGACAGACTCGGCAACTAGATGGAGGACAGTGACGAGTAGGAGGGCGAGTAATATGACAGACTCTGCAACTAGTTGGAGGACAGTGACGAGTAGGAGGGCGAGTAATATGACAGACTCGGCAACTAGTTGGAGGACAGTGACGAGTAGGAGGGCGAGTAATATGACAGACTCGGCAACTAGTTGGAGGACAGTGATGAGTAGGAGGGCGAGTAATATGCCTAATATTCAAAGGTGTTAAAGGGAGGACCTCCTTTTGTTGCCTCTTACGACTGGCAGAGTCACCCTGGATCAAATTCTACCCTGGGCCCAGACAGTCTTGTGACAGTCTTGAGACAGACAGACAGACAGACAGACAGTCTTGTGAAGCCATTCATTAATTTAACATTTGTATTTGTTACTGTTTTCCTCGAGTCCTTGGTAAATCAGTTTTATAACTGAATACGATCGACATTAAAGAAATAAATAGTTTCCAACAAAAAACATGGCTGTACACAGAGCAATAAGCGACACAATTTTTACACATAACCATTTTTGCCATAACAACAGGTAAAAAAACAAATTCTATGACTATGAATAGATGCATCTTGTAGTTACCTCGCTACCAGCTGTACGGCATCGACATCGAAAGCCTCGAGGCCGGAGAGACGAGCGGCAACGATCTCTTGTAGCTGCCGGAAGTTGTACGGCTTGAACGTCAGTCGCGTCAGACCCTGGGCAGACAAGATAAGAGGACGTGAGATGGCCTTCTACTCGATGCTACGTTTTAGTGACGCGTTCAGTCATCAAAGGATGCAAAAGATTGAAATTACAGTATTGGGATGTGCGAGCTAAGGTTTCTTGTGTCGAGCAAGATGAATTAGAATTTGCACCGACTTTTAACGACCTTGGTTGCTTCATTGGATGGAAACAAGAAAATAAAAATCAGTTTAGTTACTAAGGGGGTAGACTCTAAATGTGAATTTATTTATTTATTTTATTTAATTCAATCTCAGAGTTTGATCACTAAGTGGAAGCTAACAGTAACCGCTGTCAATTGAATCTCAGAGTTTGATCACTAAGTGGAAGCTAACGGTAACCGCTGTCGATTGAATCTCAGAGTTTGATCACTAAGTGGAAGATAACGGTAAGCGCTGTCACAAGGACTTACGAGTCTGCTGGTGACTCTTCCCTTGAGCATCGTCTCTGGTAGATCCATCGTGTTGGCGATGGTGACCACGACCAATAGCGAGCCGGCCTTGGAGGGCCAGTCCAACAGGTTGTAGACGACGTCTTGGCGTTTGTTGCAGATCAGGTCCAGCTAGACAACGACACAGCACAGAGTTAGCGGAGACAGCCCACCGACCTCTACGCTAACTAATCCATCACGATACTTTTGTACAATAGAGTCCTCTAAAATAAAACTAGGTTAAATCACGTAGATGTATTAGTAAAGCTCTAGTAAAAAGGTTTACGTATTTCTGCTCACGTTTCAATTCAAGTTTGAACGTAATTTGAACTGTGATTTTTACCATCCCTTGAAGGTGGTTGAAGCCAGCCAGCTTACTTCAATACAAGCATATAAACACATCCAGCTTACCTCAATACAAGTGTACACACAGCCAGCTTACCTCGTCTACAACGAGCAGCGTCGTCTTCTTCTGCTTTGTCTGAGTGAATCTCTTCTCCAGCGTCCGCAACGCCTGATCCGCCGTCAGCTTCTCATTGGTCAGCGCTGCCAGGATCTGAACGTAGGCCTGCCGGGGCTCGGTCATCTTCATGCCGTTTATCTCGACGTACTGCAACACATTAGCAGGTTGTTTTGTTACACAGGCAAGAGTTCCACACACAAAGAAGCACATGATGACACCTTTTGGCATTGCTATGTCCAATAAATAAATACATAAATGTCACCGTCCACAAGACAGTTCTCCGTTTTAATCGCCAGGTTATTAATGAGATCCTTGTCGACAATGTGTAACCAACAATCCTACATCACAGACTTCAACCTTTAACATGTTGCCTGGCAACAACTATAATCCCAAATTAAATTCTCATCCAATGTATTTTTATAATTTTATTTATTTAGCACTCGACTGTATTTCCATCTTCCCGATACGCTGCGGAGTAGCCGACACAGGAACATGGGCTGGTTCTTGGACGACGAGCTGACAAACCTACAGGTACGTAATTGACGGTAAGCACAATCGACAGTAAGCACAATTGACGGTAAGCACGATTGACGGTAAGCACAATTGACGGTAAGCATAATTGACGGTTCGCATAATAGACGGGTCTAATTCTGCTACAGAGTAGGTCGGGTGGCCTAGCGGTTGAGATAACTGCACAGTTAGACCCAATGGGTTTGTGTGTTTGTACATGGAAGTGTCTGTAAGACAGACAGACAGTTACGGACTTAAAACCACGCTACTGCTTGTAGAGTTTTCAGGTGGCGGCTGACAATGTATGCACTGGCGCTACCCTTATCATTATTGCCCAATCAAGGGTAGATTCCCACTGTTCCGAAGCCGACTCCAAAATGCACCGCGGTAACGAGCTTTGTTCTGTCTCGTCAGTTGGTGGAGTACTTTGTGTCTGCCAACATCTGGCGCCTTCTGACGGGCGCGTGCGTCTTCCTGGCCTTGTATTGCTACACCGGCTCCGACGCTCACAGTACCAGGCCGGTCTGTCGCAACAAGGCCGACCTAGACAGTCCACCGGCCTCCAAACACAAGCCAGACGCTGTTGTCGCCACGCCAGACCCAGACGAGCAGTGAGTACCAACCTGACAAAACTTCTCTTCTTTTTTTTTATGCCCACATTTTTGGCTTACTGGGCCATCATGCATTTTCTGGTTTTTCAGTAGAGACAGGCTTCCTTTTCCTCATAGCTCATGCCAGGTGGAAGGGCATCTACTTCGTCTTTAAGACTTGGATATCTAATCAGATGCTCTCAGTTCTGTTCCTCCCTCCCACATAGACTGCACATACTGCTGTTGGTGATTCCTATTTGATTTAGGTGCTTTCCAAACAGATCGTGTCCTGTTTGAAGTCTAAAACTACGTAACAACAAAACTAACAACTGCTTATTGACATTCGATCTATTACCGGGAGAGGTACAGACTTAAATAAGACTGGAATAATATGAAGTAACATATAGAGTACAAAAACACACTGTTTCAGTTTATTTATGTTCTATACTTTTTTTATTATTCTTGTTTTTAAGTTTGTTTCTGTGTTGTACCAAACAGTCATCTACAATGTAATCCGTTGGTCTCAGTCGTCACTGAACAATACCGTTTAGACGCGCATTACGACGTAACAACGCGGGCAGGCTGGACAAGTAAGTAGAGTGAAACAAGGTTCAATCTAACGTAACCGATGGGTTCCAGATGTCAGCAACACCAACACGCTGTCAAGATGGTTTTCAACGGCCCCGTCCACGTAGTCATGCCTGCCAACCTCGGAAAGATGTTCGACGATTGGGATTTTGAACACCAGGACTGCAGAAGCGACTTGTTTTAGACCCGAGGCAAAATTCAGCGAGTACACATAATGATACATTATTTATAACTATTTATTTATTTATTAAAACAAACCACAGATACAAATGGATTACGCTTTCACTTATTTCTTATTAGAATTTCACGATTGAAAACATTCACACGTACGACTACTGGTCGAGCATGTTCCATTAGTTTACGCGTCGACTGTACCGGCCAAGCTCTTTGCAATAAACAATTGCAACAACCAGGAATTAACAAGTGCAACACAACAAATGTCAAGTAAAGTAAGTATCTTTTATATAGTACCACATTTTATATCACTGTTTATAAAATAGAACACACAGGAAATGCTGTGTTTTCGTGCAGTAGAACGCAAACAAAATGGCAGGAAATAACTACCAAGATGACGCAACGGTAAGGTACAGTTGTGCTTTACACTTTGCTAATAGAATAACAGCCAACTTGATTCCTGGCATTCTTTTACACATCTGTAAAAGCAGTCTTCCACTTAGTGGACTGCACAAGCCTCAGTAGTCATGCCCACTGTGATATAAACCTCCGGGTAGCCAAACCGAGGCCACAAATGCAACAGTTTCCAGTAGATAGCAGTTGACCGCTGAGAATGTTCCAGGTGTACGTGTGCTGTGGCGCAGGCATTATACTGGTCTACACTGCACTGGCTGTGTGTGCCTACCTGGTGCACTGGCTACACCGCTGCTACACCAACACTGGTGGCAATAACCTCAACCGCGAGAGATCGGCTCCGAAGCGATCGGCGCCGACCGAAGGCCGGTTTGGTCGGGGCGATTTCGACCGCGCCGGTATTTCTGCGTCGCCCGCAGACGACAGGTGGGGATAATATACTTGCGCTTTATTGTCTATGTAATAAACTTGTGACGGAAGTGAAGGAAGTCCGTCTGTACTGGTTAACCAGATCTAGCATGATGGCCTGACATGCCCAATGTGGGCATGGTAAGATACATACAATAATATACAATACAACAGTGCAAATACATACACAAATACACCACTCATTCAGATAAAATATAATAAAGCTAAAAAATAGTGGCAGAGAGTAACTGATAAATGGCCACTGAAAGTAGATTAGATCGGCATTCTGGTGGCAAAATATTATGAGGAGGAGTTAAGCTGTTAATCGTTCAATCTTGCCTTATTCTTACACCATCAATGGCGCTGTAAGGAGGATGCTTAGCGGCGCTATCTACGTGTTAGTTTGTCCTCAATGAAAGGCAAGTAGAAAGGCTTCACGTCTCGAATGCATGTCGGGTATTAGCTGTGTGTTTGGTTCCAGCCCGACGGTGCGACCCAGCGCGATGAGGATCAACTTCCACGACCGGGTAACGATCTTTGTCCACCCGGGCTCGGAGGGATTCCAAGACGGACCGGACTTCTGGTCGTGGGTCCAAGACTACGAGCAGGGCTGGAGCCCCCCTCCCCCCTCGTCATCCGACACGAGCTTCAAGTCTTAAACATGTACTACTTGCAACAATGCTGAAAATACACTTTTCAACTACCTCTTGCCTGCTTTTTCCCCTAACTATTCAATTTTTCCTGTTATCTTTTTAATAATAATTTTATTTTTAGTCATATTTTCTGAATACATCTAACAGTACTTTCATACTTTGTAAATGTATAGTACTTTCCATTTTGTACAGGTATTTCTTTAGTATTGTTACCTACAGGTTTTAATTATTTTTCCATCTTTTCACTATTTGTATTATATTTTTATAACTAGTTTTTAGTTAATTATAATTAAGGGTTGGCCGTCCAACAATTTATAATAAACTCGATTGCTATCAGGCAACGGCTACACACATTTATGAGAGTTCTACGAGGCACAGTTGGGGGATTTATAGACCTTGGAAACAAAGTAGGTAGCCGGTAGGCAGTGAAGCCAGGCCTTGGTTGAAAACACATATCTTCACATACCAAACAACTTTGCAAGCAACAATGTACTGACAATAAATTATACATTCATTTTTTGTTACCATAGAACACATTGGTCATATTTTGTATTTTCAACTGTAAACTCCTTTTTTTTTTTAACTTAAAATTTGCACTATGTGTTGGTCAAATCATTTAAATTTTAGCATAACTATTTACACAAATTAGAATCCGAAGAAGTTTGGAATCAAACGCTGCAGTAACATTTTATTTATTTATTTAACGTCAATGACACCTGCTCGAAAGTCAACTTGAAATGGCGGTAAGTTTGCATACAAGCCCATTTACGACATTGATTATCCAAATAGCTGCGTCACACAACCTAGTTGTCGAGTACGTACACACCAAACAATCAAAACTAATCAAATAAAGATCCTAAGAAGTTTAAGGTGCGAGGATTGGAACGCAATCACACACAGATCTCGTCTGTCAATGTTGCAGGAATGCTACTCCGTCAACTACGCCCGTATCTCTGTCAATGTTGCAGGAATGCTACTCCGTCAACTACGCCCGTATCTCTGTCAATGTTGCAAGAATGCTACTCCGTCAACTACGCCCGTATCTCTGTCAATGTTGCAGGAATGCTACTCCGTCAACTACGCCCGTATCTCTGTCAATGTTGCAGGAATGCTACTCCGTCAACTACGCCCGCATCTCTGTCAATGTTGCAGGAATGCTACTCCGTCAACTACGCCCGTATCTCTGTCAATGTTGCAGGAATGCTACTACGTCAACTACGCCCGTATCTCTGTCAATGTTGCAGGAATGCTACTCCATCAACTACGCCCGTATCTTTGCGCTGGCTGTCGTGATGCTCGCGTACTGGAACCGGCGCGAGATGGGCGTCTACTTCCGGGCGTTCTTTGTCGCGCTGGCGTTCTGGTTCCGCACGGACGTTCTGACGCACCTGATGGCGATCACTACGGCAGCGCTCAGAGGTCGCGTCACGGAGATTGTCGTGACCTACAAGGAGGGGGAGGGGGAGAGGGAGGGGGTCAAGACACACTTTGCGCCGGCAGTCAAGAGGGGGCGGCCCAGGTGAGATACCGTGCGTGAAGGAGAGTCTAAAGCGCCGTTCACAAGCAGTAGTGAGGCGTAAGCCGTGCAAGGTTTATGGAGTAAGGCGTAAGAAATGTCTTATGACTTAGGGCCTACACCTTAAAGGCCGGTTTATGATTGACGGAAACGGAATTGGAAACGTGATTGTGAATGTTGGTAGATAGCTAACACGGCGGAGCGTTTATGATTGGCGGGTTGCCAACGCGAGACGGCAATGCGATCGGTAAAGTTCGCCAAGTCCCAACTATGGCGTTCACGTTGCCGTCTCGCACGCGCATGTGCATGCGCAGAGTAAACAAACATAGACGACACCAAACCAACCAATCACAAAGGCAGCTGACAGCAACAACAACAAGCCGAGCATGGTCGACTTCAGCCGAATAGACCCGAACATATTCCGAGTACCAGTTAATCGTAAACGCTTATTTCACGTCTTCAGAACACACTTCCAACCACGATTCCGTTTACGTCAATCATAAACCAGGCTTAAGCCTTGATCTGACTGTGAATGGCACTTGAGCTATTAAAACCGTACAACATCACAGGTTAAAGAACAAATAATAATAATAAAGGACGATACGTAATATAAAAAAAGTGGTGTTTAACTGACATTTACATAGTTTCATATGAATTAGAAACTAGATCTATTAATACAATTTCAAATAGGCCTATTGCAATCATTCATTATGGTTGTGATTTTGGAAACCAATTAGGCCCAAACACTTAACTAACCCTATGACAACCCAGATCCAGCATGATGGCATAATAGCCAAATGTGGGCATTTGAGAAGAAGATGATTGCAACAGGTTGAGATTTTGTTAATCTTGTTTTAAGTAGAACTTTATGACATTAAATGTTGGTTAAATCTATTTATTAAAACCTTAAGTTTTCCACGGTTTTAACGGTTAGGCTACCCTTCCTCGTTAACTCTCCGTCAGTGTTAAGACGCTTATTGGATCTACTTGATGGTTTCCCCGCAGCGACCCGGCCAGACACTTCACGTTCCACCAGGCCGCCAACAACGGGGGCGCGCTCGGGCCGAGCTTACGGCCGCCGCCACGGAGCAGCACCGAGCCGCTCGTAAGGCGGACGAGGAACGGGACCATCTACGGCGTGTTCTGACCTCCCGCCCGCGCCATCAGTCGTGTACGAGGCGTGAGGGCTCGTTCACGCGAGGCCGATACACACAAGCGTTTAGCTCGGCGGCCGCGTGATCTCCACACGCTACACTTTTGATAATTTATTTATATTTATATTCCCGAATAAAACGACAGAAAGTAAGTTTGAAATTTTTCCTTATATCCAATGCGATTTCTTGTGACCTAGCCGTCAAAAGCGCCAAACTTCCGATTGCGGTTGAAACGGAGAAAACAAATTGGTGGCGCGCTAAATATTTAGCTGCCAGTGTAATAGGGCTTAATGCTCCGTCTTACCCTCTCTGCCAACTTGTTTTCACTGCGGCAACTGCCTATCGGAAGAGCTAATGATGCCGGTCCCAAGAGCGTCGCAGCCCGAACCGACTGCTGCCGGTCTAGATTAATCCCAACTGACGTTGTATGTATTGATTGTAACCGGTCGGGAGACGGCACAAAGTAGCTACTCACGTTAAACTCGGGAAAGCCTCCCTTCTTGACGTCCTTCTGCAGCGTCTCCACCACTTGTCTCACTGTGGCGGTCTTGCCAGTGCCCGGTACCCCGCTGATGTACATGCACCTGCACACATTCAACACACGTTATAACGAGGCACCTGCACACATTCAACACACGTTATCATGAGGCACCTGCACACATTCAACACACGTTATCACGAGGCACCTGCACACATTCAACACACGTCATCATGAGGCACCTGCACACATTATCAAGATACACCTGCACACATTCAACACACGTTATCATGAGGCACCTGCACACATTCAACACACGTTATCATGAGGCACCTGCACACATTCAACACACGTCATCATGAGGCACCTGCACACATTCAACACACGTCATCATGAGGCACCTGCACACATTCAACACACGCTATCATGAGGCACCTGCACACATTCAACACACGTCATCATGAGGCACCTGCACACATTCAACACACGTTATCACGAGGCACCTGCACACATTCAACACACGTTATCATGAGGCACCTGCACACATTCAACACACGTCATCATGAGACACCTGCACACATTGAACACAAGTCATCATGAGGCACCTGCACACATTATCATGATACACCTGCACACATTCAACACACGTTATCATGAGGCACCTGCACACATTATCATGAGGCACCTGCACACATTATCATGAGACACCTGCACACATTCAACACACGTCATCATGAGGCACCTGCACACATTATCATGAGACACCTGCACACATTCAACACATGTCATCGTGAGGCACCTGCACACATTATCATGAGACACCTGCACACATTCAACACACATTATCATGAGGCACCTGCACACATTCAACACACGTCATCATGAGGCACCTGCACACATTATCGTGAGACACCTGCACACATTATCATGAGACACCTGCACACATTCAACACACGTTATCATAAGGCACCTGCACACATTATCATGAGACACCTGCACACATTCAACACACGTCATCATGAGGCACCTGCAAACATTCAACACGCGTCATCATGATACACCTGCACACATTCAACACACGTCATCATGAGGCACCTGCACACATTATCATGAGACACCTGCACACATTCAACACACGTTATCATGAGACACCTGCACACATTCAACTCACGTCATCATGAGGCACCTGCACACATTATCATGAGACACCTGCACACATTCAACACACGTTATCATGAGACACCTGCACACATTCAACACACGTCATCATGAGGCACCTGCACACATTCAACACACCTTATCATGAGACACCTGCACACATTCAACACACGTCATCATGAGGCACCTGCACACATTCAACACACGTCATCATGAGGCACCTGCACACATTCAACACACGTCATCATGATACACCTGCAAACATTCAACACACATTATCATGAGACACCTGCACACGTTCAACACACGTTATCATGAGACACCTGCACACATTCAACACACGTTATAATGAGACACCTGCACACATTCAACACACGTTATAATGAGACACCTGCACACATTCAACACACGTTATCATGAGACACCTGCACACATTCAACACACATTATCATGAGACACCTGCACACATTCAACACACGTTATCATGAGACACCTGCACACATTCAACACACATTATCATGAGACACCTGCACACATTCAACACACATTATCATGAGACACCTGCACACATTCAACACACGTTATCATGAGACACCTGCACACATTCAACACACGTTATCATGATACACCTGCACAAATTCAACACACGTTATCATGAGACACCTGCACACATTCAACACACGTTATCATGAGACACCTGCACACATTCAACACACGTTATCATGAGACACCTGCACACATTCAACACACATTATCATGAGACACCTGCTCACATTCAACACACGTCATCATGAGGCACCTGCACACATTCAACACACGTCATCATGATACACCTGCACACATTCAACACATGTCATCATGAGGCACCTGCACACATTCAACACACGTCATCATGAGGCACCTGCACACGTCATCATGAGGCACCTGCACACATTCAACACACGTCATCGTGAGGCACCTGCACACATTCAACACACGTCATCACGATACACCTGCACACATTCAACACACATTATCATGAGACACCTGCACACATTCAATACACGTTATCATGAGACACCTGCACACATTATCATGATAAACCTGCACACATTATCATGATACACCTGCACACATTCAACACACGTTATCATGAGACACCTGCACACATTATCATGATACACATGCACACATTCAACACACATTATCATGAAACACCTGCACACGTTCAACACACGTTATAATGAGACACCTGCACACATTCAACACACGTTATAATGAGACACCTGCACACATTCAACACACATTATCATGAGACACCTGCACACATTATCATGAGACACCTGCACACATTCAACACACATTATCATGAGACACCTGCACACATTCAACACACGTTATCATGAGACACCTGCACACATTCAACACACATTATCATGAGACACCTGCTCACATTCAACACACATTATCATGAGACACCTGCACACATTCAACACACGTTATCATGAGACACCTGCACACATTCACCACACGTTATCATGAGACACCTGCACGCATTCAACACACGTTATCATGATACACCTGCACAAATTCAACACACATTATCATGAGACACCTGCACACATTCAACACACGTTATCATGAGACACCTGCACACATTCAACACACATTATCATGAGACACCTGCACACATTCAACACATGTTATCATGAGACACCTGCACACATTCAACACACGTTATCATGAGACACCTGCACACATTCAACACACGTTATCATGATACACCTGCACAAATTCAACACACGTTATCATGAGACACCTGCACACATTCAACACACGTTATCATGAGACACCTGCACACATTCAACACACGTTATCATGAGACACCTGCACACATTCAACACACATTATCATGAGACACCTGCTCACATTCAACACACGTCATCATGAGGCACCTGCACACATTCAACACACGTCATCATGATACACCTGCACACATTCAACACATGTCATCATGAGGCACCTGCACACATTCAACACACGTCATCATGAGGCACCTGCACACATTCAACACACGTCATCACGATACACCTGCACACATTCAACACACATTATCATGAGACACCTGCACACATTCAATACACGTTATCATGAGACACCTGCACACATTATCATGATAAACCTGCACACATTATCATGATACACCTGCACACATTCAACACACGTTATCATGAGACACCTGCACACATTATCATGATACACATGCACACATTCAACACACATTATCATGAAACACCTGCACACGTTCAACACACGTTATAATGAGACACCTGCACACATTCAACACACGTTATAATGAGACACCTGCACACATTCAACACACATTATCATGAGACACCTGCACACATTATCATGAGACACCTGCACACATTCAACACACATAATCATGAGACACCTGCACACATTCAACACACGTTATCATGAGACACCTGCACACATTCAACACACATTATCATGAGACACCTGCTCACATTCAACACACATTATCATGAGACACCTGCACACATTCAACACATGTTATCATGAGACACCTGCACACATTCAACACACGTTATCATGAGACACCTGCACACATTCAACACACATTATCATGATACACCTGCACACATTCAACACACGTTATCATGAGACACCTGCACACATTCAACACACATTATCATGAGACACCTGCACACATTCAACACACATTATCATGAGACACCTGCACACATTCAACACATGTTATCATGAGACACCTGCACACATTCAACACACGTTATCATGAGACACCTGCACACATTCAACACACGTTATCATGAGACACCTGCACACATTCAACACACGTTATCATGAGACACCTGCACACATTCAACACACATTATCATGATAGCTGGGTCTCGTGACATACACAGATGATTTTGTTGCAAAGATACATAAATACTACATAGATTTATGCAGATGTATAGCAAGTTTGATAGCCTAAATGTATCGCTCCTCCACAGGATGGCTTACCTTCCTCCAATATATGTTTTGTTTCGCCTCATGATCCCGGTAATGTGTGGAGGACCCGATTCAACTGATGTCATACGAGTCATATGTTATGACCAAGCTGTCCAAGTCCAAATTACGATATAATATTCTTTGTGAGCAACAGACTAGTCAACTGAGACAACCATTTTATTCTACAGGGGAGGAATTTTACACAACAACTTAAATGAGAGTAGTATTTCCTTTTTTGGAACATTACACCTTTATAACATAACACAAAAACAACGTCAGTCTGGAAAAATTATTAATGCCCTGAGCATCATCATCAGATGTTGTAGCCTGCTACGCGATGCCAACTGTGACCGTTACAAAGGGTGGACGTCACTCACCCGCCCGCTCGGTCCTCCAACTTGCCGGCCAGGAAGTTGTAGATGCTGCTAAACTCCGCCTCCCTGCACGGCATGGTGGTGGGGACGGCAGACACGTGGAGCCTCGCTCGAGCCTCCTCCAGCGGCGTACCGGGGGTGGAGGCTGCGCTGCCACGCTGCGGCATGGACGGCGTCAGCAGACTCACACGCACGCTCTGGCAACACACGGTCAAGGGGTCGTTAACAACAACTACGTAGTTGCACTGTATTAGAATGTCGAGATTCAAAATTAAAACGCGATGTTTCGAGTACTGATGAAAACTGACAACTGACGGTACTCGAAATATCGCATTTTAATTTTAAGCTTGGTCTAAGAAACACTGTAGGCCTACTGTACAGTCCAACTAGTTGTTTTTATAACATTTTTACCTGTTCTACTAAGTTTCTTTTTAATATATAATGGGGTGTTTGAAAGCAGTACCTGTAAACTGAGTGGGAATGGTAATAGGATTCACCTACCGAGCGGCATAAGAAGAGGGAGGAAAATGAAGCGTGTCCCTACTCCCTACTGGTTGACCAGATCTAGTATGATGGCATAATAGCCAAATGTGGGTAGAAGAAGGCTGGATTATTATGCATTCCCACCACATTCACACGCACATAATGAATGGGAGTTGGTAGAGAAGAGCACAACTTCAAACACACGAAGTGACTGAAGGATATAAAATAATCCGTAAAACTGTTTTGGTTGGATAAATAAATGAAACTAGAATCACACTCATTTTGAATTGAATTGAAATTTAACGTTACATTCGGTCTCACCTTGGGAGTCTTCTTAACGCTGGACGGAGTCGTAACCAAGATGGACTTCCTAACCGAGCTCTTTGGTGTCGCACAGTCCTTTTTTGTCGACCTTCTCACGGGCGTCCTAGCAGCGCGGTCGGCGTCCATCTTCGAGTGCAATGTTGAGTCGCTCGAGTCGTCGTCAACAACTGCCGGTTTCTTCAGAGAAGACCGGTCTCGAAGCGTTCGTCTCGGCCTCACGGACTTCTCGTTACGCACGTCTGTTCCGTCGTCCTTCGTCTTTGTTCCCGCGCTCGTGCGCAGCTTTCGGCCGGTAGACTCTTCTTTCTTCTCGCCTTCGGGCGACGCGTGTCGGGTCGGCGGTTTCCGGGGGGAACTGTTTCGCCGCAGCGTCAGCGTCTCAAGGGTTTCAAAGTCTCCGTCGGAGAAGACAATACGTTTGGCGTTGTCGACCTGGGTAGACACACAGACGCAGTTAGTTTGTGGGTTTACCCCGCTATTACGAACAGCTAATAAGGTATTTCTTAGGAGTAATAAGCTATTGGGGGGGTTTGAAGGCTTTGGATTGGTGGTTGCAACCCTCGACAAATCACTGTAAATCTAACTCCCACTCGCCGCCGAACGTTTTTGTTGGGGGGGGGGGATACTTGTGATTTTTAGATTGTGGGGAACTTAGGCCTAACCTAGGTGGTTTGGTACATAGGCCTACATTGCTAAATGCATCATCTATTGCTAGACCCAAATTGAAAGTCAACTGTTCAGCGTTCTCAACACAATTATCAGAGGTATGGCCTAGTTAGTATAGCTTGTAAGATTTTATTCTCTTATCTACATAGGCTACATCCTGAGCTGTAGAGTATAGACTACTTCTAAAATCATAAAAATTCAACATGACGGGCCCTAAAGTTAATGAGTTGTCTACTATCGTCTGCCCTTCTACACTCAGTTTGCGCTTGCCAATGGCGAGATGGCGAGTGGAATTATCGAGGGTTAGGTGGTTGTTAGATAGATAGATGATAATTTATTTGCAATAGAATCCATAATTGTGACATAGATATTATAAACAATTGCGATGGCAAAACAAAAACAAGTTACTAGCTACTAACTTTCTCATTAGCTGCTCGGGCCGGTATTACAATCAACCAATAGGAAAGTTATATGTACCAAATAAGCTATTTGGAGGATTTCAAAGGTTAAGATTGGTGGTCGCCATGGAGAAAACAAGCTATTCGACGAATAAGTAGTTATTGGGACATTGTTTTTCCCATTCCCACACTCTTAAAGAGTTCTGCTGAAAGCAACGACAACAAAACTCACGTCCTTGCGAGCGGATCTCGGTGACTGCCTCACGATCTGCCACTCCTCCTCCTCCTCCTGCGAGCCAAGTTTCATCTTCTTGGCGACGGCGTTAGGACTGACATCCCCGGACGTTGCTCGGACGTTCCACTCGGGCGAGACGGAGTTGAGCCTCACTTCCGCCATCGAGAGACGACTGACATTGACGCGCAGCTCTGGCAACCTGTTGCTCTCCTCGCCACTGCGCGTCACAGGGACAGACTTCTTGCTTGCCACGGCACTGTGCACTGCAGGGACAGACAGCCTGTTGCTCTCCTTGCCACTGTGAGTCACAGGGACAGACTTGTTGAGACTTGCCACAGCACTGTGCGTCACAGAGACAGACTTGTTCCTCACCACAGCACTGTGCACTGACCGCCTCTCCTTCCTCTCTCGGGGCTTGCGGACTTCGGCATCATGCGAGGAAATTACAATGATTTCCGTCTCCTTGAGGGAACGAGACTTCCTTTTCCGATTCGCGATGACCCTGGGTAATGGACTCTCGTCTTCGGAGGAGACATTCTCCTTCTCTAACAGTCTGGACCTGCGCGGTTGTTTGGGCACGATCTTCCTGCCAGAACTCTTCTTGCTGTATCCCCGATACTTGGGCACGATCTCTCCCTCGTTGGAATCCGAGGGCGTGTCGACTACATCGACTCCCTTTCCTCCCGCCGTGAGCCTCTTTGAACTGTCGATAATGATGCCGTTGTCGGAGTCGACATCCGAGTCCACGTCCATCTGGGCCACGATGTCGACTACGCGCAAGTGCCGCTGTCGACCCTCGGGTCGGTGGGTTGACGGCGGGAAGGGGTGGAGCGTCAGCCGGCCTGCTGACGACTTGAGACGGTGGCGACAGACGTAAGTGGGCGTGGTTCCGTCGGCATTGTTCTCTACCGTCAGGTCAACGTCCTCGGTAGACGCTGACATGATGACCTGCGAAACACAACACGTGCAATAATGTGTAGGCCTACAGTCTGGCCCATTTACACATACATGTGAAGAAAACTGACTTTGTTAATTTTAAACAGAAACATTTTGCAGGTACCTATTTTTGTTTATGGTGAATTGCAATTACTTGGTTAAACCTAAAAGTTTGTTATAAAACAATTCTTTAAAAATAGGCTCGCTTGTATTGTAGTACCATTAATTATAACAATTTTAAACCCTTTGGTGTAAATTCTTCAAATAAAACAAAGAAAGTAGTGCCAATTTTCGATAATATCGATGCTGATATGACATTTTCGTGCGCCCGTCACTACTCACCGCACACTTGCCGTGCACCCTCTCCACTGCAAGGTCGCTGGTCCTATCTCTCGCGTCCTCTATGACCTCCAGACACTCGTGGAAATCTGGCAACGGTTCACTGCAGTCGTCCGTCGAGTAGTTCTCCGCCAGGCGTTCCGGCCACAAGAACCGTTTGACCTTCATCCGACACGGCTCGCTCGCGTAAATATCTGGAGGCAAAAACAAGCATAACTATGTGCCGGTAATGGGCGTCTCAGGCGCGACTTTCTGCCGCTCGCAGCGCTAGCAGTACTGAAAGGTCCAACTCTACCTTTGCACCTCGTTTTCTCAATTCAAACATTCAAGTCGTTTATATTTAATACTTTTAAATATAAATCATCCATTGTAGTAATGTTTTACAAGGTTTTTGACACAGAATACCTTTGTTATAGATACAAAAGAAACATATTGTCGTTTGACAGTTAGACAGTTGACTAACGACAATATTTAACATGGAATGAATTACAAAGTTGGACCTTTCAGGACAGGTGCTGCAACCTACTTCAGCTTTGACCTGAGACGCCCATTCAGTGTGCATACTAAGGCCCAGTATTACAATGTCCCTATAACTACTTACGTCTATTTGTCGAATAGTTTGTTTTCTCCATGGCAATCACCAATCAAAACCTCTGAAATCCTCCAAATAGCATATTGCTACATACAACTTTCCTATTTGTTGATTGTAATACCGGCTCTAAGTTTAGTTTGAATGCGTGAATTGAATTGGCTATCAAAGATGCTTCTAGTGAGAATAACTAAGTAGGCCCTAGAGACTCAACGGTTTATTCCTTTAGGCCTGTAGAAAGGCTCTAAAGAATTGTATTCTCAGTAATCACTGCTATGTGTAACTATCTGTAGAACAGTGCTTAAAAGAGACCGTATGAATTATGGTGGCAACAAAATGAACTAATGATGTTTTGCTGTCAATTGATGAATATTCTAATTGCAGAGCCTTCACAATGCACAGACATTGGTAGGTACAGCTGAACAGCAGTATCTGTTGACAGTTTTACTGGTGTACACATACATGGGATGGTAGATCACGATAGAACACAAGACCCATAATTACCATCTTCAAACAGTTCCAATATCTTGGCTACGTCGTTCCTTGGAGAGCAGGCGTTGGACGGCACAAGGATAAAATCGCCGACTTCAGCTTCGATGTTTTTGTAACAGAACTTGCTGAAATCAGAGAGTGAACGCTTGAGAGAGTAACTCTACATACATTATTGCAATCATGCTAGCCTATTGAAAACGATGAGGCCCGAGAGGTGATAGATAAAAATGATGGATAGTTACAAAAAAACATGTCTTATGTGGGATTAAACCTATGCCCCTAGGTGCTAGGCCTAGGCTAGGCAGTGTAAAGTTGGATATTCACTGGCCTAGGCCTCGGCCTATTAGGACTTTTGGTCGGTGCACATAGCCCGGGAAGGAGCTCCGGTAACGGGAAAGTTCGCTGTAATTTAACATTGCCCGGTAACGTTAACGCTAACGGGAAGCTCCTTCCCGGGCTATTGTGCACCGACCATTAGGCCTGGGCCTAGGGCCTAGCCTAGGCCTAGGCCTAGCCTACCATCTAGGCTTAGGCCAAGCCTTTGTCTAACAACCTTTTAATGACTACTTACGATCGCTGCAGTAATTGCTTAGCAAGAGCCTAGTGTTTATATACTCTGGGCTAGTCCTATGTACGTTTAGCTTTTGAGCTAGGCCTAGGCCTACGCCTAGGGCGGCCGGCCGGGGCCCAAGCGTCAGCTTGAACATAACCTCAACATGGTCCTGGCCCAGGCTAAAGTTATGGCTAGCAATTACCTACGTACCTGTAGTATTTTGGCCCAATAAAGCTTGACGTTGCCAAGCGTTTTCCAATCCATTCAACTCGATTCATTTTCTTTGATATTTGAATTAGAAATCTTTAGCTAGGATCACTGCAAGGTGTATAGAAAAATATTGGCGCCAAAAGAATAGATAAAGAAGGTCGCTGTTTTCACCGTTTCACGAACTCTATTTTTGCAAACGGTGCGCCATCTAGCATCTAAAATTAGCACTCGATGCAACTTCGTTCCTCTGCACAAAGCCGCCAATATACGAAAGAGTTATCCACAAATTACCACACTGATTTTATCGATATTATTGATAACTAAGAGGTGCATCGACCACGCGTATGGTTTATAACATTTTTTAATTTGTTAAAGCTACAAATAGAATGCATTCGTAATAGGATAATACCTTTGCTATACACATCCACGAGACCGGTTTCTGTGTATTTATTTTGCTTGCTGGTAGACAGTATCTAGTGCCAATGTGCTGCCACCTTTTTGTGGGTTACAGATTTATTTTATCGAACTTTCCTCATTTTGTTATGTTCGCGCCATCTAGCAGCGAGTATAACTACTTGATTCTATTGCATCATTCTGCAGACTACGAACTTATGAAAAAGGTTTCAAAATTACTATTTCTAGTTTATCTTTAATGTTGATAATTAATCCGTGCGTGATCCACGTATACATTTTATAACATATCAAAAATTATTCACATTTAAAATCATATGCATTTGTAATGGGATAAAGCCCTTTTCTGTATGATAATTTGTTCTTTGTTTCTGCTGGTTATTTTACTCGTTGGTAGACATGTCGCTGCTGCTACCTGTCCGTGATGTAGCGGATGTTGCGGTAAATTTGAACGAATTCTTTGCTACAATCAAAGATGAATATTACAAATACCACTTTTATAACCCATTAATCAATTAGTTTGCCCAGCTTGCGTTGTTGTATCTGTCGTTAAATCTACATAAGCAGCTAAATCAATTAACCATTCACAAGTTGAATTTATTAATTAAACAGCATATTTTATTAAAAACAGAAACAGTAGAACAGGTAAAACATTATTAACAGCCAACTAATTGGACTAATTGGTTTTAGCCTGTCGAAGAATGATGAATAGCGCTCGAAATATTGCATAACTTTTAGTCTTGATAAGGAACAGTGAATAGTACAATATTGTAGTTGGGTTTTAATAAACAGTAGCCGAACAGTAGCCCGTTGTTGAGAATCCAAATTACCTGTTTTTCCAAAGGCAGTTTATTATTCTATAAAGCAGGATTCAGTGCCAGGCTTAAGACACATCTGGGCTCAGGGTAGCTCTGCCTATCATACGAGGCAACTGTAACAGCTGACACTATATAACCTTCAAGTTAAGCGTGTTGTTAAATGAACGTACGAGTTATATTCTAATTATCTGACACACAGCACACAGACGGAAATGGAATTGGATGATTATGTTTCAAGGATAATATGAACTGTAATATGTACAGTGAAGTGATACAGTTTTAGTAACGTTTTGTTGTATAAATATACATGAAATAAATACATATTGTTTGCACAATAAGCAGTTAGTTTCGTATCCACGTAAGATATTATACAAGAGCATATATTATTGTTGCTGTTCTTTAAAATGAAAAATAACATACAGAAACATCGACAAACAAATGGGTTATCTTGGACTGGCTCTTGAATGGAGTAGGGGTGGACTATGAGAGTGGTATGCGCCAAAGCGTTCAGGTGGTCGGCTACTGCACAGAGATGCCCGGCCCCCTCTTGTAGGCGGGGCTGCGTCTAAGCCGCGCCCCCCGATGGTTGACGGAGTAGCGCAGCAACGGGGGTCGGACAAACACCCCCCGACCGGCCGGGGTCCACGCCCTCAGTTCCACCACCATCCCGGGGCCCGGTGTGACCGCCACCCACCCTGCAACAAGACACCAGCTAGTGTCACGCCGTTACGCCGGCAAGCAACACATGCGCCATTACACACACAACCATTCAAAACTTTGACAAACTAACTCCAAACCCAACTCTCTCACATTTACCACGTATAGTTTTAAACTACTACTAAAAAGGCACACCTCTAGAACTCTGAGAATTAACATACAAAATTTTCATCAGTACAGAGAGCGTTGAGAGCGTTCCGGCCAACAGTCACTCAATATCGGATACCTAACCACAATTTTGACTTCTTTGGAATCAATGGATAGTTTTCCAATAATAAATAGTGCACTGCCCACTGGAGGGGTGGCCGGAACACTCGCAGCGCTGTCACAGGAGGCCAGCGGACAAGTAGCAGACTGTAGTTACCGGCCGACGAGAGCACCACGTCGGCGCAGCTGGTGCACCAGTCTTCTCCCGTCAGCTCGATGGGTCGTTTGTCAGCGTCTAGGCCGGGCCACTGTGACAGCCTCTTCTGACCGCCGCACGGAACGGCCAGAAGCTCCGAGCCAATCAGGGCAGAGTAAACCTCGTCGGCGTCGCGAGTGCGGACCACCGTAAGCGGGAGAGAGTCGGACGCAAACACCGTGAACCTAGGCACAACGCACACACACTGTACTAAGTACTCAAGTACACACACTCACGTAAGTACTTATCACTGGGTAGCTTTGCTAGGTGCTTAAGTAATACTTAATTAGGTACTTATGTAGGTACTCAAGTAAATACACTTAAAGGGTTAGTCAGATGGAAAACTAAAAAACTACCATTTGTATATGTCCACCCTCAAATATGGAAAACATGACTAAAAGATACCATACTTTAAAAGCAGGCGGTTAAAGAATTAAAGAAAACCGCGATTTTTTGGCTTGTTGCTACCAAGTAGCACCGAGCAACTTTTCTCATGGTAATTCCCATTTACAAAAAATGTTGCCTCGAGATAGTAAAACCACCGCTAAAATAAAGCACTTATCAAAAATCGATCAGGAGGTTTAATGTGCATCGTTTCTAAGGCTGGGCGTCGACATCGATTAATCGATTAATAATCGATGTCGGTGACGATTTTCGACATCGATTTTTTTTGGTTTTAATCGATTTTTTCGTCAATTAATTAAATAACTAATCAATTGTCAATTCACGCGAGAAATGGGAACTTTCAACTATAGGGCGGCATAGTTATTCGTCCACGGCAGCTTTTAGTCCAAACTGACCCGTATCAAAGGATACCGCACACTCTCAAGCCCCCTCCCCCCCCCCCCTAAGTATTTGCAGATCGCGCGTACTAAAGCGCGAGCCATCCCTTGGTTCAGGCCGGCACTCGACAAGTGAGAACAGATGCGGCCGAACGAGAAAGAGCGAGAGAACAATGGTCTGAGCGAGACGCGACGAAGTAGTTCGCTTTGTCGGCTGCTATCGGCCGCCGTGAGAGAGAGAGAAAGCGCTAGTCGCAGGACGCGTGAGTGGAAGCGAGATCGCGATAGACGCGAGCGAGTGGAATGCAAGCGGCCGCCTGTTGACAGTTCACTACGCAGCAAGTAATCAAGAACGGATTAATGAAAAACGACTTGAATAAGCCTCTACAATCGGATATTGCGTTAAAATAAATTGAAATCAATATCCACAATTGTGTTTATGACGACAAAAATAAGCTGACCGGCCCGCATGGCCGTCACGTAGGCCTAGAAGGCCTAGCCTAGGCCTAGGTCAGTTATCTCCCGTTGCAGACGAAAACTGAGTTTGGTTGCCGTTATTAACTGATTAAAAACCGGTTCCATTAACCGGTTAGTGAAATGCTTAACCGTCGTCATCCCTACATTTAACAGGTGACAAAGTTCTTTTTAATAATAATTGATTAATTATCAATTTTTAAAAAAACGATGTCGATTATTTTCGTTTCGATGTCGATGTCGAAAATTTTCCAACATCGCGATTCGACATCGATTATTTGCCGTCGATGTCGATGTTGTCGATTTATATCGATGCCCAGCCTTAATCGTTTCCCTACCGATAACATGCTTCTTAGTACGAACGTCGTGTACTTCTACAAAATGTCCTGCAATTAATTTTCTTGTGACTTGATGTGAAGAAAAGTTGCAATCTGTTTTGAGCGGTACTGTCCGCAGTCGCCGAGTGTTTTGCGAAGCGCTGGCTGGACTCGTATTACACAATGAGTGCTCTGTCTATCAGGCAGGGCGTTAGCGACCTCAGAACCGATACAGCTGTACTACGCTTTAGAAGAAAAATGCAGCAGAGCTATCGAAGTAAATGTTCACTATTTTTTTTCTTGCACTGAAGCAACCTACATCAATTTTATTTTACACATAACTGAATCTCATGCACTTATGACTCGGTGGTGATTTTTTAGTTTATCATCTTACTAATCCTTTAAGCTTGTCCGTGTTTGTAGAGAGACGAGCGCTCACCTTATGGCCGCGCTGCCCCAGACGTAGTCCAGGCGACCGAGCCCGGCAATCAACAACGTTCGCCCGGGCGTCAGGCTGAACGTCCGCGGGTGTAGGAGACTCTTGGGCAACGTCAACATTAACTCCTCCGTTGTCAACAGGTTGATCACCTGCGGGCAACAAGTGGGTTCACTTTTAGAGGGCGGTGAAAGGACGTGCGGTCCGCCACGACTTTAGGAACAGCCGGGCGACGTTGACTAAGCAGCAATCCAAGAGAGATGTACACCAATGTAGTCCGACCTGTCGCAACCACCTCAATCGTAACCAACGCCATTGAAATGCTTTATATAGCGGACAACATGGCAGAAATAATAATTCTAAACAATTTTTTAAATTGTGCAATAAAGTAAAATCTATTTTCAGTGTAGAGATTGAGTCTCACCTGGTCTGGCTGTGCCCGGGGTGTCGTAGCAACACTTGCTGTCAGCATAGTCAGATAGAGATTGAGTCTCACCTGGTCTGGCTGTGCCCGGGGTATCGTAGCACCACTTGCTGTCAGCGTAGTCAGATAGAGATTGAGTCTCACCTGGTCTGGCTGGACCGTGCCCGGGGTGTCGTAGCACCACTTGCTGTCAGCATAGTCAGGTAGAGATTGAGTCTCACCTGGTCTGGCTGTGCCCGGGGTGTCGTAGCACCACTTGCTGTCAGCGTAGTCAGGTAGAGATTGAGTCTCACCTGGTCTGGCTGGACGGTGCCCGGGGTGTCATAGCACCACTTGCTGTCAGCATAGTCAGATAGAGATTGAGTCTCACCTGGTCTGGCTGTGCCCGGGGTGTCGTAGCACCACTTGCTGTCAGCATAGTCAGATAGAGATTGAGTCTCACCTGGTCTGGCTGGACGGTGCCCGGGGTGTCGTAGCACCACTTGCTGTCAGCGTAGTCAGATAGAGATTGAGTCTCACCTGGTCTGGCTGGACGGTGCCCGGGGTGTCGTAGCACCACTTGCTGTCAGCGTAGTCAGATAGAGATTGAGTCTCACCTGGTCTGGCTGGACGGTGCCCGGGGTATCATAGCACCACTTGCTGTCAGCGTAGTCAGATAGAGGTTGAGTCTCACCTGGTCTGGCTGTGCCCGGGGTGTCGTAGCACCACTTGCTGTCAGCGTAGTCAGATAGAGATTGAGTCTCACCTGGTCTGGCTGGACCGTGCCCGGGGTATCGTAGCACCACTTGCTGTCAGCATAGTCAGATAGAGATTGAGTCTCACCTGGTCTGGCTGGACGGTGCCCGGGGTGTCGTAGCACCACTTGCTGTCAGCGTAGTCAGATAGAGATTGAGTCTCACCTGGTCTGGCTGGACCGTGCCCGGGGTGTCGTAGCACCACTTGCTGTCAGCGTAGTCAGATAGAGATTGAGTCTCACCTGGTCTGGCTGGACGGTGCCCGGGGTGTCGTAGCACCACTTGCTGTCAGCATAGTCAGATAGAGATTGAGTCTCACCTGGTCTGGCTGGACGGTGCCCGGGGTGTCGTAGCACCACTTGCTGTCAGCATAGTCAGATAGAGATTGAGTCTCACCTGGTCTGGCTGGACGGTGCCCGGGGTATCGTAGCACCACTTGCTGTCAGCGTAGTCAGATAGAGATTGAGTCTCACCTGGTCTGGCTGGACGGTGCCCGGGGTGTCATAGCACCACTTGCTGTCAGCATAGTCAGATAGAGATTGAGTCTCACCTGGTCTGGCTGTGCCCGGGGTGTCGTAGCACCACTTGCTGTCAGCATAGTCAGATAGAGATTGAGTCTCACCTGGTCTGGCTGGACGGTGCCCGGGGTGTCGTAGCACCACTTGCTGTCAGCATAGTCAGATAGAGATTGAGTCTCACCTGGTCTGGCTGGACGGTGCCCGGGGTATCGTAGCACCACTTGCTGTCAGCGTAGTCAGATAGAGATTGAGTCTCACCTGGTCTGGCTGGACGGTGCCCGGGGTGTCATAGCACCACTTGCTGTCAGCATAGTCAGATAGAGATTGAGTCTCACCTGGTCTGGCTGTGCCCGGGGTGTCGTAGCACCACTTGCTGTCAGCATAGTCAGATAGAGATTGAGTCTCACCTGGTCTGGCTGGACGGTGCCCGGGGTGTCGTAGCACCACTTGCTGTCAGCGTAGTCAGATAGAGATTGAGTCTCACCTGGTCTGGCTGGACGGTGCCCGGGGTATCATAGCACCACTTGCTGTCAGCGTAGTCAGATAGAGATTGAGTCTCACCTGGTCTGGCTGTGCCCGGGGTATCGTAGCACCACTTGCTGTCAGCATAGTCAGATAGAGATTGAGTCTCACCTGGTCTGGCTGGACGGTGCCCGGGGTGTCGTAGCACCACTTGCTGTCAGCGTAGTCAGATAGAGATTGAGTCTCACCTGGTCTGGCTGGACGGTGCCCGGGGTGTCGTAGCACCACTTGCTGTCAGCATAGTCAGGTAGAGATTGAGTCTCACCTGGTCTGGCTGGACGGTGCCCGGGGTGTCGTAGCACCACTTGCTGTCAGCGTAGTCAGTGTAGAGATTGAGTCTCACCTGGTCAGGCTGGACGGTGCCCGGGGTGTCGTAGCACCACTTGCTGTCAGCGTAGTCAGATAGAGATTGAGTCTCACCTGGTCTGGCTGGACGGTGCCCGGGGTGTCGTAGCACCACTTGCTGTCAGCATAGTCAGATAGAGATTGAGTCTAACCTGGTCTGGCTGTGCCCGGGGTGTCGTAGCACCACTTGCTGTCAGCATAGTCAGATAGAGATTGAGTCTCACCTGGTCTGGCTGGACGGTGCCCGGGGTGTCGTAGCACCACTTGCTGTCAGCGTAGTCAGATAGAGATTGAGTCTCACCTGGTCTGGCTGGACGGTGCCCGGGGTGTCGTAGCACCACTTGCTGTCAGCATTGTCCTTGTCGTGGGGGTTCAGTCCGAGCAGTTTGCCAGCGTGAACGTGACCGGCGGTGTTGACAGAGAACGGATCGTTTGTCTCCTTCTCCGTCTGGCGGAACGTCCGACCGATGTGGCCAATCAGGGTGGCCGCTAAGGGAGAGAAACGTCGTGTCAACAATTAATAGGACTCTACACTCGTTCTTTTAAATTTAAAAAATAATGACTGCAGTTGCAACGTATCTAGTGGGAGACAGTGAAGGTTGGCATTGCATCTAGTGTGATAGTGTAAAGTGGAAACTGCCCAATTTCGACTGAATACCGGACATGACCTCCTAAAGCCGCACCTCCATAGAATAGGGCTAGCTGCGGACGGCATGTGTGATCTGTGTGGCATAAGGCCAGAGGGCATAAGGTTTCACGACAGGGAGGCGAATCTCTATTGGCTGACGAGATCCAGCATGATGGTCAAATAGATCAATTGTGGGCATATGAAATAATAATAATAATAATAGTGTAAATCACCTGTCCGTTGTTTCCTCGCCTGGTGTTGTCTCAGTCTTCGCTCCTCTGCGGCTCCGTGACGCTCGGCAATGAGTCGCTTCGTTCGCTCGTACATTCGCCAGCCCGCAGGACGCAGGATCGGAAACTGTGGGCAAGACAACTCGGCGTTACAGCCCGAATAGACGAACACAATATTGAAACAAATATAATTTGCTTATTCTTCTTCTACTCTTTGTGAATCTTAGGAGCACGTGAATAGAGTGGAAGAAATTGGTGGAGAAGCAGATGAGGAAAATGAGGAAGAAAGGCTGAGCACGGCAAGCTGACTCATTGAATGTTTCATGCCCTAGACAAGGGTGGGCAACCACCAATCAACCCGACATGGGTTCAAATGAATTAGGCCTATTATTAAGAAGCTAGGGGACAGAATGGGAAGGACAAAGCTGAGATGGTTTGGACACATTAAACGGATGAAGGAAGAGAGGATGCCCAGGAGAATATATGAAAAAAAGATCGAAGGAAGAAGAAGACGGGGAAGACCAAGGAAGAGATGGAAGGAAAAGATTGCTGAAGACTTACAGAAGAGACGAGAGAACTGGGAGCAAGTAGAGGAAGTACGATTGTGGGAAGATAGGAAGAGGTGGGAAAATTTGGTTGTGTGTAACACTGTAAGCTGACCCTGCCAGAAGCAGGAAACGGCAATGGATAATGATGATGATTAAGAATATATATTCGATACAAAATACACGATTGAACACATATAGACACGACATTTAGCAGGACGAAAATTGAAAACAGACCCATTAAAAGTATCATGGAAATATGTTATGATGATAAGCCGACGCCTGAACCATATCCACGAAGATTCTGCCCGAACACTCTCAAAGATGTGCCCACTGTTTAATATAACAAGGTCTTAGGTCTAGGCCTACTTCAATTAGGCCTAGGCCTATCACCTATGTTCAATGTGCATAGCTCAATTATTTCAAACTTAGGTAATATTTAAATATGATTTTATTTTTGTATTACTAATTATTAAAGCTAGTAAATGTGTGCTAACATGTACAATTTTAAAAAGACAAGTTCAATAAAGACGAGTTTACTACGGTGCAATCACCTCCACAAGTCTCCCTCTTCCGGGCCGACGTTGTAGGGAGCCGGCAGGAAGAATATCGGCTCCATCTCGCGGGGGATCCCGGGGGCAGTGAAGAACAGTTCGCCCAGCACGACGCTCTCTACGCCCGCCACGTTACGCCCGCTCGCGCCCTCGCCTGTCTGCGTGGCAGCGTCCGCCCTCCCACCGCCCCCCTGTCTACGCAGCAGAGCCACCGCCTTGCGTAGGTCCGCCTTGCATCGGTCCGCCAGCCGGACGGCCTGGGACAGTTTCCGTCTGGCTTCTACCAGACGAGAGCGAAGGCTGCGCTTGTCTCGTTCCAGCTCGCTAACGTGCGCGCTCTTAGAAGCGGCCCTCTCTTTGAGCCTGCACGCTTGATGCGCCACGGCCTCCAACTCCCTCGAGAGCAACTCATTGTCGCGCTTCGTCGCCTCGAGTTCGTCGACGAGTTCGCGTAGTTCGCGGACGTGAAGCGCGATCGCCCTCTCCGTCTCCGCTTCGTGCGCGGCCGTCTCGCGCTTCACTGCATCGAGTTCGTCGGCGTGAAGCGCGAGCAATCTCTCCTTATCCGCTTCGTGTTTCTCTGCATCCCGCTTTGTCACGTCGAGCTCTTCGAGTAACTCGCGTCGTTCCTTGGAGTGAAGCGCGATCGCCCTCTCGCACTTCTCCGCCTCCCGCTTCGCGACCTGCAGCTCCGCGATCGCCCTCTTCGCCTCCCCCTCGCGATCCCCCGCATCGCGCTTCGTCCGAACCAGCTCCGCGGCAAGCGCGCGCTTCTCCTCGACGTGCTTTGCGAGTTCCTCCACCAGGTTCATGATGCGCTTCTTGTCCTCTTCGCAGAGTTCGACGATGGTCGGCTTTGTCGACACGTCTCCCTTCTCGTCGAAGTGCGCTTCGTTGCACTGACACGCTTCGTTGAGGGGGTCGCGATGTGTCCAGTGACTCTTTGCTTTGTTGTCGGACCGAGAAGAGATCGTGTCCGAAGCGTAGCTAGTCTTGGACGTGGCCGTGCTCGGTCCGCGCTTACCCGGTCCGCGCTTACTCGCCTTCGAGGCGCACATCTCAAACCGCTTCTTGAAGACACCACGACGTACCAAACTTGGGTGTGATTTCGTTTGTTTCCTTTTTAGGGTGATCAATTACTTTAGACATGTATTGACTTTCGAACACTTATTCCATATTGCGATAATTTAGAAGTATTACACTATCATCCATTGTTTTCATTTTAGCACTGTCAGCAATCATAGAGCTAAATAATAATAGATCCCCTGGTACTTGGGAAAGAGGAGTGATTCTAAAGGTCTACCTGTGAGAACTTGTCCTGCAGCGCTTGATAGATCCCCTGGTACTTGGGAAAGAGCAGATTGTTCTCGACCAGCGTCTGAAGCACGACGTAGAGACAAGTCTCGCTGTTGGAATACAACGGCTCTCGGTCGACGTGCTCGGAGATTACTGAGCCGTCAAGGGCGTTCCAGTTGACAAACGCCAGGAGGCAGCGCATGTTGCGTTCTCTCGAGGGAACGTCTCGCGAGATCCAGCGCGCCACCATGGAGAGAAGCAGCTGCTGGGGAATACTCCAGCACTGGAAGCATTAAGCAAACCATTAAGCCATGTACCAACGAGGCACCTGTCATATTTGGGCGTATGGTAAACTGTCCCCTGCCTAGGGCCTAGTCAAAGTTACATAAATAGTATGAGCATCTACCTTGCAAGGCTTAGACCTACACTTTGCACTACCGAATCACGGATTTGAGTTTAAAAGGTGCTTCAAGGTTACTTACCTTGCTGGAGAGGAAAGATTCAATCTTGTGTAATGGCAAACCAAGAAGTTCATCGCCATGAATTATTTTGTTCAAATGAATTTGAACAAACATTGTAGCAGCTTTTGATAACACTGGCATATTGTACTTTTCTGCCATATCTCTAACTGTCAAACAGTTTGTTAAATCCAAATATCTGTCTAGATATTCACCGCAGTAACCTTTTAGCTTTATGACAAGAAAATGATTAGCAAGTCTCAAAAGTTCGGATACATTGTTTTTATCAATGACGATTGACCCGGTGTAGATGTAGTTTAAGAGACACTGGAATATGTCCGAGTTCTGGCAGGTTATGGTCAATCTCTCCTTGACAGTTCGATGTGTTTTTAATATGGAATCAAAGTACGGTGAGCACGACGCAAGGATGTTGCGATGCGCTCGAAACTGTCTGTCTTTGACGTACAATGTAACATCACAGAATCTTCCCCGTTCCTTCTGGAGTTTCAGCTTATCAAGAACAACGTTTCCATGCTGATTCTCGGTGAAATTCATTGGGTTATTTGGTAGATCGGTTAAAGACATTTTCATTCAGGTTGATTGAAAAAACATAACCTCAAACTTCATTGATTTTTTGACATTTGCTCATTAAAACCTTACTCAGATATCTACACAGACACTGAGAACGCAATCAAATAGATAATATATTTACAACACCAACGCATTTTAGAAAACAGGTATATTACACGAAATTTACTGCTAATAACATGAATAATAAATTAAAATAACAAACAACAAAATTCAATCACTGAAGTGAATCACACCGCCAACTTAACACTGAACACTAACAGGATGATTGGCCATATCGAAGTGGCAGTGAAATAATTTTGGCGGCGTTTGAAATGGAATCTAGGAGAAAGGTTATTTATTAACATTATGAAATCTAAACAGTGCGTAGCACACTAGAACTGCGGGAAGAGAGCTTCACAAAAATTGTTCAAACACAATACTGTTTTTCTTTCTATGAATGGTGCATGTTCAACAAATTAATAATTAATTAATTAATTTGGTTTGATGTACTAATCGTAATACAAGTTTGCCCTGACTGGGGATCGAGCCCAGATCATCCGGCTCTACCTACCTGTGGTGCAAATGAACTGCAGTATAGTTTGTAAATAATCATACGATGCGATTTGGAGACTACATGCGTTTACGTGAACCTGCTACTCGGATCACGAAATGTCTTACGTATACTTGATCGAATTAATTGGATCCATGTTCGTGAACGTCATCTTGTTCTGTCCGATCAGTGATCTGGTGATCCACTCTCCGACCATGGTTAGCTGGATCCAGACAGAATATTGTGGCGGCAACATTAATCAACGGCAACAAGTTTCAGACAGTACCCGAGTACTGTGAAAACACTTGTCACGAGGGAATGAAATAAGAGATGTTACAATGAGTAATACGTGACCAGGTTTGGAGGCATGACTGAGATTAATGTGCCGCAACATAACTCTCCCAGTAATGCATCCATTCGTGAACCGCCCCGGATCGAGTTAATCCATGACGTGGTTACGATGGATCCAGTTAACTCGATTGAGTAGCATGGATCAGGTTCGCGTAAGCAGCTAGACAAAGGGGTTAGATCTATACAACATTGAATAAATAGTTAGATATCTTCAGGAAGAAAGAAGGAACAATAAGGTTACAATATGCAATAGCATGGGGTAATATAAATAAGCAATCTTCATAGGATTGATCACTTTTATTTGCCACCATCAGTTTTGGCCAATAACTAGTCTGAGTCAGCTGACTCACTGCTGCTGAATCGCTGACTCGTATCACACATTTGAGTTATGTTTCATGATTCACTTCGTTTGTATACAAAAATAAACAAATGAATATATTCCGAGCAATAGGGAATACTATACACTCTTCTACGGGCTTGTAAGCCATGATCTCTATGAGCTTTATATTCAGTTACATCGAGTACGTAAGTAACTGGGACCAACAGTAGTTCGGATAACGGACAACTCGTTAGATACGGACTTCCGTTTGAGCACACATCAGCACGGGCTTAGGCATAACATAATAACGTCTTGAGACACAATGAGTTTGGATAATGTTATGTTGTCTTGTTGTGTTATGTTCATCACTTTCTGTTATTATGGATGCTGAATTGCGCTTGGATAACGTTGGCGTGGTAAATTGAGGTATTGCTGTACATATCTATTTTACACAGTGGAAAGTGAGCAGTCTACCCTATTGCTTGCGTCGTCAATAACTTTCATCATCTGGTACATATCTACATACTTCATGCAAAGTGTAATAAATAATATAGACTTCTTGGTCAATCGATAAGGTATCATTCATACGTAAAAAAAAATAAACTTCCAGCGTTTAAATGTACACACATAATAATTGATCCTCCTCAATCATCCGCTGCAACAACTTAAAATACAATTCCAACTGGAGTAAAGAGATGAAAGGTTTCAAAAACAATCTCAAACAGTCAAAACTTACAAAAATGTATACACTGATCAATACAGAGTACAGTATGTACAAACGTTACAAAATAATCTCAAACAGTCAAAACTTACAAAAATGTATACACTGATCAATACAGAGTACAGTATGTACAAACGTTACAAAATAATCTCAAACAGTCAAAACTTACAAAAATGTATACACTGATCAATACAGAGTACAGTATGTACAAACGTTACAAAATAATCTCAAACAGTCAAAACTTACAAAAATGTATACACTGATCAATACAGAGTACAGTATGTACAAACGTTACAAAATAATCTCAAACAGTCAAAACTTACAAAAATGTATACACTGATCAATACAGAGTACAGTATGTACAAACGTTACAAAATAATCTCAAACAGTCAAAACTTACAAAAATGTATACACTGATCAATACAGAGTACAGTATGTATATACATACACAGGTTGTAGGCCTTACCAAAACTACATACAAAAATAGGTAGTCATTCAGTAGAAAACGACAAATCAAAGATAGAATAAGGAATGCAGTACAAACTTTAATGTTGCGTATGTTTCTGTCGTCAGGTGTCGTGCGCATGCGCAAGAGTGCGTGTCACATAACGTCTTGTTCCACGTTCTCGTAGTTGTGGGTTTGTCTCGCTTTTCCACATCTCGATTCATTCCTCTTCTTCTAACATAAATCACTGGAAAGACTACGGGTGATTGAGAGCTTCGTTACAAGCTCAACATCGCAGTCTCTGAGATTGAGAGCTTCATTATAAGCTCAACGTCTCAGTCTCTGAGATTGAGAGCGTAGTGAATGTCGTTGCAGTCGGCGTTGAGCATTATCTTCTGTTTGATGTCCACGCGCGAGTGTTCGGCCAGAATCAGGCGGAGACTCACGAGACGGGAGCAGATGTGGAGCATCTCCTTCGTTGATGGCATCGTCACCCCTGCAACAACAACAACAACTTGGTTACTGGAGCAGTCCAAGTACATCATAGCAATCTGTAGGCATGCATAGATGTCCCTCACTAAGTTAAGGAATCTCCAAATTGTTAACGGCTTTGAAAAATAACAAGTACAAAACTTATTTTATTTGCCTAGATTACAAATGAACAGGCAATATTACAACAATAGTAGTTTCACATCACAACGCCCAGGACGTAAAGGTATCGTAGCCCAAAGTGTCAGTCTCACCGTCGGCGATTGCTAGTGTGTACATATTGTGATGAACACGTTTGAAGTCGCACTGGTCGTCGCCACATTGCTCAACGGAGGTCGCTACGGCTCTGAGGAACAACTTCTCTATCAGGCTCAGACTCCTGTAACAAACAGCTCGGTGAGAAGAGAACACACTGCTCAACGGAGGTCGCTACGGCTCTGAGGAACAGCTTCTCCATCAGGCTCAGACTCCTGTAACAAACAGCTCGGTGAGAAGAGAACACACTGCTCAACGGAGGTCGCTACGGCTCTGAGGAACAGCTTCTTCATCAGGCTCAGACTCCTGTAACAAACAGCTCGGTGAGAAGAGAACACATTGCTCAACGGAGGTCGCTACGGCTCTGAGGAACAGCTTCTCCATCAGGCTCAGACTCCTGTAACAAACAGCTCGGTGAGAAGAGAACACATTGCTCAACGGAGGTCGCTACGGCTCTGAGGAACAGCTTCTCCATCAGGCTCAGACTCCTGTAACAAACAGCTCGGTGAGAAGAGAACACACTGCTCAACGGAGGTCGCTACGGCTCTGAGGAACAGCTTCTCCATCAGGCTCAGACTCCTGTAACAAACAGCTCGGTGAGAAGAGAACACACTGCTCAACGGAGGTCGCTACGGCTCTGAGGAACAGCTTCTCCATCAGGCTCAGACTCCTGTAACAAACAGCTCGGTGAGAAGAGAACACATTGCTCAACGGAGGTCGCTACGGCTCTGAGGAACAGCTTCTTCATCAGGCTCAGACTCCTGTAACAAACAGCTCGGTGAGAAGAGAACACATTGCTCAACGGAGGTCGCTACGGCTCTCAGGAACAGCTTCTCCATCAGGCTCAGACTCCTGTAACAAACAGCTCGGTGAGAAGAGAACACACTGCTCAACGGAGGTCGCTACGGCTCTCAGGAACAGCTTCTCCATCAGGCTCAGACTCCTGTAACAAACAGCTCGGTGAGAAGAGAACACACTGCTCAACGGAGGTCGCTACGGCTCTCAGGAACAGCTTCTCCATCAGGCTCAGACTCCTGTAACAAACAGCTCGGTGAGAAGAGAACACACTCGGCCCGGGCCTGGCGACAAACAACTCGGTCAGAAGAGAACACATTTGATTCAGATCCTTGGGATGGTGAAGAGAAATTATTGGCAGGAATAGAAGTTTATTTATTCATACTTTTATATCTACTTTTTATAGATATACATAAGCATTATTCTATCTATACTAAGGCCCTCTTAGCAGTACATACCTGTATCACGTATGGATGTGAGGATGTAATGCCAGTATTCTATCTATACTAAGGCCCTCTTAGCAGTACATACCTGTGTCATATAAGGATGTGAGGATGTAATGCCAATGCAACGTATGGTTGGAAATAGCACCAATCAATGATCGATCTTATGGAAGACAATGGCGACGGTTACACTTTCCCTACTCGGAGAAATTGAGTAGGGGAACAATATTCACACAGCAATACACAGATAGTTCAGTCCAAGTTGTGCGCATGATAAACATACGCACGTTTATTAGCATACAAGGAAGTACACAATAAAACTGAGTCAAACTGAATTATATTTGATGCATACAAAAATGTTTGTAAGTTCTTCCACAGTAAAATAACAGATTCTTAGAACCAAAATGTAGAATATTGAAGAATAGCACAATTCTATTTTGTATTAAACACTCCATACTTCTTAGCCTTTAGAAATTATCAAGGCGACACATTTCATAACCAAGACTTCGCATTAATTAAAACATTGGTCCATGACTTTCAAGTTGATATTTATCAACAACCTGCAGAGCCTACAAGCATCATAAAATAACAATCAAAAAGTTACAGTTGTAGACTCGCTCACTGAATTAAGATGAGACCATGTGCACATTGCACACAGCTATTCACACTGTTGCAAACAAGCACTGTGACTTTTTCAGTAGTAACTTCATACAAGTGGATACTAAATCCACTTTTGACTGTGAATTTCTACACATATTGCTTTTTAAAGCTACAACTTGGAGAAGGTGGACGATATTGACGTAAGTATTCCCTCAAAACTGTTGCTACAGCATTAGTTATGCAGTGATTAAAATAGGTACACTAACTAGTAACACACTAAATAAAAGAAATAACATGTGGCTAGACATTACTCAGCTATTAAGCTAAAATGTTATGTAATAAAACACACAACTCGGTTTGGTTGGGTGTTGTTTTCCAGCCTTGTCTGGAAAACAACACCCAACCAAACCGAGTAACTACGGTACGGTAGTACGGTATATGACATCATACTGGCTGCTGTGATGTCAAAGGTGTGGGGGTCACGGTATATGACATCATACTGCCTGCTGTGATGTCAAAGGTGTGGGGGTCACGGTATATGACATCATACTGCCTGCTGTGATGTCAAAGGTGTGGGGGTCACGGTATATGACATCATACTGCCTGCTGTGATGTCAAAGGTGTGGGGGTCACGGTATATGACATCATACTGCCTGCTGTGATGTCAAAGGTGTGGGGGTCACGGTATATGACATCATACTGGCTGCTGTGATGTCAAAGGTGTGGGGGTCACGGTATATGACATCATACTGGCTGCTGTGATGTCAAAGGTGTGGGGGTCGCGGTATATGACATCATACTGGCTGCTGTGATGTCAAAGGTGTGGGGGTCACGGTATATGACATCATACTGCCTGCTGTGATGTCAAAGGTGTGGGGGTCGCGGTATATGACATCATACTGGCTGCTGTGATGTCAAAGGTGTGGGGGTCACGGTATATGACATCATACTGGCTGCTGTGATGTCAAAGGTGTGGGGGTCACGGTATATGACATCATACTGGCTGCTGTGATGTCAAAGGTGTGGGGGTCACGGTATATGACATCATACTGGCTGCTGTGATGTCAAAGGTGTGGGGGTCGCGGTATATGACATCATACTGGCTGCTGTGATGTCAAAGGTGTGGGGGTCACGGTATATGACATCATACTGGCTGCTGTGATGTCAAAGGTGTGGGGGTCGCGGTATATGACATCATACTGCCTGCTGTGATGTCAAAGGTGTGGGGGTCACGGTATATGACATCATACTGGCTGCTGTGATGTCAAAGGTGTGGGGGTCACGGTATATGACATCATACTGGCTGCTGTGATGTCAAAGGTGTGGGGGTCGCGGTATATGACATCATACTGGCTGCTGTGATGTCAAAGGTGTGGGGGTCACGGTATATGACATCATACTGCCTGCTGTGATGTCAAAGGTGTGGGGGTCACGGTATATGACATCATACTGGCTGCTGTGATGTCAAAGGTGTGGGGGTCACGGTATATGACATCATACTGGCTGCTGTGATGTCAAAGGTGTGGGGGTCGCGGTATATGACATCATACTGGCTGCTGTGATGTCAGTGTCTCACCTTATGGCCTGTATGGTGGACGAGGACGTCATCTCATCCATCACAGTCTCCACGTGTTTTATCAAGACCAGGACGCTCTCCCCCGCCTTGCGAGGCCCCTTCTTGGGCGTTCCGGTCCGGGCGTTGTCCTCGCTCTCGGCGATCTCCGTCGCCCGGCGACAGATGTCCAGCGCTCGCCGAGCGTCACCCGAGATGGAGGCCACCTTCCTGTACACATCAATCATCTGGCGTTAACGACAGACTCGGCAGCTAGTTGGAGGACAGTGACGAGTAGGAGGGCGAGTAATATGACAGACTCGGCAACTAGTTGGAGGACAGTGACGAGTAGGAGGGCGAGTAATATGACAGACTCGGCAACTAGTTGGAGGACAGTGACGAGTAGGAGGGCGAGTAATATGACAGACTCGGCAACTAGTTGGAGGACAGTGACGAGTAGGAGGGCGAGTAATATGACAGACTCGGCAACTAGTTGGAGGACAGTGACGAGTAGGATGGCGAGTAATATGACAGACTCGGCAACTAGTTGGAGGACAGTGACGAGTAGGAGGGCGAGTAATATGACAGACTCGGCAACTAGTTGGAGGACAGTGACGAGTAGGAGGGTGAGTAATATGACAGACTCGGCAACTAGTTGGAGGACAGTGACGAGTAGGAGGGCGAGTAATATGACAGACTCGGCAACTAGTTGGAGGACAGTGACGAGTAGGATGGCGAGTAATATGACAGACTCGGCAACTAGTTGGAGGACAGTGACGAGTAGGAGGGCGAGTAATATGACAGACTCGGCAACTAGTTGGAGGACAGTGACGAGTAGGAGGGCGAGTAATATGACAGACTCGGCAACTAGTTGGAGGACAGTGACGAGTAGGAGGGCGAGTAATATGACAGACTCGGCAACTAGTTGGAGGACAGTGACGAGTAGGAGGGCGAGTAATATGCTTAATATTCAAAGGTGTTAGAGCGAGGACCTTCTTTTGTTGCCTCTTTCGACTGGCAGAGTCACCCTGGACCAAATTCTACCCTGGGCCCAGACAGTCTTGTGACAGACAGACAGACAGACAGACAGACAGACAGACAGACAGACAGACAGACAGTCTTGTGGAGCCATTCATTAATTTAACATTTGTATTTGTTACTGTTTCCCTCGTGTCCTTGATAAATCAGTTTTATAACTGAATACGATCGACATTAAAGAAATAAATAGTTTCCAACAAAAAAACATGGCTGTACACAGAGCAATAAGCGACACAATTTTTACACATAACCATTTTTGCCATAACAACAGGTAAAAAAACAAATTCTATGACTATGAATAGATGCATCTTGTAGTTACCTCGCTACCAGCTGTACGGCATCGACATCGAAAGCCTCGAGGCCGGAGAGACGAGCGGCAACGATCTCTTGGAGCTGCCTGAAGTTGTATGGCTTGAACGTCAGTCGCGTCAGACCCTGGGCAGACAAGATAAGAGGACGTGAGATGGCCTTCTACTCGATGCTACGTTTTAGTGACGCGTTCAGTCATCAAAGGATGCAAAAGATTGAAATTACAGTATTGGGATGTGCGAGCTAAGGTTTCTTGTGTCGAGCAAGATGAATTAGAATTTGCCCGACTTTTAACGACCTTGGTCGCCAGATTGGATGGAGACAAGAAAATAAAAATGCAAGGTGAATTGAATCTCAAGAGTTTGGTCACTAGGTGGTAAGCGCTGTCACACGGACTTACGAGTCTGCTGGTGACTCTTCCCTTGAGCATCGTCTCTGGTAGATCCATCGTGTTGGCGATGGTGACCACGACCAATAGCGAGCCGGCTTTGGAGGGCCAGTCCAACAGGTTGTAGACGACGTCTTGGCGTTTGTTGCAGATCAGGTCCAGCTAGACAAGGACACAGCAGAGTTAGCGGAGACAGCTGGACCAACCTCTACGTTAACTAATACATCAGGTCCAGCTAGACAAGAACACAGCACAGAGTTAGCGGAGACAGCCCACCGACCTCTACGTTCACTAATACATCAGGACACTTTTGTACAATAGAGTCCTCTAAAATAAAACTGGGTTAAATCACGTGGATGTAATAGTAAAGCTCTAGTAAAAAGGTTTACGTATTTCTGCGCACGTTTCAATTCAAGTTTGAACGTAATTTGAACTGTGATTTTTACCATCCCTTGAAGGTGGTTGAAGCCAGCCAGCTTACCTCAATACAAGCATATAAACACATCCAGCTTACCTCAATACAAGCGTACACACAGCCAGCTTACCTCAATACAAGCGTACACACAGCCAGCTTACCTCAATACAAGCGTACACACAGCCAGCTTACCTCAATACAAGCATATACACACAGCCAGCTTACCTCAATACAAGCATATACACACATCCAGCTTACCTCAATACAAGCGTACACACAGCCAGCTTACCTCGTCTACAACGAGCAGCGTCGTCTTCTTCTGCTTTGTCTGAGTGAATCTCTTCTCCAGCGTTCGCAACGCCTGATCCGCCGTCAGCTTCTCATTGGTCAGCGCTGCCAGGATCTGAACGTAGGCCTGCCGGGGCTCCGTCATCTTCATGCCGTTTATCTCGACGTACTGCAACACATTAGCAGGTTGTTTTGTTACACAGGCAAGAGTTCCACACACAAAGAAGCACATGATGACACCTTTTGGCATTGCTATGTCCAATAAATAATAACATCGGCCACATTCAAGACAGTTCTCTGTTTTAATCGCCAGGTTATTAATGAGATCCTTGTCGACAATGTGTAACCAACAATCCCACAGCACAGACTTCAACCTTAAACATGTTGCCTGGCAACAACTATAATCCCAAATTAAATTCTCATCCAATGTATTTTTATAATTTTATTTATTTAGCCCTCGACTGTATTTCCATCTTCCCGATACGCTGCGGAGTAGCCGACACAGGAACATGGGCTGGTTCGTGGACGAGCTGACGAACCTACAGGTACGTAATTGACGGTAAGCACAATTGACGGTAAGCACAATTGACGGTAAGCACGATTGACGGTAAGCACAATTGACGGTAAGCACAATTGACGGTAAGCACAATTGACGGTAAGCACAATTGACGGTAAGCATAATTGACGGTAAGCACGATTGACGGTAAGCACAATTGACGGTAAGCATAATTGACGGTTCGCATAATAGACGGGTCTAATTCTGCTACAGAGTAGGTCGGGTGGCCTAGCGGTTGAGATAACTGCACAGCTAGACTCAATGGGTTTGTGTGTTTGTACATGGAAGTCTGTAAGACAGACAGACAGTTACGGACTTAAAACCACGCTACTGGTCGTAGAGTTTTCAGGTGGCGGCTGACAATGTATGCACGGGCGCTACCCTTATCATTATTGCCCAATCAAGGGTAGATTCCCACTGTTCCGAAGCCGGCTCCAAAATGCACCACGGTAACGAGCTTGTTCTGTCTCGTCAGTTGGTCGAGTACTTTGTGTCTGCCAACATCTGGCGCCTTCTCACGGGCGCGTGCGTCTTCCTGGCCTTGTATTGCTACACCGGCTCCGACGCTCACAGTACCAGGCCGGTCTGTCGCAGCAAGGCCGACCTAGACGGTCCACCGGCCTCCAAACACAAGCCAGACGCTGTTGTCGCCACGCCAGACCCAGACGAGCAGTGAGTATCAACCTGACAAAACTAACAACTGCTTATTGACGTTCCATCTATTACCGGGAGATGTACAGACTTATAGCGTTTACGGAAGTTATGATGCGCTCAATTAAGAAACAGACTTGAAGAGGCAAGAACATTCTTAATTTGCTTGTCATAATAAGGAAAAATAAAAGTAGGTGTGTTGAAAGTAACTGCACTGTTTAGGCTGGAATCCAGAACCAAACAGCTTAGCAGGAATAAGACTGGATTAGTATGAAGTAACATATACAGTACAAAAACACACTGTTCCAGTTTATTTATGTTATATAGGCCTACTTTTTTATTATTCTTGTTATTAAGTTTGTTTCCGTGTTGTACCAAACAGTCATCTACAATGTAATCCGTTGGTCACAGTCGTCACCGAACAATACCGTTTAGACGCGCATTACGACGTAACAACGCGGGCAGGCTGGACAAGTAAGTAGAGTGAAACAAGGTTCAATCTAACGTAACCGATGGGTTCCAGATGTCAGCAGCACCAACACGCTGTCAAGATGGTTTTCAACGGCCCCATCCACGTAGTCATGCCTGCCAACCTCGGAAAGATGTTTGACGATTGGGATTTTGAACACCAGGACTGCAGAAGCGACTTGTTTTAGACCCGAGGCAAAATTCAGCGAGTACACATAATGATACATTATTTATAACGGGGCGATTTCGACCGCGCCGGTATTTCTGCGTCGCCCGCAGACGACAGGTGGGGATAATATACTTGCGCTTTATTGTCTATGTAATAAACTTGTGACGAAAGTGAAGGAAGTCCGTCTGTACTGGTTAACCAGATCTAGCATGATGGCCAAATGTGGACCAAGATACAGACAATAAAATACAATACAATACAACAGTGCAAATATATACCGGTACACAAATAGTACACCACTCATTCCGATAATATATAATAAAGCTAACAAACAGTTGCAGAGAGTAACTGATAAATGGTCACTCAAAATAGACTAGATCTGCATTCTGGTGGCGAACTATTATAAGGAAGACTTTAGCTGCTAATCGTTCAATCTTATTCTTACACTATTAATGACGCTGTACGGAGGATGCTTAGCGGCGCTACCTACGCGTTAGTTTGTCCTCAATGAAAGGCAAGTAGAAAGACTTCACGGTTCGAATGTATGTCGGGTATTAGCTGTGTGTTTGGTTCCAGCCCGACGGTGCGACCCAGCGCGATAAGGATCAACTTCCACGACCGAGTAACGATCTTTGTCCACCCGGGGGCGGAGGGGTTCCAAGACGGACCGGACTTCTGGTCGTGGGTCCAAGACTACGAGCAGGGCTGGAGCCCCCCTCCCCCCTCGTCCTCAGAAACGAGCTTCAAGTCTTAAACATGTACTACTTGCAACAATGCTGGAGCCCCCCTCCCCCCTCGTCATCCGACACGAGCTTCAAGTCTTAAACATGTACTACTTGCAACAATGCTGGAGCCCCCCTCGTCCTCAGACACGAGCTTCAAGTCTTAAACATGTACTACTTGCAACAATGCTGGAGCCCCCCTCCCCCCTCGTCCTCAGACACGAGCTTCAAGTCTTAAACATGTACTACTTGCAACAATGCTGGAGCCCCCCTCCCCCCTCGTCCTCAGACACGAGCTTCAAGTCTTAAACATGTACTACTTGCAACAATGCTGGAGCCCCCCTCCCCCCTCGTCCTCAGACACGAGCTTCAAGTCTTAAACATGTACTACTTGCAACAATGCTGGGGCCCCCCGCCCCCTTCGTCATCCAACACGAGCTTCAAGTCTTAAACATGTACTACTTGCAACAATGCTGGAGCCCCCCTCGTCATCCAACACGAGCTTCAATTCTTAAACATGTACTACTTGCAACAATGCTGGAGCCCCCCTCATCATCCAACACGAGCTTCAAGTCTTAAACATGTACTACTTGCAACAATGCTGGAGCCCCCCTCATCATCCAACACGAGCTTCAAGTCTTTAACATGTACTACTTGCAACAATGCTGGAGCCCCCCTCGTCATCCAACACGAGCTTCAAGTCTTAAACATGTACTACTTGCAACAATGCTGGAGCCCCCCTCGTCATCCAACACGAGCTTCAAGTCTTTAACATGTACTACTTGCAACAATGCTGGAGCCCCCCTCGTCATCCAACACGAGCTTCAAGTCTTAAACATGTACTACTTGCAACAATGCTGGAGCCCCCCTCGTCATCCAACACGAGCTTCAAGTCTTAAACATGTACTACTTGCAACAATGCTGGAGCCCCCCTCATCATCCAACACGAGCTTCAAGTCTTAAACATGTACTACTTGCAACAATGCTGGAGCCCCCCTCGTCATCCAACACGAGCTTCAAGTCTTAAACATGTACTACTTGCAACAATGCTGGAGCCCCCCTCCCCCCTCGTCATCCAACACGAGCTTCAAGTCTTAAACATGTACTACTTGCAACAATGCTGGAGCCCCCCTCGTCATCCAACACGAGCTTCAAGTCTTAAACATGTACTACTTGCAACAATGCTGGAGCCCCCCTCCCCCCTCGTCCTCAGACACGAGCTTCAAGTCTTAAACATGTACTACTTGCAACAATGCTGGAGCCCCCCTCGTCATCCAACACGAGCTTCAAGTCTTACACATGTACTACTTGCAACAATGCTGGAGCCCCCCTCGTCATCCAACACGAGCTTCAAGTCTTAAACATGTACTACTTGCAACAATGCTGGAGCCCCCCTCCCCCCTCGTCATCCAACAGGAGCTTCAAGTCTTAAACATGTACTACTTGCAACAATGCTGGAGCCCCCCTCCCCCCTCGTCCTCAGACACGAGCTTCAAGTCTTAAACATGTACTACTTGCAACAATGCTGGAGCCCCTCCCCCCTCGTCCTCAGACACGAGCTTCAAGTCTTAAACATGTACTACTTGCAACAATGCTGGAGCCCCCCTCCCCCCTCGTCCTCAGACACGAGCTTCAAGTCTTTAACATGTACTACTTGCAACATTGCTGGAGCCCCTCCCCCCTCGTCCTCAGACACGAGCTTCAAGTCTTAAACATGTACTACTTGCAACAATGCTGCAGCCCCTCGTCATCCAACACGAGCTTCAATTCTTAAACATGTACTACTTGCAACAATGCTGGAGCCCCCCTCGTCGTCAGACACGAGCTTCAAGTCTTAAACATGTACTACTTGCAACAATGCTGGAGCCCCCCTCGTCATCCAACACGAGCTTCAAGTCTTAAACATGTACTACTTGCAACAATGCTGGAGCCCCCCTCGTCATCCAACACGAGCTTCAAGTCTTAACCATGTACTACTTGCAACAATGCTGGAGCCCCCCTCATCATCCAACACGAGCTTCAAGTCTTAAACATGAACTACTTGCAACAATGCTGGAGCCCCCCTCGTCATCCAACACGAGCTTCAAGTCTTAAACATGTACTACTTGCAACAATGCTGGAGCCCCCCGCCCCCCTCGTCATCCAACACGAGCTTCAAGTCTTAAACATGTACTACTTGCAACAATGCTGGAGCCCCCCTCATCATCCAACACGAGCTTCAAGTCTTAAACATGTACTACTTGCAACAATGCTGGAGCCCCCCTCGTCATCCAACACGAGCTTCAAGTCTTAAACATGTACTACTTGCAACAATGCTGGAGCCCCCCTCCCCCCTCGTCATCCAACACGAGCTTCAAGTCTTACACATGTACTACTTGCAACAATGCTGGAGCCCCCCTCGTCATCCAACACGAGCTTCAAGTCTTAAACATGAACTACTTGCAACAATGCTGGAGCCCCCCTCGTCATCCAACACGAGCTTCAAGTCTTAAACATGTACTACTTGCAACAATGCTGGAGCCCTTCTCGTCATCCAACACGAGCTTCAAGTCTTAAACATGTACTACTTGCAACAATGCTGGAGCCCCCCTCGTCATCCAACACGAGCTTCAAGTCTTAAACATGAACTACTTGCAACAATGCTGGAGCCCCCCTCATCATCCAACACGAGCTTCAAGTCTTAAACATGTACTACTTGCAACAATGCTGGAGCCCCCCTCGTCATCCAACACGAGCTTCAAGTCTTAAACATGAACTACTTGCAACAATGCTGGAGCCCCCCTCGTCATCCAACACGAGCTTCAAGTCTTAAACATGTACTACTTGCAACAATGCTGGAGCCCCCCTCGTCATCCAACACGAGCTTCAAGTCTTAAACATGTACTACTTGCAACAATGCTGGAGCCCCCCTCATCATCCAACACGAGCTTCAAGTCTTAAACATGTACTACTTGCAACAATGCTGGAGCCCCCCTCGTCATCCAACACGAGCTTCAAGTCTTAAACATGTACTACTTGCAGCAATGCTGGAGCCCCTCTCCCCTCGTCATCCAACACGAGCTTCAAGTCTTAAACATGTACTACTTGCAACAATGCTGGAGCCCCCCTCATCATCCAACACAAGCTTCAAGTCTTAAACATGAACTACTTGCAACAATGCTGGAGCCCCCCTCGTCATCCAACACGAGCTTCAAGTCTTAAACATGTACTACTTGCAACAATGCTGGAGCCCCCCTCCCCCCTCGTCATCCAACACGAGCTTCAAGTCTTAAACATGTACTACTTGCAACAATGCTGGAGCCCCCCTCCCCCCTCGTCATCCGACACGAGCTTCAAGTCTTAAACATGTACTACTTGCCACAATGCTGGAGCCCCCCTCGTCCTCCAACACGAGCTTCAAGTCTTAAACATGTACTACTTGCAACAATGCTGGGGCCCCCCTCGTCATCCAACACGAGCTTCAAGTCTTAAACATGTACTACTTGCAACAATGCTGGGGCCCCCTGCCCCCCTCGTCATCCGACACGAGCTTCAAGTCTTAAACATGTACTACTTGCAACAATGCTGGGGCCCCCCGCCCCCTTCGTCCTCCAACACGAGCTTCAAGTCTTAAACATGTACTACTTGCAACAATGCTGGGGCCCCCCGCCCCCTTCGTCATCTAACACGAGCTTCAAGTCTTAAACATGTACTACTTGCAACAATGCTGGTGCCCCCCTCGTCATCCAACACGAGCTTCAAGTCTTAAACATGTACTACTTGCAACAATGCTGGAGCCCCCCTCGTCCTCAGACACGAGCTTCAAGTCTTAAACATGTACTACTTGCAACAATGTTGGAGCCCCCCTCCCCCCTCGTCCTCAGACACGAGCTTCAAGTCTTAAACATGTACTACTTGCAACAATGCTGGGGCCCCCCTCGTCATCCAACACGAGCTTCAAGTCTTAAACATGTACTACTTGCAACAATGCTGGGGCCCCCCTCGTCATCCAACACGAGCTTCAAGTCTTAAACATGTACTACTTGCAACAATGCTGGAGCCCCCCTCGTCATCCAACACGAGCTTCAAGTCTTAAACATGTACTACTTGCAACAATGCTGGAGCCCCCCTCATCATCCAACACGAGCTTCAAGTCTTAAACATGTACTACTTGCAACAATGCTGGAGCCCCCCTCATCATCCAACACGAGCTTCAAGTCTTAAACATGTACTACTTGCAACAATGCTGGAGCCCCCCTCGTCCTCCGACACGAGCTTCAAGTCTTAAACATGTACTACTTGCAACAATGCTGGAGCCCCCCTCGTCCTCCGACACGAGCTTCAAGTCTTAAACATGTACTACTTGCAACAATGCTGGAGCCCCCCTCCCCCCTCGTCATCCAACACGAGCTTCAAGTCTTAAACATGTACTACTTGCAACAATGCTGGAGCCCCCCTCGTCATCCAACACGAGCTTCAAGTCTTAAACATGTACTACTTGCAACAATGCTGGAGCCCCCCTCGTCATCCAACACGAGCTTCAAGTCTTAAACATGTACTACTTGCAACAATGCTGGAGCCCCCCTCGTCATCCAACACGAGCTTCAAGTCTTAAACATGTACTACTTGCAACAATGCTGGAGCCCCTCTCCCCCCTCGTCATCCAACACGAGCTTCAAGTCTTAAACATGTACTACTTGCCACAATGCTGGAGCCCCCCTCGCCATCCAACACGAGCTTCAAGTCTTTAACATGTACTACTTGCAACAATGCTGGAGCCCCCCTCGTCATCCAACACGAGCTTCAAGTCTTAAACATGTACTACTTGCAACAATGCTGGAGCCCCCCACCCCCTCGTCATCCAACACGAGCTTCAAGTCTTAAACATGTACTACTTGCAACAATGCTGGAGCCCCCCTCGTCCTCAGACACGAGCTTCAAGTCTTAAACATGTACTACTTGCAACAATGCTGGAGCCCCCCTCGTCATCCAACACGAGCTTCAAGTCTTAAACATGTACTACTTGCAACAATGCTGGAGCCCCCCTCATCATCCAACACGAGCTTCAAGTCTTAAACATGTACTACTTGCAACAATGCTGGAGCCCCTCCCCCCTCGTCATCCAACACGAGCTTCAAGTCTTAAACATGTACTACTTGCAACAATGCTGAAAATACACTTTTCAACTACCTCTTGCCTGCTTTTTCCCCTAACTATTCAATTTATAAGGTGCAAAGATTAAACGCGCACACACAGATCTCGTCTGTCAATGTTGCAGGAATGCTACTGCATCAACTACACCGGTATCTGTCAATGTTGCAGGAATGCTACTCCGTCAACTACGCCCGTATCTGTCAATGTTGCAGGAATGCTACTCCGTCAACTACGCCCGTATCTCTGTCATTTTTGCAGGAATGCAACTGCATCAACTACGCCCGTATCTCTGTCATTGTTGCAGGAATGCTACTCCGTCAACTACCCCCGTATCTCTGTCAATGTTGCAGGAATACTACTCCGTCAACTACGCCCGTATCTCCGTCAATGTTGCAGGAATGCTACTGCATCAACTACGCCCATATCTCTGTCATTGTTGCAGGAATGCTACACCGTCAAAAACGCCCGTATCTCTGTCAATGTAGCAGCAATGCTACTCCGTCAACTATGCCCGTATCTCTGTCAATGTTGCAGGAATGCTACTCCGTCAACAACGCCCGTATCTCTGTCAATGTTGCAGGAATGCTACTCCGTCAACTACGCCCGTAACTCTGTCAATGTTGCAGGAATGCTACTCCGTCAACTACGCCCGTATCTCTGTCAATGTTGCCGGAATGCTACTCCGTCAACTACGCCCATATCTCTGTCAATGTTGCCGGAATGCTACTCCGTCAACTACGCCCGTACCTCTGTCAATGTTGCAGGAATGCTACTCCGTCAATCAAGCCCGTATCTCTGTCAATGTTGCAGGAATGCTACTCCGTCAATCAAGCCCGTATCTCTGTCAATGTTGCAGGAATGCTACTCCGTCAACTACGCCCGTATCTCTGTCAATGTTGCAGGAATGCTACTCCGTCAATCAAGCCCGTATCTCTGTCAATGTTGCAGGAATGCTACTCCGTCAATCAAGTGCGTATCTCTGTCAATGTTGCAGGAATGCTACTCCGTCAACTACGCCCGTATCTCTGTTAATGTTGCAGGAATGCTACTCCGTCAATCAAGCCCATATCTCTGTCAATGTTGCAGGAATGCTACTCCGTCAATCAAGCCCGTATCTCTGTCAATGTTGCAGGAATGCTACTCCATCAACTACGCCCGTATCTTTGCGCTGGCTGTCGTGATGCTCGCGTACTGGAACCGGCGCGAGATGGGCGTCTACTTCCGGGCGTTCTTTGTCGCGCTGGCGTTCTGGTTCCGCACGGACGTTCTGACGCACCTGATGGCGATCACTACGGCAGCGCTCAGAGGTCGCGTCACGGAGATTGTCGTGACCTACAAGGAGGGGGAGGGGGAGAGGGAGGGGGTCAAGACACACTTTGCGCCGGCAGTCAAGAGGGGGCGGCCCAGGTGAGATACCGTGCGTGAAGGAGAGTCTAAAGCGCCGTTCACAAGCAGTAGTGAGGCGTAAGCCGTGCAAGGTTTATGGAGTAAGGCGTAAGAAATGTCTTATGACTTAGGGCCTACACCTTAAAGGCCGGTTTATGATTGACGGAAACGGAATTGGAAACGTGATTGTGAATGTTGGTAGATAGCTAACACGGCGGAGCGTTTATGATTGGCGGGTTGCCAACGCGAGACGGCAATGCGATCGGTAAAGTTCGCCAAGTCCCAACTATGGCGTTCACGTTGCCGTCTCGCACGCGCATGTGCATGCGCAGAGTAAACAAACATAGACGACACCAAACCAACCAATCACAAAGGCAGCTGACAGCAACAACAACAAGCCGAGCATGGTCGACTTCAGCCGAATAGACCCGAACATATTCCGAGTACCAGTTAATCGTAAACGCTTATTTCACGTCTTCAGAACACACTTCCAACCACGATTCCGTTTACGTCAATCATAAACCAGGCTTAAGCCTTGATCTGACTGTGAATGGCACTTGAGCTATTAAAACCGTACAACATCACAGGTTAAAGAACAAATAATAATAATAAAGGACGATACGTAATATAAAAAAAGTGGTGTTTAACTGACATTTACATAGTTTCATATGAATTAGAAACTAGATCTATTAATACAATTTCAAATAGGCCTATTGCAATCATTCATTATGGTTGTGATTTTGGAAACCAATTAGGCCCAAACACTTAACTAACCCTATGACAACCCAGATCCAGCATGATGGCATAATAGCCAAATGTGGGCATTTGAGAAGAAGATGATTGCAACAGGTTGAGATTTTGTTAATCTTGTTTTAAGTAGAACTTTATGACATTAAATGTTTGTAAATCTATTTATTGAAACCTTAAATTTTCCACGGTTTTAACGGCCTAGGCTACCCTTCCTCGACACAGTGTTTATCATCGCGCATAGAAAGACGCTCATCTGATCTACTCGATGGTTTCCCCGCAGCGACCCGGCCAGACACTTCACGTTCCACCAGGCCGCCAACAACGGGGGCGCGCTCGGGCCGAGCTTACGGCCGCCGCCACGGAGCAGCACCGAGCCGCTCGTAAGGCGGACGAGGAACGGGACCATCTACGGCGTGTTCTGACCTCCGGCCCGCGCCGTCGCAGAGCCAGCGTGTCGTGGACGAGACGCGAGGGCTCGTTCACACGAGGCCGATACACACAAGCGTTTAGCTCGCCGGCCGCGTGATCTCCACACGCTACACTTTTGATAATTTATTTATATTTATATTCCCGAATAAAACGACAGAAAGTAAGTTTGAAATTTTTCCTTATATCCAATGCGATTTCTTGTGACCTAGCCGTCAAAAGCGCCCAACTTCCGATTGCGGTTGAAACGGAGAAAGCAAATTGGTGGCGCGCTAAATATTTAGCTGCCAGTGTAATAGGGCTTGATGCTCCGTCTTACACTCTCTGCCGACTTGTTTTCACCGCGGCAACTACCGGTCGGAAGAGCTTCTGATGCCAGTCCCAAGAGCGTCGCAGCCCGAACCGACTGCTGCCGGTCTAGATTAATCCCAACTGACGTTGTATTGATTGTAACCGGTCAGGAGACGGCACAAAGTACTCACATTGAACTCGGAAAAGCCTCCCTGCTCGACGTCCTTCTGCAGCGTTTCCACCACTTGTCTCACTGTGGCGGTCTTGCCCGTGCCCGGTACCCCGCTGATGTACATACACCTGCACACATTCAACACACGTTATAACGAGGCACCTGCACACATTAAACACACGTTATCACGAGACACCTGCACACATTATCACAAGACACCTGCACACATCCAACACACGTTATCATGAGACACCTGCACACATTCAACACACGTTATCATGAGACACCTGCACACATTATCATGATACACATGTACACATTCAACACACGTTATCATGAGACACCTGCACACATTCAACACACGTTATCATGATACACCTGCACACATTCAACACACGTTATCATGATACACCTGCACACATTCAACACACATGATCATGATAGCTGGGTCTCGTGACATACACAGATGATTTTGTTGCAAAGATACATGAATACTACATAGATTTATGCAGATGTATAGCAAGTTTGATAGCCTAAATGTATCGCTCCTCCACAGGATGGCTTACCTTCCTCCAATATACGTTTTGTTTCACCTCATGATCCCGGTAACGTGTGGAGGACCCGATTCAACTGGTGTCATACGAGTCATATGATATGACCAAGCTGTCCAAGTCCAAATTACGCCAATGCCAACTGTGCAAGTCCAGTGTCTCTATTATCCGAGACCGTTATAAAGAGTGAACGTCACTCACCCGCCCGCTTCGTCCTCCAACTTGCCGGCCAGGAAGTTGTAGATGCTCCAAAACTCCTCCTCCCTGCACGGCATGGTGGCGGGGACGGCAGACACGTGGAGCCTCGCTCGCGCCTCGTCCAGCGGCGTACCGGGGGTGGAGGCTGCGCTGCCACGCTGCGGTATGGTGGCGGGGACGGCAGACACGTGGAGCCTCGCTCGCGCCTCGTCCAGCGGCGTACCGGGGGTGGAGGCTGCGCTGCCACGCTGCGGTATGGTGGCGGGGACGGCAGACACGTGGAGCCTCGCTCGCGCCTCGTCCAGCGGCGTACCGGGGGTGGAGGCTGCGCTGCCACGCTGCGGTATGGTGGCGGGGACGGCAGACACGTGGAGCCTCGCTCGCGCCTCGTCCAGCGGCGTACCGGGGGTGGAGGCTGCGCTGCCACGCTGCGGTATGGTGGCGGGGACGGCAGACACGTGGAGCCTCGCTCGCGCCTCGTCCAGCGGCGTACCGGGGGTGGAGGCTGCGCTGCCACGCTGCGGTATGGTGGCGGGGACGGCAGACACGTGGAGCCTCGCTCGCGCCTCGTCCAGCGGCGTACCGGGGGTGGAGGCTGCGCTGCCACGCTGCGGTATGGTGGCGGGGACGGCAGACACGTGGAGCCTCGCTCGCGCCTCGTCCAGCGGCGTACCGGGGGTGGAGGCTGCGCTGCCACGCTGCGGCATGGACGGCGTCAGCAGACTCACACGCACGCTCTGGCAACACACGGTAATAGGATTCACCTACCGAGCGGCATAAGAAGAGGGAGGAAAATGAAGCGTGTCCCTACTGGTTAACCAGATCTAGTACAGGGTTGCCACCAAGTAATTTTTTAAATCCTCTGAAGATACCAAAAAAATCCTCCAAAACACATTTATTCTGCTGTAACTTAGCATATTATAAAGTGTGAAAGAATAAAAAAAAAATTTAGGTTATGTTTATTTTTAGGTTATGCATTATGCCGGATGATCTTTAAGAATTTACCTCTCCATTATAATTTATATATAAATAAATAAATAATAAATTAATTTGTCTATATATATAGGAAAACTTGTGTTGTCCTTTATATATGTTGTCTTTATCTCTATACCACCACGGTCTACAATTCAGGTAAGCTGTTGGGGTCTATCCTTCTACCTATCATATTGCTAGCCTTTTGGCCTCTCTTTAATCCTGTATATATAAACAAGAAACCAGACAAATAACAGCATAGACTCATATAAAAAGTCAGTCGTCACGTCACGTCACGGGCTCCTTGTTACCAATGAGGCACGGGCAACGCGCTCTATCGTACACTAAGAGAACACACACGTTCTGCAAAGTTGACGATAGAGGACGCTACTTACTACTAGACCAATCACAACGCTTTAGGAACCGCATTGGCTGTCTCCCACACAAGCTCCACCCTCTGCTTGCTAGTATAGCAAGACAACTTACAAAAACACAGTTGAAATCTCGATATTTCACATGTGTTTTGAGACATCGTGTCTATGCTGCGGGTTCAAGTGTAGATTGTCCAACTTTACTTTTTACAAGGGATGACTTCGGATATCCGGAAACCGGTTCGGAACCGGTTCCCAATTGCAATCCGGTTCCATTTTTTGGAACCGGTTCTATTTTTTTCGAATGCTGTCGGTACAACACTGGTAAAAGCGCGCAGCGAGCCACCACAATCGTCGCCGCCGTTGTCGTCTGCTAATGTAGGCTGACCGGTTGACCCACCCCTACTGCACGCCAGTAGCTCTTTGTCTTTCGTGCCGCAAACAACGTGAGTGATTAGTAGGGACACGTATTTTTGGTGAATGGTTTTTACACGAAATTCCTTAAAAATGGTTTTTTTAAAAAAATTTCAACTTTAAGGTTAGTTTTGAGTCCCATGTGACCATTTTACGTCCGCGAAATTTTACGAAATTTTAATATTTTACCGTTTTACGCGAAATTCGCCTATTTGGTGCTTATTCGCGAAATAATACGCGAAAATATCGTTTTTATGGTAATTTGACAACATTTTGATATTATTTTTAAAATGTTACGTTGAAATTTGACAATCTCAAGAAAACCGACATTTTTCTGTCATCAACAACCAATATCGGTTAGCAGTCGAAAAAAACTCGAAGTCGAAGAGTCGAACCACAGCCTTGCGGATCGTTGAATTCTTGCACACTGTATCCCGTGTCTAGATGGCGGTGACTTTTAGCAAACAACTGTACCGTTTCCGCTTTCCGGTAATCATTAGTCAACTTCGATTGCTATCAACAAGGTCAGAAGTATTGTTTGGGATTACGTCTGTCACTAATTTGCCAAAAATGCCGAAAGTCGTCACTATATTTGAGCGGCAGAGTGAATTTGAGAGCGACGGGTTTTATATATTCGACGCTAAAAAGAAGATTCTTATGTGCAAATTTTGTAATGTTCGAATCGACTGGGAGCGACGAGACACGTGCGTTAAGCATGTGAAAGAAAGCGTAAAACATAAAAAATATAAAGATAAAGCCTGCGCTGGGCCTAGTAGGCCTAGGCAACTCTCCATCCAGGATGCGCTCAGTAATGCAAAACGTATTAAGTTGGATAAATCGGAGTTTATTAAGGACACGACGAAGACATTCATGAGTGCAAACATCCCGTTGGAAAAGATAGATCATCCAAGCATTCGAGAATGGCTGAATAAATATGTTGAAGGTAAATATCAATTTTCATTCCATAGAAGTAGGCCTAGGCCTAGGCCCTTAGACTTAGACCTAACCTACATCTAAGTCTTCTAGGCTACGCTATTTAGTTTTTAGGCCTATGCTAGGCCTAGGCCCTAGGCCTTACCACAGATTCCCAAGTTAAGTAAGCTTGGCCCTAGGCCTAGGTTAGGACTAGGCCTAGGCCTAGGTTAGGACTAGGCCTAGGTTAGGACTAGGCCTAGGTTAGGACTAGGCCTAGGCCTAGCCTCCTGAAACTTACACAAGATATCTTGTCCAGAGTGGCTATAAACAATTTTGCTTGAATTGATCTAGGCCTAGGTATCACAAGTTCCTAAGTAAAATTAAGCCTAAGCCCTAGGCTAATAATGACAACAATTCAGCTAGGGCCTATGCTAGCTTAGCCTTGGCCTAGCCAAAGACTAACAGCAAATGTTGCTGCTTTGCTAAAGATATACATAAGCTTAGAGCCTAAGCTCTGAGCAGACAAATTTCTTAACCTAAATTTATTATCCCATTTAAATAACACAATCTTTAATTCTCTTTTCAGGAGCTGGTGATTTGCCTCAAGCCGACCGCTTGCGCAGAGGCTACGTCATGGATATCAAACATGAAGCAGATGAAGAAATGAAAGCAGCCGTAAAGGACCAAAATGTAGCCATACTGTGTGACGAGACCACAGATCGGAAAGGGAACTGCGTCTTTGCTGTACTGGTGAAAGTGTTGAGTCAAGAAAGTCAGAAACTTTACTTGGGATGCATTAAATTTCTCGAAAACGCCAATGCCAAAGAGTGCAGTCGGGGCATTCTCGAAGTGTTGGCAAAATATGAGATTTCTTACGACAACGTAACTGCGATTGTAACAGATGGAGCCCGTTACATGACCGCTTGCGTTCAAGCACTAACTGTCACCCTATCTGACAACCTTCTCCACGTACAGTGCTATGCACATAAATTAAACTTAATTGCAAATCTCTGGTCGAGTAGTCTTCCAGAACTGAACCTGTGCGTAACAAATGCCAAGATGGCTTTCTTGAATACTCGAAAAAGAAAGCACAAGTATACTTCATACTTGCGAGAAAAATATCCAAATGGGGAAAAGAAACATAAACTGTTTCCATCACCCGTTCTTACACGCTGGAATTCCTGGCACAAATCTGTCCGGTACATATCCGAATACCTCGAGGATCTGGTATGTTTCTTTCGGGACCATGAGGAGGGTGGAGCAGCCGTCGACTACTTCAGAACTATAGAAAAATCTACTACAGACATCATTATGTCCCAAGCAATGTTCCTAGTGGAAACGTGCCAGCTAGTATGTGATGCCATCGAGCTTCTAGAAGGCTCGTCATACCCGTACATCCACAGGCTCGACACAAAGCTTTCCGACATTCAGTCTGCATTCAAGATCACTGCTTCGGGAACATTTGGAGATGAAACGACACAATTCCTCAAAAAGATGTCTACTTTAAAGAAATCTGTAGTTCAAGAACAACTGAAAAACTTAGGTGCAAAGTGTAGTGTTAAATTGTCTAAACTGGTGACTGAAAGCCCAATAAAAAGTCTGGTTGTCAGCATGGGTCAAGTCTTTGACCCCAGAAATGTTGTCAACAATGAAGTCAATCAAGATTTGTTTGCAGTGGCACAAAAAATACCTTTTGTGAGAGAGCTTTCAGCAAAGGAGTTTATGGAAGGTTACTTAGCTTTCCAAAACCTTGTGGAAAAGTCGCTTAAATCGCTCAAAGAAGGTGAATCGGTCGATGTGTTGGCCATACTAGAAAGTGTCAAGGAATCAAACTTCAAATTTGTTTCATACAGTGAGAAAGCTATTTGGATTCCTGTAGCTAATGTAGATAGTGAAAGAGCTTTCTCCCTGTATGGAAATGTGCAATCTGATTTACGAACCAATCTTTCACAGGAACAGTTGGAGGCTATGGTTTCACTGTCTTTCTCTAGCAGGCCTTGAAAGTGCTAAGATTCCATGTAAACATCTAATCTAATCCTATTCTTAACTGTATGTAGCCTAGGCATACATACTAGATAATTCCAACATATAGACTAGCCTGTATTATTGACACATGAAAAAATATCTTCAATACAATCATTTTTATAACATACAATGGGCCTACCACTGTCATCTTTAGGAGTAGTCATTTACCCTAGTATACTTCAAAATCCCATTCCGAACATTTCCCATTTTTGGAGGTTTTTTCACCGCTGTGAGGTGCCGATTAATTTTTTTCTCACCGCTTTATTATCCTGCTGAAGCAAATTTTTTACACCGAAAAATAGTGATTTTATTCACCACAAATACGGGTCCCTAGTGATTAGTTGACACTTGACAATGAGTGCTTCAAGTAGGGCCTATGTTAAACGAAGGGAAATCCACTATGCTTAGTGTCACATAAATATTATGTGATATAAACAAAATTAAAATGTTCAAGAACCGGTTCTGAACCGGATCCGGCGCGGGAGGATCCGGTTCCGAATTATTAGATCCGAAGTCATCACTACTTTTTACGTTATTAAATCGTTTTTTTGTGGCGGGATTTTCAAATTATAGTAAATTTCACGGTTTTTACAATAATGGTAGAAGATCCGCCAATTTGGCCGTTAATCCTCATGTCCGCGAGGCACCCTAAAAATCCGCAAAAGAGGATAAATTCCGCAAAAACGGCAACCCTGATCTAGTATGATGGCATAATAGCCAAATGTGGGTAGAAGGCCGGATTATTATGTATTCCCACCACATTCACACACACATAATGAATGGGAGTTGGTGGAGAAGAGCACCACTTAACACAAGAAGTGACTGAAGGATATAAAATAATCCGTAAAACTGTTTTGATTCGATAAATAAATGAAACTGGAATTATACTCATTTTGAATTGAATTGAAATTTAATGTGACATTCGGTCTCACCTTGGGAGTCTTCTTAACGCTGGACAGAGTCGTAACCAAGATCGACTTCCTAACCGAGCTCTTTGGTGTCGCACAGTTCTTCTTTGTCGACCTTCTCACGGGCGTCCAGGCCGCGCGGTCAGCGTCCATCTTGGAGGGCGATGTTGAGTCGCTCGAGTCGTCTTCAACGACCACCGGTTTCTTCAGAGTAGACCGGTCTCGAAGCGTTCGTCTCGGCCTCACGTCCGTTTCGTTGTCCTTCGTCTTTGTTCCCGCGCTCGAGCGAAGCTTTCGGCCGGTAGACTCTTCTTTCTTCTCGCCTTCGGGCGACGCGTGTCGGGTCGCCGGTTTCCGGGGGGAACTGTTTCGCCGCAGCATCGGTGTCTCGTTGGTTTCAAAGTCTCCGTCGGAGAAAACGATACGTTTGCCGTTGTCGACCTGGGAAGACGCACAGACGCAGTTAGCTTGTGGGTTTACCCCGCTATTACGAACAGCTAATAAGGTATTTCATAGGAGGTAATAAGCTATTGGGGGGGTTTGAAGGCTTTGGATTGGTGGTTGCAACCCTCGACAAATCACTGTAAATCTAACTCCCACTCGCCGCCGAACTTTTTTTTTGGGGGGGGGGGGGGAGGGAGGAAACTTGTGATTTTTAGAATGTGGGGAACTTAGGCCTAACCTAGGTGGTTTGTTACTGAAAGTGCACTTTCAGTGTGGTAGTACATAGGCCTACATTGCTAAATGCATGATTAATTGCTAGACCCAAATTGAAAGTCAACTGTTCAGCGTTCTCAACACAATTATCAGAGGTATGGCCTAGTTAGTATAGCTTGTTAGATTTTATTCTCTTATCTACGTACATCCTGAGCTGTAGAGTATAGACTACTTCTAAAATCATTTAATTTCAACATGACGGGCCCTACAGTTAATGAGTTGTCTACTATCGTCTGCCCTTCTGTCTCCTGCTACACTCAGTTTGCACTTGCCAATGGCGAGATGGCGAGTGGAATTATCGAGGGTTAGGTGGTTGTTAGATTGATAGATGATAATTTATTTGCAATAGAATCCATAATTGTGACATAGATATTATAAACAATTGCAATGGCAAAAACAAGTTACTAGCTGCTAACTTTCTCATTAGCTGCTCGGGCCGGTATTACAATCAACCAATAGGAAAGTTATATGTACCAAATAAACTATTTGGAGGATTTTAAAGGTTAAGATTGGTGGTCGCCATGGAGAAAACAAGCTATTCGACGAATAAGTAGTTATTGGGACATTGTTTTTCCCATTCCCACACTCTTAAGAGTTCTGCTGAAAGCAACGACAACAAAACTCACGTCCTTGGGAGCGGATCTCGGTGACTGCCTCACGATCAGCCACTCCTCCTCCTCCTCCTCCTGTGAGCCAAGTTTCAAAATCTTCTTCTTCTTCTTGGCGCCGACGTGAGGACCTTCTGCCGTCGAGAGACGGCTGACGTTGACGCGCAGCTCTGGCAACCTGTTGCTCGCCTCGCCACTGTGCGTCACACTTGCCACGGCACTGTGCACCGTAGGGACAGATTTGCTCTCCTCGCCCCTGTGTGTCACAGGGACAGATTTGTTTGCACTGTGCACTGACAGCCTCTTCTTCTTCCTCTTACGGGGCTTTCGGACTTCGGCATCGTCCGAGGAAATAACAATGACATCCGAGTCCACGCTCATCTCGGCCTCGAGGTCGACTACGCGCAAGTGCCGCTGCCGACCCTCGGGTCGGTGGGTTGACGGCGGGAAGGGGTGGAGCGTCAGCCGGCCTGCTGACGACTTGAGACGGTGGCGACAGACGTAAGTGGGCGTGGTTCCGTTGGCATTGTTCTCTACTGTCAGGTCAACGTCCTCGGTAGACGCTGACATGATGACCTGCGAAACGCAACACGTGCAATAATGTGTACAGTCTGGCCCATTGAAGTATACCCGTAAAGAAAACTGACTTTGTTAATTTTAAACAGAAACATTGTGCAGGTAGGCCTACCTATTTTTGTTTATGGTGAATTCCAATTACTTGGTTGAATCCAAAAGTTTGTTAACTTATAATACAATTCTTTAAAAATAGGCTTGCTTGTATTGTAGTACCATTAATTATTACTAGGGATGTCAACGATTACAATTAAATCGATTCGATTAATCGATTATTAATCGAAAACGATTAATCGATTATTTAAAAAAAAAATCGATTTTAAATTTTCGCGCTTTTTAAAATTTAGTTCTCAAGATCCGCCGCCTATTCAGGCGCAAGCGCTAGCGCTAGCATCGCTATTGCTCAGTTTCATTTACAGTAGGCCTAGGCCTAAGAACAGCAACAGCACAACTTTGCGTCATAATTTGAGCCGAATTTCCAGTCATATTTTGAATAGCTGTGTCTAGTCGCCTACCCTAGACCCAGCATTCGACGCCTACGATCTATAAAATACGAGTTGTTGTGTTTGTTCACAAATAACAAGAGAAGTAAGGTTAGAAAAGTCGCTACGATTTTTAGTTCACATCACGTAAATTTTAATTACGCTGCACATGAAAATAATAATATTACGACGCATATTCAGCATACTTAATTAGTTATTGGTTCAAAAAAAAACGGGAAGTGAATAACTATAGCCCTTCAGGCCTAGCTAGGACAGAAATTATCGTCGAAATCTTGGACAGAACATAACAAAAATACTCTCTGACGTAAAATATATCGATAGTCGAAAAGAAGTCGAATTGCGAACTCGTGGCTTGCGCGGGCAATTCAAACTAACCGAAACCAGACCGAAGTTTGGAAGAAACTTGCTACTATACCGACATTTAACAAAACGATTAAAATCGATTAATAATCGATTATGGAGGTGAAAGTGAATTCGATTATCGATTATAGTAATTTAATCGTTTGACATCCCTAATTATAACAATTTTAAACCCTTTGGTGTAAATTCTTCAAATAAAAAAAAAGAAAGTAGTGCCGATTTTCGATAATATCGATGCTGATATGACATTTTCGTGCGCCCGTCACTACTCACCGCACACTTGGCGTGCACCATCTCAACTGGAAGGTAGCTGGTCCTATCTCTCGCGTCCTCTATGACCTCAAAACACTCGTGGAAATCTGGCAACGGTTCACTGCGGTCGTCCATCGAGTAGTTCTCCGGCAGGCGTTCCGGCCACAAGAACCGTTTGACCTTCATCCGGCACGGCTCGCTCGGGTAAATATCTGGAGGCAAAAACAAGCATACCGGTAATTATGTGCCGGTAATTTAGTGTGCATACTAAGGCCCAGTATTACAATGTCCCTATAACTACTTAGGTCTATTTGTCGAATAGTTTGTTTTCTCCATGGCAATCACCAATCAAAACCTCTGAAATCCTCCAAATAGCATATTGCTACATACAACTTTCTTATTTGTTGATTGTAATACCGGCCCTAAGTTTAGTTTGAATGCGTGAATTGAATTGGCTATCAAAGATGCTTCTAGTGAGAATAACTAAGTAGGCCCTAGAGACTCAACGGTTTATTCCTTTAGATCCGTAGAAAAAAAAATCCTGTTCTCTTCAGAAGGGAATGTAGTAATCTTATAAAAGAAGGTAAACTCTGTGCCAAACCATATGAAAAAGGCACTTTTTGGGATAGGCCTACTTCCTGAAGTTATATGACAGAGCCTAATGTACTGTGTTAGTGTAAGTGATGTTTAATAGTGTATTTTATGTTTAATTTTTAATTTATAGCCTTTAATGAGGCCTTATTGGCCATATATTGACTGTTTTACTGTTTGGAAATTTATGTTATTTTGTATTCTATAGCCTGTATAATATGTATAGAGTGTAATGGGTGTAAAAATAGCAACTGTGCTAAATAAAGATTTTACTACTACTACTACTTAAAAGAGACCGTATGAATTCTGGTGGCAACAAAATGAACTAATGATGTTTTGCTGTCAATTGATGAATATTCTAATTGCAGAGCCTTCACAATGCACAGACATTGGTAGGTACAGCTGAACAGCAGTATCTGTTGACAGTTTTACTGGTGTACATACTGTAACATACATGGGATGGTAGATCACGATAGAACACAAGACCCATAATTACCATCTTCGAACAGTTCCAATATCTTGGCTACGTCATTCCTTGGAGAGCAGGCGTTGGACGGCACAAAGATAAAATCGCCGACTTCAGCTTCGATGTTTTTGTAACGGAACTTGCTGAAATCAGAGAGTGAACGCTTGAGAGAGTAACTCTACATACATTATTGCAATCATGCTAGCCTATTGAAAACAATGAGGCCCAAGAGGTGATAGATAAAAATGATGGATAGTTACAAAAAAACATGTCTTATGTGGGATTAAACCTATGCCCCTAGGTGGTACGCCTAGGCTAGGCTAGGCATAGGCCTAGGCAGTGTAAAGCTGGATATTCACTTGCCTAGGCCTATTAGGACTTTTGGTTGGTGCACAATAGCCCGGGAAGGAGCTCCGATAACAGTAACGGGAAAGTTGGCCATTATTTAACATTGCCCGTTAACGTTAACGGGCTATTGTGCACCGACCATTAGGCCTAGGCCTACCGTCTAGGCTTAGGCCAAGCCTTTGTCTATCAACGTTTTAATGACTTACAATCGCTGCAGTAATTGTTTAGCAAGAGCCTAGTGTTTATATACTCTGGGCTAGGCCTATATACGTTTAGCTTTTGAGGTAGGCCTAGGCCTACGCCTAGGAATAGGCCCTAGAGCGGCCGGCCGGGGCCCAAGCGTCAGCTTGAACATAACCTCAACATGGTCCTGGCCCAGGCTAAAGTTATGGCTAGCAATTACCTACGCACCTGTAGTATTTTGTACCAATAGGCCTAAAGCTTCGTTCTCCGATCCATTCAACCGGATAGTTTTTAGCCATCGTTGAAGGTGTATGGAAAAAAATATGGCCGAGTCTCCTGCCACGACCGTGGTGTCGGATCGCAGACAGCGAAAATAATTTTGAAAAAGACAACAGCACTGCAGTCTTTCTGAAAAGAACAAATGGTCTATGATATAGTGACAATACAATATGTAGTTAAGGCAATCTGGTCACACATGACATGGTAGGCCTAGGCTAGGCCTATACCAATGTACAGATGGCCATTAGCCGTGCAGACACGAGCCCCACGAGGAAGAAACTAGAATGGGAAGAAACAGCAAGAGGGTGTTGGAGGAAGGAGGGAATAGGCCTATGCAAAGGATGGAATAGGAGGAAGGAAGGAAGTAGACTCTCATTACCGGCGCCCAGCCAACTGTGAGGAGGAGAGAACAACAACAGGCTAGGCTTAGGGCAAATTTAGCCATTTAGCTCATATAGCCATATCAAACATAGGCCTAGGCCAGTCCTTACCACATGGCAACACAATTCAAGCTCGAAATCGGTAACATAGGCCTATTTAAGAGCATAGGAACAGGCCTGGGCCACTAAATAGAAGACCTTGCCTAGGCCTAGCCTATTACCTAGCGGAGTGGCTATTTGCACCCAAGTTGGGTGAGCGCAACATTTAATATGCTATTTTTACCCAAGTTCTGCGCATGCGCGGGTGTGTCCAGCATTTAAAATGCTGTTTGCCCCCAAGTGCCTTACACCCAAGTTGGGTGTGTCCAACACTTAAAATGCTATTTGCACCCAAGTTATTTTCACCCAAGTTGGGTGTGTCCAACACTTAAAATGCTATTTGCACCCAAGTTATTTTCACCCAAGTTAGGTGTGTCCAACACTTAAAATGCTATTTGCACCCAAGTGCCTTACACCCAAGTTGGGTGTGTCACACACTTAAAATGCTATTTGCACCCAAGTTGTTTTCACCCAAGTTGGGTGTGTCCAACATTTAAAATGCTATTTGCACCCAAGTTATTTTCACCCAAGTTGGGTGTGTCGAACACTTAAAATTCTATTTTCACCCAAGTTGGGTGTGTCAAACACTTGAAATGCACCCAAGTTGGGTGTGTCCAACATTTAAAATGCTATTTGCACCCACGTTGTATTCACCCAAGTTGGGGTTCACTTGGGTGCAAATAGCATTTAAATGTTGGGCACACCCAACTTGGGTGAAAACAACATGGGTGCAAATAGAATTTTAAGTGTTCGACACACCCAACTTGGGTGAAAATAACTTGGGTGCAAATAGCATTTAAAGTATTGGACACACCCAACTTGGGTGTAAGCTTTGGTGTAAGCCACTTGGGTGCAAATAGCATTTTAAATGTTGGACACACCCAGCTTGGGTGAAAACAACTTGGGTGCAAATAGCATTTTAAGTGTTGGACACACCCAACTTGGGTGAAAATAACTTGGGTGCAAATAGCATTTTAAGTGTTTGACACACCCAACTTGGGTGAAAACAACTTGGGTGCAAATAGCATTTTAAATGCTGGACACACCCGCGCATGCGCAGAACTTGGGGGAAAATAGCATTTTAAATGTTGCGCTCACCCAACTTGGGTGCAAAAGGAGGCAGCCATTACCTAGGGGCCTAGGCCCTAGACCTAGGCCTAGCATAGCGTTATCACCAAGGACACCCCGGCGGGCCAGGCCCTAGGTTTAGGTGGTAGGCCTAGCCTAGGCCCTAGCCTATTTACGAGGACACAAAAATCCCAAGTGGGGAAATAAGGGAGCATGCGTATAGAGCTCTCGTTAGGCCAGGCCTGGAATATGCAGGGGCGGTATGGGATCCGCATGACAGTAAGGGGAGAGATGCTCTGGAGGGGGTTCAAAAGAGGGCGGCGAGAAGAGTACTTAGAAGGGCGAATAGATGGGTGGAAATAGACATGGGGGATGGAAGGAGGAGAAGAGAGTACGAGAGCGTAACGAAATTGGTCAAGGAACTGGGTTGGGAAACTCTCGAGGACAGGAGACGGAGGGACAGGTTGGGGAAAATGAACAGGGTGGTAAGGAAGCATGAGGGGTGGGGGGAATTAAGTAGGGCAGTGGAAGGAGCCAGCTACATGGGCAGGGGGGACCACCAGTGGAAAATAGAAAGGACATGGAGGACGGACATAGGCAAGTTCTCCTTCCTAGGAAGGGCGACCGTGGAGTGGAACCAGTTGGAGGGGGAAGTCGTGGGGTTAGGAAAGGTGAAGGCTTTTGCCGACAGGCTGAGGCCAAAACCTAAACCCAAGGGGAAGGAAAAGGAAAAAGGCAATGGCGAAGGTGAAGGAAGCGGGAAGAGGACAAGAGGTGAAACGGAAGGGAGTGAAACGAGGAAAAAGGATAAGAATGGAAAGAAGCAGCAAGAGGAGGTTGGAGGAAGGAGGGAACCTGCTAAGGAGGGGACAGGAGGAAGGAAGGAAGATAAGAGACCCTCACCACCGGCAACCAGCCAACTGTGAGAAGAGAGAGAACAACAACAACAATTAAGCAAAAAATTTGGTACGAGGAGCCTCTAAATTGAAGGCCTAAAGCCGGATCTACACTTGGGCGACATAGTCGCACGATAGTGTCGTTCGACAAGTCCCTGTCTACACTACCCGTGTCAGCCGAGAAGTGGTTGCCAGTGACACTCAAGATGTGGGACGAAGAAGACGTACTAATTATCGCTGTGGCCTCGGTAATATTAGGAGCCAGAAGACAATAACGTCCGCGGAGGGTTTGGATACGTCCAACTCTCAAAAGTAGGACAAGATATAGCGGCACTGACTTAATGGCTGATCTTGTGTGCGATGATTCCGATCCTTTGGACCTAGAATATCGCTGCAATGGTGGCTTTAAAAACTTTTTTCGCATATCTAGACCTAGTAGTGATTTTCAAGAATTACTTATTATGATAGGTCCAAAAATCGCTAAAAATGATACCAGATTTAGAGAAGCAATACCAATAAAAGAACGATTAGGAATAACTCTGAGGTTTATGGCTAGTGGTGATTCCTACCATTCATTGGAGGTTTTATTTTATCACTCACCCCTGTCACTCGACTTGCTGTCTACACTAGGACACCTGACCGCCCCCGGCCTTGTCGAGCCACATTCCTTTGATCTTTACCGACAACTTTTGGAAACTTGAAACATGTGTCGCACGACTTCTTATGTTGCACGACATTCTGTCTACACTTGGGTGACATAGCCATGCGACATGGTCGCGCAACAGTGTCGCACGACTATGTCGCCCAAGTGTAGATCCGGCTTAAGGCCTAGGTAGGGTCTAGCCCCTACACTAATGGTCGGTGCACAATAGCCCGGGAAGGAGCTCCGGTAACGGTAACTGGAAAGTTCGCTATAATTTAACATTTAACGGTAACGGGAAGCTCCTACCCGGGCTAGCCTAGGCCTAGTGTGCACCGACCATAAGGGCTCACCATTAATTAGGCCTGGGCCTACCTCACGCACGTGGCTGGGCCATAGTCCTAGTGAAAAAGTGGGTCTCTACAAAGTACCCACTTGGATTGCAAGTTTAAAATGAATGCCTGGAGAAAGTGAAATAATAGCAGAGTGTAGCTGCTAAGCAAAATTTACAAACAAACAAACAAACAAACAAAGTAACGACACAAATTTGACAAGAAATGGATACAAATTTTAGAAAACCTTACCTCAAATCCTGAAAAGGCCCACCATTACTTAGGCCTAGGCATCTGGCGCCAAGACGACAGCGTCAGCACAGCCTTCTCGACGGGTCAATCCAAGGATACTAACATGATTACCTTCGGTAAGATGCGCAACTCAACGTTAATTTTCGGTTGTAGTGTTGTGTGCTGCTTCCTGGCGGTTGCGACTCGAACTATGGCGCTAGGCCGGTAACGTAGGGATCTTTTGTATTTGCGATTTATAAAATTATTATTTTTTTTCTTTCTTCTTTTTAGCTCAAGTGCTACATTTACATAGCAATATGAGGTGTTTACACTTTCATTGCATTTTACACGTGTTACTTTATACACAGAGCAAGGACCTTATTACTAGTTGCATTCAAGATAAATTGAACTGCAAGTGCAAGGGCATTGATGGCAAGGCCCTGCTAGGCAACACTTCAATCAAAATGAATAAACAGCTTAAATTACTATTAGGCCTACAACTATATAATTAATATCAGAAAGGAAGGAAGGGAAAAGAACAGCATTTCAATGTAGACATAGGCCCTAGTCTAGGCGTAGGGCTAGGGCTGTGATTAATGTTACAAAGTCCAGATAATGTAGGCATAAGGCCTCAGCCCATCTAGGCCTAGGCCTACCTAGGCATAATGTGTACATTGAAATCAGCATTGAATCATGAGATAAAGGGTATAAAACATGCTTCATGAGATAGGCCTAGGGTAAATATAAGATTGTTGTTTAATGACGTTTAAAGTAAGAACGAAAATTCAAATAACAACGGACCATGTAGGGGCCTAGGCTCTAGGCAAGTTTCAAGGTTATGTCTGTTAATGTTATTACTTATTTATTACCAAAATAATTATCACAACATCACCACTTCACTGCACTTATCACTTCACTTTATCACCATAACAACTAAAAAATTGATGTACGCTAGGCGTAATGAGCTGACCACTGACCAGTGTTTCACAAATTCACAAATCACCGTCACACGGACAATAGATGTTGAAATTTGCAAGTGTAATTGTTTGTCAGTTGACTGTTGACAATCCTTCAAATTAAATGTTGTAAGCCAATTACGTAAAAGTGTGAATTATCGGCCAATAGGCATCTAGTGGCATAGCAGTGCACTTCTATACCGTCTTATGTGGCGCGCTGGGTGGATGAGACTCGAACTATACCAGTACAACAGCTTCTCCTATGCTTGTTTCAAACCGGTGACTAAAATGAACTGTCTTGACCCTGGTCATGGTATGTGGTTTAGGGGTGGAGCTACAAGTTTTGCGCATGCGCAGTACGAATTGGCCTGCAGACACCTAAATGTCTTCCACTTGCCACGGATAACGCAGGACAAGCCGAATTTTGTCCGAGGACACGGTTCTAGGACAAAAATGTGTCTCGGGACACATTTTTGTCCGTCGGACTTTGTCCCAGGACATTGTCCTGGGACAAAGTCCGCCTGGTGGAAACGCAGCTTTAAGCTGCGATTTCAGTCGAGGATGTGCTCGGCGTGGCGCGACGCGGATGAAGATTGCAGCCAATCAGCGTGCTCTATTTCTCAGCCCAGGAGAGCCGCGGATTTCTATCCGAGGATTGAAAATATTCAATATTTCAGCCGGCGAACTCCACGCTCGGCATGACGTCACTTTGAATGACCAAAAAAAAATCGGGATTACGACAACAAACAAATGACTGAAGACTTTGCCGAAAGATTATTGTTGGCTATCGAAACGAGAGAAATCGTGTATAATATATTCCACAAACACTATAAAAGTAATGTTTTGCGTGTTCAAGCGTGGAAGGACGTGGCACAAGATTGTAACAACACAGGTAAGCAAAACGACTAGGCCTAGGCTAAGCCTAGGGCCCTAGGCCTAGGCCATAGATAGCGCATCGTGCAATCTGCAAGTGAAATGGCTGGCGAGGAGAATCCGCGCCACGCCACGCCGAGCACATCCTCGACTGAAATTAAGCTGAGATTTCAGTCGAGGATGTGCTCGGCGTGGCCGAAGATGTAGGCTATCATCATGCAATTGCTTTTAATAAACTACAAAAACAAAGGATTTTCCTAGACGATAGGCCTACTCGGCGCTGGCTGGGGTGTTCCCTACCTAGGCTAGGGCCTTTGAGGTTAGGGGCGTTCATGAATTTTACTCATCATCTTAATGTCGGTATCTTGATACCTGAATCCAGGCGTTATCCCGCATTGATCTACTTTTTTTAACTGGGACACGTTACATCCCACAAACACGAAAAACACTGAATTTTCCCCACAAGCGCTTCGGGCTCTCGTGACGCTAGCGCCGCGCTCTAGAAGCGCTGGCGCAAGGACGTGAATCCGGCTGTACCCCGTCCCCACGCAGCAAGCAGTCTATCGCGGATTGACCCACCGGTTTGAAACAAGCATAGGAGAAGCTGTTGTACTGGTATAGTTCGAGTCTCATCCACCCAGCGCGCCACATAAGACGGTATAGAAGTGCACTGCTATGCCACTAGATGCCTATTGGCCGATAATTCACACTTTTACGTAATTGGCTTACAACATTTAATTTGAAGGATTGTCAACAGTCAACTGACAAACAATTACACTTGCAAATTTCAACATCTATTGTCCGTGTGACGGTGATTTGTGAATTTGTGAAACACTGGTCAGTGGTCAGCTCATTACGCCTAGCGTACATCAATTTTTTAGTTGTTATGGTGATAAAGTGAAGTGATAAGTGCAGTGAAGTGGTGATGTTGTGATAATTATTTTGGTAATAAATAAGTAATAACATTAACAGACATAACCTTGAAACTTGCCTAGAGCCTAGGCCCCTACATGGTCCGTTGTTATTTGAATTTTCGTTCTTACTTTAAACGTCATTAAACAACAATCTTATATTTACCCTAGGCCTATTTCATGAAGCATGTTTTATACCCTTTATCTCATGATTCAATGCTGATTTCAATGTACACATTATGCCTAGGTAGGCCTAGGCCTAGATGGGCTGAGGCCTTATGCCTACATTATCTGGACTTTGTAACATTAATCACAGCCCTAGCCCTACGCCTAGACTAGGGCCTATGTCTACATTGAAATGCTGTTCTTTTCCCTTCCTTCCTTTCTGATATTAATTATATAGTTGTAGGCCTAATAGTAATTTAAGCTGTTTATTCATTTTGATTGAAGTGTTGCCTAGCAGGGCCTTGCCATCAATGCCCTTGCACTTGCAGTTCAATTTATCTTGAATGCAACTAGTAATAAGGTCCTTGCTCTGTGTATAAAGTAACACGTGTAAAATGCAATGAAAGTGTAAACACCTCATATTGCTATGTAAATGTAGCACTTGAGCTAAAAAGAAGAAAGAAAAAAAATAATAATTTTATAAATCGCAAATACAAAAGATCCCTACGTTACCGGCCTAGCGCCATAGTTCGAGTCGCAACCGCCAGGAAGCAGCACACAACACTACAACCGAAAATTAACGTTGAGTTGCGCATCTTACCGAAGGTAATCATGTTAGTATCCTTGATTTTAGTATCTTGCGTAAAGGGGTAAGACTAGTTTGAATGTAAACAAAAATGGAATGGGATAAGGACATTATTCTGAATTTCATTGAAGAATTAGAGAAAAGACAAGTGTTGTAGAATGTAAACAATCCTCATTATAAAAATAAAAAGAAAAGAAGCTCTTGACGAACTATGTAAGCTTTTTTGTGGCAGTACTGTTTTGGACGTTTTCGTTTCTTTTTTGAAGAGACTCAATAATTGAAATAAAAGATGCAGTTACACCCAATAAAACCAACCCAACAGTATCATCCTCCATCCTAGAAGGCAAACATGACACTGTTGCTGTAAAATGTCCGCCTTCAGGTGGAAACGTAAATGTCCGGTGGACAATGTCCTGGGACAAATGTCCATCGGACAAAGTTCACCGGACATGTCCTGCTAGTGGAAACGCAGCTTAATATACCCACCAGATGCCACGGTGCGTGGTGTCTAGGGGGGGTCTAGCTGCCACGGTGGTCATTTAACATTGAAGTATGTTCGACTATGGAAAATACTTCAATATAACGTTAGAATACTGTTTATAAAGAACTATATGGTATATTACTGTCAAATATAATATTATTTAAAAAAGTGAAAAAAAAAAGAAAAAAAGTGAAAAGTCTATAAAAGTGACTTCAATACTCCTAGTACTCACAAAGCATTAATATATGATCCTACTACATGTTCTGAGCTCACTACTTTCTTTAAAACAAATCAACTAGGACTAGGCCTAAATATCTTGCACATGAACATCAGAGGCATGCATACAAACTTTGACGAATTCCTAGTCTTCCTAAATAATTTCTCCGACTCAAACCTTTTCGATGTAATAATACTGACCGAAACACATATACGACATCACACGGGAGCATATCATATTGCAAATTATACCACCTCTTACTCGAATGCAAGTATCACACAAGCTGATGGTATAATAGCATTCACAAATAATAGCACTTTCCCAAATTTTAAAATAACTAAAGTTAAAGCCTTTACCTCAGCAAATGTAGCTGAATTATCTTTCCAGCACTCCAACATTAATTATAAGATTTTTGCAACATATAGGTCTCCATCGCAAACACCAAGCACATTTTTAGAACAGTTACAAAACTTTCTTCGCAACAACAATGATAATAATACAACATACATAATAGTAGGTGATATAAACATAAATATTCTTAACCTAACACCAACAGATAAACACGGACAAGATTACCTAAACATAATGGCCACTAGTGGTTTTGAACCTAAAATCTATAGCCCAACCCGTGAAACTTCCACAACAGGCACATGCATTGATCACATTTTTGTTAAAACGGTAGGGAAAATGCTATGCACACCTGCGATAATTAAAACATCAATCACCGACCATTATACAACTGCTATAAGTATAAAACATAATGACCAGTTTGACAAAGTAAAAACACCAGAGGTAGATTCACGTAAATTGATTGATTACGGTAACCTAACTGCTGACGTCGCTAAAGAAACATGGGAAGAATTACTAAATGAGACTGACTCAGACCGTGCGTGCAATTCCTTTATTGAAATTTTACATAAATACATCCTTAAACACTCCACTGTAACAGAAAAGAAAACAAGTGCAAAATATTGCAAAATAAAGCCATGGATCACCAATGGTCTAATTGCCTCCATTAGGCACAGAGATAAATGGGGTATTAAACTAAAATTAGAAAATTCAAATAACATAAAACAAAGTAAACAAATTAACCTAAACGAAAACAATCGTTATAAACTATACAGAAACTATTTATCACAGTTAATCAGGAAAACCAAAGAAAAATACTTTCAAAACAAATTTCAGGAAGCAGGTAATAACATGAAAAAGGTATGGGAGGTAATAAACGAAGCCACAGACTATGAACCAAAGAAATCAAGAGTAGTTTATTTATTTATTTTGCCTTGTTTCTTTAGCAAAATTACATTGTTTGAAACACATCTTTTTTTATTAAGACTAAGGCTTACGTTATATAGGTTAAGAGGAAGGACTACTAGCCAATATTAAAACCCGCGAAATTAACGTATTTTCGTCATATCTCAATAACGCCACACAATATCAAAACAGTGACACCTACGCACATTGTGGATTCGTGAGAGCTCAATACCAAATGAAAAAGATTTCGTAGATTGTAGTAATTATAGTAGTAATTTGTAATTAACTTGTAAATTAGTTAAATTACAAATAATAATTATAATTACTGCAAACTAATAAATCTTTTTCATTTGCTATTGAGCTCTCACGAATCCACAATGTGCGTAGGTGTCACTGTTTCGATATTGTGTGGCGTTATTGAGATTATTGAGATATGACGAAAATACGTTAATTTCGCGGGTTTTAATATTGGCTAGTAGTCCTTCCTCTTAACACATAAAAAAAACAAAAAAACATGAGATATTACATAGGTCTAATATAAATAGGAATCGACAGTACAGATTCCTGATTCCTGAGATAAAACTAGACCCTAATGACACAATAACAGACCCTAAACAAATATCGGAAGTGTTTGTCGATTATTTCACCAAACTTGGTCAAAACTACGCTCCAAATATCCTAAACAAAAACAATAATCGGAGTAGGATTACTAGACCAACTGGTCATAGAATCACACCTTGCAAGAAATCTATATTTTTTAACCCTGTCACAGAGATAGAGGTAATCAACCATATTAGTGAGCTTAAGGATCAGAGTGCACCAGGAGTTGATAATATTCAAGTAAAAACAATAAAAATGCTACATATTCATATTATCAAGCCTTTACAACATATCTTTAATCTAAGCATACAAAGCGGAACTTTTCCCAACTCTTTCAAAACAGCAATAATCACCCCTGTTTTTAAATCTGGTAATAAACTAAGCAAAGAAAACTACAGGCCAATCTCACTACTAACGCACTTCTCAAACTTTTTGAAAAATGTATAAAAACACGGATCGTTGACTTCTTTAATAAACACAACATTCTATCTCATAAACAATTCGGATTCAGACAAGGTCTCAGCACAGAAGACGCAATATACGAACTAACCGGTAACATATACGAAGCATTAGACAGATCACAATATCCACTCGTAGTTCTACTAGACTTAGCAAAGGCGTTCGACACAGTAGACCACAAAACACTTCTTCACAAACTTAGTCTATATGGAATCAGAGGTAATTGCCTAAATTTGTTAAAGAGTTACCTCACAGATAGAACTCAATCTGTAAATATAGATCATAATGTAAGCACACCCCGAACCGTTAAATATGGGGTGCCCCAAGGTACTGTCCTTGGCCCCCTACTCTTTATTATTTACATAAATGATCTTGGTAACCTCCCAATTAAGGGTAAGCTAATAATATATGCTGATGATACAGCCATAATTTTTAGTGGCAAGTCATGGGAAGAAACAATCGATATAGCTACCAGAGAATTAGCACTCATATACATGTGGCTTCAGCAAAATCTGCTTACACTAAATTTATCTAAAACTGTATTTATTCCTTTCACCACTAGCTCAACATCCCCTCAATTCGAAGGTAGCATAAAAATTCATGAAGAGCATTGCACCTTGTTACAAAACTGTAAATGTCATGAGATTGTAAAAAAAAGATTATGCAAAATACCTGGGAATCGGCATAGACTGTAATTTAAACTGGAAGCAACAAATAAAAGAAATCTGTAAAACACTACGGTACTGTGCCATGAAGTTCTACAGACTGAAGAACATACTAAACAGAAACACTCTTAGAATGACATACTTTGCTTTAATCTATACTAAACTAAAATATGGTATAGTGGGATGGGGTGGAATTAGAAACTCTCATCTAGAACCTCTAAACTTAATACATAAATACATTATAAAATTAATTTACAACAAACCACCTACATTCCCCACAAACAATCTCTATTTGGAAACCAATCTATTAGATATCAGGCAAATATTTGTACAGAACCTTATTACCCTTACGCATGTAGCCAATATTAAACTACCTCCAAACCAGCCCAGCCTCATAACGTTAACTAGGGGGCGCACTAAGCTCAATATGACCATACCAAGACGAGAAAAAGGCATTGGACAAAGGCATGGTAGTTTTATAGGTCCAAAGATTTACAATAAACTACCAGTTACTATAAGAAACCTTTCACGATTAGATAATTTCAAAACTAAAGTTAAAAAATGGATAACTGAAAAAGGCAGAGATTTTTGTGCTAACTTAGTGAACAACATTAATTACTAAAAAATATTTCAATTAATTAATAATGTCTACTATGTCAAATCACTCAATCGCTTCTCGATGACATGTTGTAAAATCCTTACCCAATCATTGTATCTTATTTGAATAACTTTTATTGTTTTAATTTGATGGGTCTATGCCTAGTTGGCCTTTTTATTTTTATTCTCATTCTTATTTTTATTATAGTAATGTATCACACATATTTTTTAGTAACTTTTAAAATATGATTATATTTGAGAAATGTTCAACGAAAAATGTTGTTTGAAATGTTTATTATATTCAATGATTCTAATATAATATTCATAATCATAAGAATTGTATTTGAAAGTTTAGTTTAATTCAATTTATTATGTACTTATCTAGATTATTACTTGTTATCTGCACTCATATATAATTGTATCAAAGCCGTCGGATAGCGCCATCTTGTATAGTTTAAATCTCTTTAACCTAGAATACGCCCACACACAGGGTTTCGGCCCTAGGTGGGTATTCTTCTTCTATTTGTAGGCCAAATACGGCTTAACAGTATCATGTATCTTATCTTATGTACACTGTTTTGAAGACGAATAAAGACGCTTGTATTGTATTGTAAAGACGCTTGTATAAGTAATGGTGGGCCCTTTCAGGATTTGAGGTAAGGTTTTCTAAAATTTGTATCCATTTCTTGTCAAATTTGTGTCGTTACTAGGACTATGGCCCAGCCACGTGCGTGAGGTAGGCCTAGGCCTAATTAATGGTGAGCCCTTATTGTCGGTGCACACTAGGCCTAGCCCGGGTAGGAGCTTCCCGTTACCGTTAAATGTTAAATTATAGCGAACTTTCCAGTTACCGTTACCGGAGCTTCTTCCCGGGCTATTGTGCACCGACCATTAGTGTAGGGGCTAGGCCCTACCTAGGCCCTCAAATTAGAGGCTCCTCGTACCAAATTTTTTGCTTAATTTGTGTCCTCGTAAATAGGCTAGGGCCTAGGCTAGGCCTACCACCTAAAAAACGGCATCATTATGGACAGTTCAAGATTGATTGATTGATTGATGGGGCTTAACGTCTCATATGTATGCAACGATGGCTAATCGAGACGATGAGCGGGTGATAATGAAGATGAGAAAGATGATAATGAAGAATAAAGCCACATCCGAATCAGATCCATTGTATGTCGCGTGAGTCGTCATACGGGAGTCCAGCAAGGGAGGGCAGGGCCAAGTGGGAGGAGAAATATTCAATGGGACAGTGGGGGGGAAAGGGGATTGGGGTGTGGACTGCACTTCGTCTGACTTCTCCTCCTCGACCAGTCCGGCTTGGGTGGCCCTACCAGAAGCATACGCTTCCGCCGGCATAGCTCTCGGGATCAACAAAGCACGCAAACCTGCCCCCCACGATAAGGTGGTAGTCCCTGGGCAGGATGGACAGTTCAAAGAGGCTCACGGCGGGAGGAAAGGGAGTTGATGTAGTCGACACGCCCTCGGATCCCAACGAGGGAGAGATCGTGCCCAAGTATCGGGGATACAGCAAGAAGAGTTCTGGCAGGAAGATCGTGCCCAAACAACCGCGCAGGTCCAGACTGTTAGAGAAGGAGAATGCCTCCTCCGAAGACGAGAGTCCGTTACCCAGGGTCATCCCGAATCGGAAAAGGAAGTCGCGTTCCCTCAAGGAGACGGAAATCATTGTAATTTCCTCGGACGATGCCGAAGTCAGCAAGCCCCGAAAGAGGAAGGAGAGGCTGTCAGTGCACAGTGCCGTGGCTTGCAACAAGTCTGTCCCTGCAGTGCACAGTGCCGTGGCGAGCAACAAGTCTGTCCCTGCAGTGCACAGTGCCGTGGCAAGCAACAAGTCTGTCCCTGTGAAGCACAGTGGCAAGGAGAGCAACAAGTCTGTCAAGATTGAGAGCTTCGTTACAAGCGCAACGTCTATGAGATTGAGAGCTTCGTTACAAGCGCAACGTCTATGAGATTGAGAGCTTCGTTACAAGCGCAACGTCTATGAGATTGAGAGCTTCGTTATAAGCTCAACGTCTATGAGATTGAGAGCTTCGTTACAAGCGCAACGTCTATGAGATTGAGAGCTTCGTTACAAGCGCAACGTCTATGAGATTGAGAGCTTCGTTATAAGCTCAACGTCTATGAGATTGAGAGCTTCGTTACAAGCGCAACATCTATGAGATTGAGAGCTTCGTTATAAGCTCAACGTCTATGAGATTGAGAGCTTCGTTACAAGCGCAACGTCTATGAGATTGAGAGCTTCGTTATAAGCTCAACGTCTATGAGATTGAGAGCTTTGCTACAAGCGCAACGTCTATGAGATTGAGAGCTTTGTTACAAGCGCAACGTCTCAGTCTCTGAGATTGAGAGCGTAGTGAATGTCGTTGCAGTCGGCTTTGAGCATTATCTTCTGTTTGATGTCCACGCGCGAGTGTTCGGCCAGAATCAGGCGGAGACTCACGAGACGGGAGCAGATGTGGAGCATCTCCTTCGCCGACGGTATCTTCACCCCTGCAACAACAACAACAACTTGGTTACTGGAGCAGTCCAAGTACATCAAAGCAATCTGTAGGCATGCATAGATGTCCCTCACTAAGTTAAGGAATCTCCAAATTGTTAATGGCCTTGAAAAATAACAAGTACAAAACTTATTTTATTTGCCTATGATTACAAAGGAACAGGCAATATTAGAACAACAGTAGTTTCATATCACAACGCCCAGGACGTAAAGGTATCGTAGCCCAAAGTGTCAGTCTCACCGTCGACGATTGCCAGCGTGTACATGTTGTGATGAACACGTTTGAAGTCACACTGGTCATCTCCACATTGCTCAACGGAGGTCGCTACGGCTCTGAGGAACAGCTTCTCCATCAGGCTCAGACTCCTGTAACAAACAGCTCGGTGAGAAGAGAACACATTGCTCAACGGAGGTCGCTACGGCTCTGAGGAACAGCTTCTCCATCAGGCTCAGACTCCTGTAACAAACAGCTCGGTGAGAAGAGAACACACTGCTCAACGGAGGTCGCTACGGCTCTGAGGAACTTCTCCATCAGGCTCAGACTCCTGTAACAAACAGCTCGGTGAGAAGAGAACACATTGCTCAACGGAGGTCGCTACGGCTCTGAGGAACAGCTTCTCCATCAGGCTCAGACTCCTGTAACAAACAGCTCGGTGAGAAGAGAACACACTGCTCAACGGAGGTCGCTACGGCTCCCAGATGATCCACCAGGTAGGGCAACATGTGCTGAAGTAGACGCGCGTAACGGCCGTTATCATGTCCGCTCCTGTCAGACGGTCGCGTTCAGGTCGATGTCTCCCAGATGATCCACCAGGTAGGGCAACATGTGGTGAAGTAGACGCGCGTAACGGCCGTTATCATGTCCGCTCCACACATTCAACACACGTTATCATGGGACACCTGCACACATTATCATGATACACCTGTACACATTCAACACACGTTATCATGAGGCACCTGCACACATTCAACACACGTTATCATGGAACACCTGCACACGTTATCATGAGACACCTGCAAACATTCAACACACGTTATTATGATACACCTGCACACATTCAACACACGTTATCATGAGACACCTGCACACATTATCATGATACACCTGCACACATTCAACACACGTTATCATGAGGCACCTGCACACATTCAACACACGTTATCACGAGACACCTGCACACATTATCATGATACACCTGCACACATTCAACACACGTTATCATGAGGCACCTGCACACATTCAACACACGTTATCATGATACACCTGCACACATTTAACACACGTTATCATGAGACACCTGCACACATTCAACACACGTTATCATGAGACACCTGCACACATTATCATGATACACCTGCACACATTCAACACACGTTATCATGAGGCACCTGCACACATTCAACACACGTTATCATGATACACCTGCACACATTCAACACACGTTATCATGAGACACCTGCACACATTCAACACACGTTATCATGATACACCTGCACACATTCAACACACGTTATCACGAGACACCTGCACACATTCAACATACGTTATCATGATACACCTGCACACATTCAACACACGTTATCATGATACACCTACACACATTCAACACACGTTATCATGATACACCTGCACACATTTAACACACGTTATCATGAGACACCTGCACACATTCAACACACGTTATCATGATACACCTGCACACATTCAACACACATTATCATGATAGCTGGGTCTCGTGACATACACAGATGATTTTGTTGCAAAGATACATAAATACTACATAGATTTATGCAGATGTATAGCAAGTTTGATAGCCTAAATGTATCGCTCCTCCACAGGATGGCTTACCTTCCTCCAATATATGTTTTGTTTCGCCTCATGATCCCGGTAATGTGTGGAGGACCCGATTCAACTGATGTCATACGAGTCATATGTTATGACCAAGCTGTCCAAGTCCAAATTACGATAGGCTATAATATTCTTTGTGAGCAACAGACTAGTCAACTGGGACAACCATTATATTCTACAGGGGAGGAATTTTACACAACAACTTAAATGAGAGTAGTATTTCCTTTTTTGGAACATTACACCTTTAAAATATAACACAAAAACAATGTCAGTCTGCAAAAATTATTAAAGTCACTCCTCTAATACGACATCGTTGTCACGTTCTTCATATTTGGCTTACTTTACAATGAGACAGCGCTCTTTCACAATACAAAAAAATGTAAGTTTCTTTCCGATCTAGTTTTTCCAAAATAATGAAGTGAACATTTTAAAAATCCCTATCCTTTAACATTGGAGAGAGAGAAATTACACAATTTATCACCTTCACATAGATAGATATTATAAAGGAGCCAAAAAACGTTGCCACGTGAACAAATTTAGTATCAAAATGAAGCTAAGTTCTCAAGAAATCCACACAAAGCAGAAAAAATGAGTATATCCGTACTACTTTTTGCATTATTTGAGCCTAAAGTTGCATGTACGCTCAGAAACTTGGCAACAATGCAGAGTCGACTGCTCCAACAGGTCACTCCCCCGCAGCCCTCGACATGCTAGACCCGGCTGTTTACACTTGCCTGACGCAGACCAACATTCATATTAACCGAATAACATTTTCCTTTATGATTTGTATGAATTCTTATGTCAAGATTGTTCTTCAAATACTTGTATTCTGCAACATGAGCCTTTTGTAGGCCAGTACTCAATTTTTGTAATCTAGAATTCTAAGCTTTTGATTGATTCAGTTCTTTATTTTGTTGGTACATAATACACAATATCTGTATTTGAACCTTGAAGCTAACTGTGGATTGTAATATTTTGTCTACGTTCTATTTATGATGTTGATAGCGGACATTGACGTGCCCCGGGCCAGCGCCTAGGCACTCGCGCTGCGCTTTGTTTACATTGAAAGATTTCGTTCTTTTGTCGTCAACAATGTCGTGATTATCATCTAATATTAGGCCTACTTTGTATAGAATCCAAGGGCCAGCCTAGGACAACAGCCTTGGTCTACCCTTAGTTTATCTGGAATAAAGTCATTGTTCGCATTTCGCAATCGGTATGGATGGAGATTGGCGTGGGCCAAGAATGTACTAAATTTAACAGTAGAGCCCTAGAAGCAAACTGCAGTGGGGCCTACCCCTAGGCCTGTATCGATTCATTTTTGTGAAGGCCTGGTCTAGGCTTGGCTAGAGAGAGCCTAGATAAGGTAGGCCTAGCCAATGTCAGCATTCTCTTCCGTATGAAATTGAGTCCTAGGCTATCTAGGCCTACGCCTCACTCCAGGCATTGGCTTTACGGCTCAAATATTAAATTAATTACATTATTATGTGCACACACCACCTAATCTGCTAGCTACCTATGCCATCGCATTTTAGTTGTCATGGAGTGCTGTCCCACAAGACTTTCGTTTTCAACAGCCGTCACAAACAACACAAACAATGTGTTGTCAATTGTTTTTGTATTGAATTTTGATATGCACTTTTTGCACACGCAACGCGCGATAAAGTTAAATCTGGCACAGCTAATCACACCAGATCGCATCGCTCCAAACTGATCATCTGATTTTAGCGTTTCAGTCGCGTCGCATCAAGCGCGTTTTAGTAAACGCAGCATGAAAACGTCCCTTTTTACTGCGCGCGAAAGAAGCTGACATCTTCACATGGCATGTGGTTGATTGTTGGGAAAGTTGCGATCACGTTGCGATGTTGCCAAGCATATTTTAAGGTTGGCAATAGACTACATGACCAAATATTACGTGTTCCACTTCATATATCACTTCTAAATCAAAGCAACCATACACAAGTGTTTATAATATGTTAATATCAATCTAATATACGGGACATTATTTCAATCAAACAGATATCAAATTAGTGTTATTTTTGCTATTATTTTGTTTCCACTATATGGCTGCACTGATTTTGAGCGGCAACTACTGCGCCGTGTTTTAGTCAGTTGACGGACTAGCACTTCTGACAATGCAAATAAATTAACAGTTTAGTTAAAATAACATATTTATGTAGGGAAAGATTTACAAACATTCTCATGTTAACTGACTTGCTAGAGTTTGATGAACTCATTTGTTATTTGTTCATTTACTACAAGGATTTGTGTTTATTATTTATTTTGAAATGTGTAGAATGGCGGCACTCTCACATCATATAGGCTTAATAGTATGGCTGCACTGATTTTGAGCGGCAACTACTGCGCCGTGTTTTAGTCAGTTGACGGACTAGCACTTCCGACAATGCAAATAAATTAACAGTTTAGTTAAAATAACATATTTATGTAGGGAAAGATTTACAAACAATATTTAAAATACACACTTCTATTCAAAAATTAAAAACATTTTGTTTTAATTGCATTGTTCAGCTGACTTTGATCATTAGTTATAGTTGACTCTGACTAGAGAGTACACTTAGAGGAGTGACTTTAATGCCCTGAGCAGCATCATCATCAGATGTTGTAGCCTGCAGACGCGATGCCGACTGTGACCGTTATAAAGAGTGAACGTCACTCACCCGCCCGCTCGGTCCTCCAACTTGCCGGCCAGGAAGTTGTAGATGCTGCTAAACTCCGCCTCCCTGCACGGCATGGTGGTGGGGACGGCAGACACGTGGAGCCTGGCTCGCGCCTCCTCCAGCGGCGTACCGGGGGTGGAGGCTGCGCTGCCACGCTGCGGCATGGTCGGCGTCAGCAGACTCACACGCACGCTCTGGCAACACACGGTCAGGGGGTCGTTAAAAACAACTAGGTAGTTGCACTGTATTAGAATGTTAAGATTAAAATTAAAAGGCGGCATTTCGAGTACTGATAAAAACTGACTACTGACAGTACTCGAAATATCGTATTTTAATATTAAGCTTGTCCAAGGAACACTGTAGGCCTACTGTACTGTCCAACTAGTTGTTTTTAAAACATTTTTACCTGTTCTACTAAGTTTCTTTTTAATATATAATAGGGGTGTTTGAAAGCAGTACCTGTAAACTGTGTGGGAATGCTGTGGGTAGAAGAAGGCTGGATTATTATGCATTCCCACCACATTCACACGCACATAATGAATGGGAGTTGGTACAGAAGAGCACCACTTCAAACACACAAAGTGACTGAAGGATATAAAATAATCCGTAAAACTGTTTTGATTAGATAAATAAATGAAACTAGAATTACACTCATTTTGAATAGGGAATGTGCATGAATTTTCTACAGCTCTGAAAGTACGTGGAATATACAGTCAAACTCGTCTAATAAGTTCCCTTTCAATACGTTTTCCCCTCTAAAACACTCACAATTGTAAGTCCCAAATATACATCCATAAGCATAATGTTAAAATTGCCTGTGTAATACGTTCTCGCGAAATACGTTTTCCCGCGTAATAAGTGCCAATTATCAACATTTTTATTATAATCTTGCCCACAAGATACGTTTTTGTCAAGACGTGAATAGTCAACTGACACATCTTTTAAATCCGCCGTATAAACACGTTTGTAGCAGCCGTAGGGGGTGTTTTTGTTGCGGTCCCGTTAGCCGAGCGGTCAGCGACCTAGACAACAAAGGCGGGCGGACGCCAGCAGCTACCCTTCAGTCAGTTCAGTCATTGTATCGACGGGATTGGATACACAATGGTTCAGTGCTAGTGAGAGTGGGAGCAGTCAAACGTGTGCGGTCTGTCGTCCGTGTGCTAGTTACGTGTGTACTGTGTATAAATGTATGTAAATGTATCCACAAAACAGCGATGTTGTGATTGGCGTGACGTGACGTGAGTGTGACAGACTGGCAGAACGAGCGCGGGGGCAACCGACTACCGGCCGGCGGACGATGAGGCATCAACCGCCGGCCGGCCGAGCCACTCGCTTCCCGTACAGCCAGCGCCCGCGGCTCATGGCTCACGTTACACGTTAGGGTGGCTGGGAGGGGGGGGGGGGGCAGTCGTGCTGAAAGGAAATCACAAACAATGCGGGTTGTATTGACATTAGATACCGAAAGCTCCCTAATTATTTCTTGGAAATAATTCCCGCTAACGTGTGGCTTTATGTGAGGTATGTATGCATTGTGGAATGTAATTTTAGAGATTTTTTTTAATACGTTTTCCCCTGTAAGACGTTTAGTTTAAGGTTGCACTTTGGAAACGTATTAGACGGGTTTGACTGTATTGTTATTCATATGAAGACATCAGAAACCTAATTTAAAAGTTTTAAAATTAACTCATTATACTTCTATAAATGTTCAAAGATTTTGATTATATGTTTCCCGCACTATTATTTTTAAACGGTATGTGACGTCACAATCCTTGTAAATCACTGCTTATATATGAATGACTTTGCATATAACCTCCTTGGACTTTGCCACCGCCTCCTAGACGAAACAATCAAATTTTCAAGGTCATCAAGCTAACCTTGTCAAAATTTGTACTCAAGCCGTTGTCAAGTCTACTTTATATGAATAACAACACCCATTATTTAATGATATTCTATGAAAATAGGTTTGGTATTATTGTTTTTATAGAAATTGGGCTTCAAAATTAATTATTAGGCGTACTAGGCATTCATTCGATTTTATATGATTTTAGATATGATAATTTCCAAATAAGCGTTATTTTATTTATCAGTTTATGATTGGTTGATTGCTGATACAGGGAAAGTGACGTATGCCCCGTTTTTCCCGCCATAAATATGTGTGAAACTTTCAGCTCGTTTTTATAATGAAACTTTATTCTATGACTACGTTTATCACAGAGATATAAAACGGTTTAGCAAACCGGTTTTGCCCAAAAACGATTTCTTGTTTGTTCCGTATATCACACAAAACTCGTAAAAATGGTTTGGAAGCGTATCCAACATGGCCGTCAAACAATATCTTCAATGCTTTGACCACACACTTCTATATTCTATTATAAATGTGTGTAAAACCTATTTAAACCTCTGAACATTCACGTACAAATAATTTTGAGGTTGGGATGCACATAAAACAAGAAAATAGTCACACAGCTGTCTGCAATAAAACTACAACAACAGCAACACTCTGCTATCGAAGATCGAATATCGTGCCACCGCCTACCACATAGTTGAGTTGTCAAGCCAGTGGAATGTGCGTGCGCACCCTAAAACGCATGGTAAAACAGTTTGTGGCGTATACCAACCACAAATCTTGCGATTTGACTTATCCAAATCACTTTCCAAACTGATTTGGAACTAAGGTGTTTTTCAGCAAAACCGATATGTATATCAACATTTGAAAAACGTTTTTGGGCAAAACCGGTTTGCTAAACCGTTTTTGAGCTCTGTGATATACGTAGTCTATGTCATCAAAATAAAATATTTTTTTTATTCAGGAAGTTAATCCTAATCTAGTAAAATGCTAAAAAAAGATGACGCATATTCCCTATTGAATTGAAATTTAACGTTACATTCGGTCTCACCTTGGGAGTCTTTTTAACGCTGGAAGGAGTCGTAACCAAGATCGACTTCCTAACCGAGCTCTTTGGTGTTGCACAGTCCTTTTTTGTCGACCTTCTCACGGGCGTCCTGGCAGCGCGGTCGGCGTCCATCTTCGAGGGCGATGTTGAGTCGCTCGAGTCGTCGTCAACAACCGCCGGTTTCTTCAGAGAAGACCGGTCTCGAAGCGTTCGTCTCGGCCTCACGTCCGTTTCGATGATGCAATCTCATAGATGTTGCGCTTGTAACGAAGCTCTCAATCTCATAGACGTTGAGCTTAGAACGAAGCTCTCAATCTCATAGACGTTGCGCTTGTAACGAAGCTCTCAATCTCATAGACGTTGCGCTTGTAACGAAGCTCTCAATCTCATAGACGTTGAGCTTATAACGAAGCTCTCAATCTCATAGACGTTGCGCTTGTAACGAAGCTCTCAATCTCATAGACGTTGCGCTTGTAACGAAGCTCTCAATCTCATAGACGTTGCGCTTGTAACGAAGCTCTCAATCTTGACAGACTTGTTGCTCTCCTTGCCACTGTGCGTCACAGGGACAGACTTGTTGCTTGCCACGGCACTGTGCACTGCAGGGACAGACTTGTTGCTCGCCACGGCACTGTGCACTGCAGGGACAGACTTGTTGCAAGCCACGGCACTGTGCACTGACAGCCTCTCCTTCCTCTTTCGGGGCTTGCTGACTTCGGCATCGTCCGAGGAAAGTACAATGATTTCCGTCTCCTTGAGGGAACGCGACTTCCTTTTCCGATTCGCGATGACCCTGGGTAACGGACTCTCGTCTTCGGAGGAGACATTCTCCTTCTCTAACAGTCTGGACCTGCGCGGTTGTTAGGGCACGATCTTCCTGCCAGAACTCTTCTTGCTGTATTCACGATACTTGGGCACGATCTCTCCCTCGTTGGAATCCGAGGGCGTCGACTACATCAACTCCCTTTCCTCCCGCCGTGAGCCTCTTCGAACTGTCCATAATGATGCCATTGTCGGAGTCGACATCCGAGTCCACGTCCATCTCGGCCACGATGTCGACTACGCGCAAGTGCCGCTGTCGACCCTCGGGTCGGTGGGTTGACGGCGGGAAGGGGTGGAGCGTCAGCCGGCCTGCTGACGACTTGAGACGGTGGCGGCAGACGAAAGTGGGCGTGGTTCCGTTGGCATTGTTCTCTACCGTCAGGTCAACGTTCTCGGTAGACGCTGACATGATGACCTGCGAAACGCAACACGTGCAATAATGTGTACAGTCTGGCCCATTTAAACATACATGTGAAGAAAACTGACTTTGTTAATTTTAAACAGAAACATTGTGCAGGTACCTATTTTTGTTTATGGTGAATTCCAATTGCTTGGTTAGATCCAAAAGTTTGTTATAAAACAATTCTTTAGAAATAGGCTCGCTTGTATTGTATTGCCATTAATTATAAAAATTTTAAACTCATTGGTGTAAATTCTTCAAATAAAAAAAAAGAAAGTAGTGCCAATTTTCGATAATATCGATGCTGATATGACATTTTCGTGCGCCAGTCACTACTCACCGCACACTTGCCGTGCACCATCTCCACTGCAAGGTCGCTGGTCCTACCTCTCGCGTCCTCTATGACCTCCAGACACTCGTGGAAATCTGGCAACGGTTCACTGCGGTCGTCCATCGAGTAGTTCTCCGGCAGGCGTTCCGGCCACAAGAACCGTTTGACCTTCATCCGGCACGGCTCGCTCGCGTAAATATCTGGAGGCAAAAACAAGCATAACTATGTGCCGGTAATTTAGTGTGCATACTAAGGCCCAGTATTACAATGTCCCTATAACTACTTAATCGTTTAATGGTTTGTTTTCTCATGGCAATCACCAATCAAAACCTCTGAAATCCTCCAAATAGCATATTTGCTACATATAACTTTACTATTTGTTGATTGTAATACCGGCACTGAGTTTAGTTTGAATGTGTGAATTGAATTGGCTATCAAAGATGCTTCTAGTGAGAATAACTAAGTAGGCCCTAGAGACTCAACGGTTTATTCCTTTAGGTCCGTAGAAAGTCTCTAAAGAATTGTATTAGCAGTAAAAGTATTCGTATTTGTAATGTTATTCTCATTAATCACTGCTATGTGTAACCATGGAGTTATAAGTTGAGAAGGAGGTCTAGGTGCGCAGTAGAATGCGTACGAGATAGCTCCGTGCAGACACCGCGGGACGGCAGCCATTTTAGTTGTTTAATTCGACTGTGACCCGCGAAGTAAGCCGTGAAATAGTGCAGAGCGATTGGAACAAGAGTAAAATAAACGGAAATTATTAAGGAAAACGTTAGGCCTATCACAAGTGTAAAAAAATGAGTAGTACACCTTCACGAGGAAGGCCTAGAAGTGGTGGGCCTACGCTTAGGCCTACCAAGGTTCTTGAACAGGTCCAATCCCAGAATGGTTTATCTGAAAACAAGGCACATTCCTGATCATCCCTCAAAAACGTAAATCCACTTGGACATTTGCTAAAGGAAACGGCAATCACACAAAGTTACAACTATTCTATCTAGGCCTAGCTAGGCCCTACATAGGCAAGAGTTAGCCCTAGGCCTATAAAGTGAAGGCGATTTTGGAGAGGTAATGTTGACAACATGTATCGCCCACTTTTAATGAACTGTACGACTGGGCGTAGAACCATGGTAGAATAAGGCCTATGGTTTATTTTCAATAGGCCTAGATTTACTGAAAAGTATGTATTAATAGTCGTAGCTTAAGCTTAATTACAGTTCAATGGTTTTACACAGGCTACTTCTTAAGCCTAGGCCCTACACTAGCCTGACAGTAGGGCAGTATCAGGACTTCATTAATTTTTATTATGTATTTTTCTAAGCAAATCGATACAAATTCTTACTCGACAAAATGATAAGGTACCAGCAGAGTAATTGTGTACACTTACCTCAATTTATATGTACGTTCATACGTATTTAACTTCTTATAATGTCGAGCTTCGTAGCCTGCAATACTCACTATGTCTGAAAGTAAACAACTAAAATGGCGTCACTGTCAAAGTACCGGAAGTGACCACATTATGATCGCGCTCTTCCATTCAAGCTAGACCTCCTTCTCAACTTATAACTCCATGGTGTAACTATCTGTAGAACAGTACTTAAAAGAGACCGTATGAATTCTGGTGGCAACAAAATGAACTAATGATGTTTTGCTGTCAATTGATGAATATTCGTATTGCAGTTGGTAGGTACAGCTGAACAGCAGTATCTGTTGAGAGTTTTACTGGTGTCCGTGTACATACATGGGATGGTAGATCACGATAGAACACAAGACCTATAATTACCATCTTCGAACAGTCCAATATCTTGGCTACGTCGTTCTTCGGCAAGCTGGCGTTTGACGGCACAAGGATAAAATCGCCGACTTCAGCTTCGATGTTTTTGTAACGGAACTTGCTGAAATCAGAGGGTGAACGCTTGAGAGAGTAACTCTACATACATTATTGCAATCATGCTAGCCTATTGAAAACGATGAGGCCCGAGGGGTGATAGATAAAAATGATGGATAGTTACAAAAAAAAACATGTCTTATGTGGGATTAAACCTATGCCCCTGGGTGGTAGGCCTAGGCTAGGCCTATTAGGACTAAAGCGGGTGCACAATCGCCCGGCAACGGTAACGATAACGGTAACGGCAACAGTAACGATAAAAGTTAGTCCCAATGCTAGCTTATGGTATGACGCACAATAGCCTTCCCGTTCCCGTCTGACCTTCTAGCCCGGTAACGATAACGGCAAAGTTCGCCAAGATTTGACTTAACGTTACCGTTCCCGTCTGTTCGACACCGGGACCAATCAGAATCAAGCGTCCACGGCCTGTTAAATATATTAGCAAATAGCCGAGCGTCTGCCTAACGGGCAATTGTGCATCAAATGCCTTCCCGTTACCGTTTTATCGTTATAGTTACAGTTATCGTTACCGGACAATTGTGCACCCAGCTTTATGGTCGGTGCACAATAGCCCAGAAAGGAGCTCCGGTAACGGTAACGGGAAAGTTCGCCATAATTTAACATTGCCCGTTAAAGTTAACGGGAAGGAGCTATTGTGCACCGATCATTAGGCCTAGGGCCTAAGTAGGCCTATCATCTAGGCTAGGCTTAGGCCAAGCCTTTGTAATGACTTACAATCGCTGCAGTAATTGCTTAGCAAGAGCCTAGTGTTTATATACTCTGGGCTAGGCCTATGTACGTTTAGCTTTTGAGGTAGACCTAGGCCTTAGAGCGGCCGGCCGGTGCCCAAGCGTCAGCTTGAACATAACCTCAACATGGTCCTGACCCAGGCTAAAGTTATGGCTAGCAATTACCTACGCACCTGTAGTATTTTGGACCAATATAGCTTGACGTTGCCAAGCGTTTTCCAATCCATTCAACTCGATATTTTTCCATTTTCTTTGACATTTTAACTAGAAATCTCTAGCCACCGTTGCAAAGTGTATGGAAAAATATTGGCGCCAAAAGAATAGATAAAGAAGGTCGCTGTTTTCACGAACTCTAGTTTTGCAAACGGTGCGCTATCTAGCATCTAAAATTAGCACTAGATGCAACTACGTTCCTCTGCACAAAGCCGCCAACATACGAAAGAGTTATCAACAAATTACCACACTGATTTTATCGTTATTATTGATAATTAAGAGGTGCATCGACCACGCGTATGGTTTAAAACATTTTTATATTTGTTAAAGCTACAAATAGAATGTATTTGTAATAGGATAATACCTTTGCTATTAGGAGAATGCAAGGAGGGGTCAATGGGGGATATGTCTTGCAAGGACAGATGCTGGAGAAGGTGGTGGAAATAAAGTACCTAGGAGTGTGGCTAGAGGATACATTGGACTGGGGAGGGCATGTGGAAAGAATGGGAATCTACATTTTGTGATGAGAGTGCTGAAGGGGGCGGGTAAGGAGTTAAGGGATCATGCCTATAAGACGCTGGTTAGGCCTGGGTTAGAATACGCGGCGGCAGTTTGGGACCCGCAAAAAAGTAAGGATAGGCAGGTGTTGGAGGGGGTGCAGAGGAAAGCGGCAAGGAAAGTACTTGGGAGGGGAAAGAGATGGGAGGAGGTGGAAGTTGGCGAGGGAGAAAAGGAAAGGGTTTACGAGAGTGTGACGGAAATGGTGAGGGAACTGGGGTGGGAAAATCTGGAGGATAGGAGAGCAAGGGACAGGCTGGGTAAGATGTTTAAGGTGACAAGAAATATGGAGGGATGGGGGGAGCTACATAGAAGCACTGCACCCGTGGCTTACATGGGCCGGGGGGATAATACGTGGAAATTGGAAAGAAGGACCTGGAGGACGGACCTCGGGAAGTTTTCCTTCCTGGGCAGGACGGTTGTGGATTGGAATGGTCTGGGTGAAGAGGTAGTGAGCCAGGAGAAGGCCAAGGGTTTTATGGAAAGGCTGAAGGCAAAATGGGAAGGGGAGGTGAGAGGAGGAGATGAGAAGATGAAGAAATGATGGAGAGAGGCACAGGAGTCCGAGGAGAAATAGGAAGAGGAAGGGGACGGAGCAAAGGAAGTGGAAGGAGAGAAGGAAGAAAAGAGGAATTGAAGGATGAAGAGGAATGGAAACCTGCCACCGGTCCACAGTGATCAACAGCGGGGAAAACAACAACAACAACAACAACAACAACAACAACAACACATCCACGAGACCGGTTTCTGTGTATTTATTTTGCTTGTTGGTAGACAGTATCTAGTGCCAATGTGCTGCCACCTGTTTGTGGGTTACAGATTTAATTGATCGAACTTTTCTCATTTTGCTATGTTCACGCCATCTAGCAGTGAATATAACTACTTGATTCTATTGCATCATTCTGCAAACTACCAACTTACGAAAAAGGTTTCAAAATTACTATTTCTAGTTTATATTTGATGTTGGTAATTTATCCACGTGTGATCCACGTATACATTTTATAACATATCAAAAATTATTCACATTTAAAATCATATGCATTTGTAATGGGATTAAGTCCTTTTCTGTATGATAATTTGTTGTTTGTTTCTGCTGGTTATTTTACTCGTTGGTAGACATGCCGCTCCGACTGTGCTGGTAGGTGCTGCCACCTGTCCGTGATGTAGCGACCTAAGCAAACTTATTGCGGTAAATTTGAATGAGTTCTTTGCTACAATCAAAGTTGAAAGTTACAAATACCACTTTTATACCCCATTAATCAATTAGTTTGCCCAGCTTGCGTTGTGTTGTATTTGTCGTTAAATCTACAAAAGCAGCTAAATCAATTAACCATACACAAGTTAAATTTATTAATTAAACAGCATAATTTATTAAAAACAGAAATAGTAGAACACGTAAAACATTATTAAAAACTAACTAATTGGTTTAAGCCTGTCGAAGAATGCTGAATAGCGCTCGAAATATTGCAACTCAGTTAATAGCACAATATTGTAGTTGGTTTTTAATAAACAGTAGCCGAACAGTAGCCCGTTGTTGAGAATCCAAATTACCTGTTTTTCCAAAGGCAGTTTAATATTCTCTAAAGCAGGATTCAGTGCCAGGCTTGAGACACATCTGGGCTCAGGGTAGCTCTGCCTATCATACGAGGCTACTGTAACAGCTGACACTATACAACCTTCAAGTTAAGCGTGTTGTTAAATGAACGTACGAGTTATATTCTACTTATCTGACACAGCACACAGACGGAAATGGAATTGGATGATTATGTTTCAAGGATAATATGAACTGTAATATGTACAGTAAAGTGATACAGTTTTAGTAACGTTTTGTTGTATAAGTATACATGAAATAAATACATATTGTTTGCACAACAAGCAGTTAGTATCGTATCCACGTAAGATAGATATTATACAAGAGCATATCTTAATGTTCCTGTTCTTTAAAATGGAAAATAACATACAGAAACATCGACAAACAAATGGGGTATCTTGGACTGGCTTTTGAATGGAGTAGGGATGGACTATGAGAGTGGTATGCGCCCAAGCGTTCAGATGGTCGGCTACTGCACAGAGATGCCCGGCCCCCTCTTATAGGCGGGGCTGCGTCTAAGCCGCGCCCCCCAGTAGGGGTGGACTATGAGAGTGGTATGCGCCAAAGCGTTCAGATGGTCGGCTACTGCACAGAGATGCCCGGTCCCCTCTTGTAGGCGGGGCTGCGTCTAAGCCGCGCCCCCCAGTAGGGGTGGACTATGAGAGTGGTATGCGCCAAAGCGTTCAGATGGTCGGCTACTGCACAGAGATGCCCGGTCCCCTCTTGTAGGCGGGGCTGCGTCTAAGCCGCGCCCCCCAGTAGGGGTGGACTATGAGAGTGGTATGCGCCAAAGCGTTCAGATGGTCGGCTACTGCACAGAGATGCCCGGTCCCCTCTTGTAGGCGGGGCTGCGTCTAAGCCGCGCCCCCCAGTAGGGGTGGACTATGAGAGTGGTATGCCCCAAAGCGTTCAGATGGTCGGCTACTGCACAGAGATGCCCGGTCCCCTCTTGTAGGCGGGGCTGCGTCTAAGCCGCGCCCCCCAGTAGGGGTGGACTATGAGAGTGGTATGCGCCAAAGCGTTCAGATGGTCGGCTACTGCACAGAGATGCCCGGTCCCCTCTTGTAGGCGGGGCTGCGTCTAAGCCGCGCCCCCCAGTAGGGGTGGACTATGAGAGTGGTATGCGCCAAAGCGTTCAGATGGTCGGCTACTGCACAGAGATGCCCGGTCCCCTCTTGTAGGCGGGGCTGCGTCTAAGCCGCGCCCCCCAGTAGGGGTGGACTATGAGAGTGGTATGCGCCAAAGCGTTCAGATGGTCGGCTACTGCACAGAGATGCCCGGTCCCCTCTTGTAGGCGGGGCTGCGTCTAAGCCGCGCCCCCCGATGGTTGACAGAGTAGCGCAGCAACGGGGGCCGGACAAACACCCCCCGACCGGCCGGGGTCCACGCCCTCAGTTCCACCACCATCCCGGGGCCCGGTGTGACGGCCACCCACCCTGCAACAAGACACCAGCTAGTGTCACGCCGTTACGCCGGCAAGCAACACATGCGCCATTACACACACAACCATTCAAAACTTTGGCAAACTAACTCGAAACCCAACTCTCTCACATTTAGCTCGTATAGTTTTAAACTACTACTAAAAAGGCACACCTCTAGAACTCTATGAATTAACATACAAAATTTTCATCAGTACAGAGAGCGTTGAGAGCGTTCCGGCCAACAGTCACTCAATATTGGATACCTAACCACAATTTTGAATTCTTTGGAATCAATGGATAGTTTTCCAATAATAAATAGTGCACTGCCCCCTGGAGGGGTGGCCGGAACACTCGCAGCGCTGTCACAGGAGGCCAGTGGACAAGTAGCAGACTGTAGTTACCGGCCGAGGAGAGCACCACGTCGGCGCAGCTGGTGCACCAGTCTTCTCCCGTCAGCTCGATGGGTCGTTTGTCAGCGTCTAGGCCGGGCCACTGTGACAGCCTCTTCTGACCGCCGCACGGAACGGCCAGAAGCTCCGAGCCAATCAGGGCAGAGTAAACCTCGTCGGCGTCGCGAGTGCGGACCACCGTCAGCGGGAGAGAGTCGGACGCAAACACCGTGAACCTAGGCACAACGCACACTGAAGTAAGTACTTAAGTATTTATCACTGGGTAGCTTTGCTAGGTGCTTAAGTAATACTTAATTAGGTACTTATGTAGGTACTCAAGTAAATACAGTTAAGGGCGAAGGATAGTCTCTACGTCAAAAACCGCAGAAAATGTTAATTATTAAATTATATCTCAAGATTGTAACAAGAAATTGAAAATCTAAATCAGCAGCACACTGTGCTTTGGTAAGCCCTACAGACTGAATAAAATATTATAACCATTTGCGTAGTATTTTGATTATAATTCCATAATTAGTAATAAAATTAATTATTTATAAAAAAACATACTGATTATAATATAAGTCACGACTAAGAGCATTCAATGTGTATGGCTTACTAAACTACAGTGTGCTGTTAATTCAGATTTTCGATTTTGAAGCCCATTCTTGTGATATAGGCCTAATTTAAAAATGAAAATTTTGTGTGGTTTTTGACGTAGAGGTATCCTTCCCTGTTGAGCTTGTCCGTGTTTGTAGAGGGACCAGCACTCACCTTATGGCCGCGCTGCCCCAGACGTAGTCCAGGCGACCGAGCCCGGCGATCAACAACGTTCGCCCGGGCGTCAGGCTGAACGTCCGCGGGTGTAGGAGACTCTTGGGCAACGTCAACATTAACTCCTCCGTAGTCAACAGGTTGATCACCTGCGGGCAACAAGTGGGTTCACTTTTAGAGGGCGGTGAAAGGACGTGCGGTCCGCCACGACTTTAGGAACAGCCGGGCGACGTTGACTAGGCAGCGATCCAAGAGAGATGTACACCAATGTAGTCCGACCTGTCGCAACCACCTCAATCAATCGTAGCCAACGCCATTGAAATGCTTCATATAGCGGACAACGTGATAGAAATAATAATTCTAAACAATTTTTTAAATTGTGCAATAAAGTAAAATCTATTTTCAGTGTAGAGATTGAGTCTCACCTGGTCTGGCTGGACGGTGCCCGGGGTGTCGTAGCACCACTTGCTGTCAGCGTAGTCAGATAGAGATTGAGTCTCACCTGGTCTGGCTGGACGGTGCCCGGGGTGTCGTAGCACCACTTGCTGTCAGCATAGTCAGATAGAGATTGAGTCTCACCTGGTCTGGCTGGACGGTGCCCGGGGTATCGTAGCACCACTTGCTGTCAGCATAGTCAGATAGAGATTGAGTCTCACCTGGTCTGGCTGGACGGTGCCCGGGGTGTCGTAGCACCACTTGCTGTCAGCATAGTCAGATAGAGATTGAGTCTCACCTGGTCTGGCTGGACGGTGCCCGGGGTATCGTAGCACCACTTGCTGTCAGCGTAGTCAGATAGAGATTGAGTCTCACCTGGTCTGGCTGGACGGTGCCCGGGGTATCATAGCACCACTTGCTGTCAGCATAGTCAGATAGAGATTGAGTCTCACCTGGTCTGGCTGGACGGTGCCCGGGGTATCGTAGCACCACTTGCTGTCAGCGTAGTCAGATAGAGATTGAGTCTCACCTGGTCTGGCTGTGCCCGGGGTGTCATAGCACCACTTGCTGTCAGCGTAGTCAGATAGAGATTGAGTCTCACCTGGTCTGGCTGGACGGTGCCCGGGGTGTCGTAGCACCACTTGCTGTCAGCGTAGTCAGATAGAGATTGAGTCTCACCTGGTCTGGCTGGACGGTGCCCGGGGTGTCGTAGCACCACTTGCTGTCAGCATAGTCAGATAGAGATTGAGTCTCACCTGGTCTGGCTGGACGGTGCCCGGGGTATCGTAGCACCACTTGCTGTCAGCATAGTCAGATAGAGATTGAGTCTCACCTGGTCTGGCTGGACGGTGCCCGGGGTGTCGTAGCACCACTTGCTGTCAGCATAGTCAGATAGAGATTGAGTCTCACCTGGTCTGGCTGGACGGTTCCCGGGGTGTCGTAGCACCACTTGCTGTCAGCATAGTCAGATAGAGATTGAGTCTCACCTGGTCTGGCTGGACGGTGCCCGGGGTGTCGTAGCACCACTTGCTGTCAGCGTAGTCAGGTAGAGATTGAGTCTCACCTGGTCTGGCTGGACGGTGCCCGGGGTATCGTAGCACCACTTGCTGTCAGCGTAGTCAGCTAGAGATTGAGTCTCACCTGGTCTGGCTGGACGGTGCCCGGGGTGTCGTAGCACCACTTGCTGTCAGCGTAGTCAGATAGAGATTGAGTCTCACCTGGTCTGGCTGGACGGTGCCCGGGGTATCGTAGCACCACTTGCTGTCAGCGTAGTCAGATAGAGATTGAGTCTCACCTGGTCTGGCTGGACGGTGCCCGGGGTGTCGTAGCACCACTTGCTGTCAGCATAGTCAGATAGAGATTGAGTCTCACCTGGTCTGGCTGGACGGTGCCCGGGGTATCGTAGCACCACTTGCTGTCAGCGTAGTCAGCTAGAGATTGAGTCTCACCTGGTCTGGCTGGACGGTGCCCGGGGTGTCGTAGCACCACTTGCTGTCAGCGTAGTCAGATAGAGATTGAGTCTCACCTGGTCTGGCTGGACGGTGCCCGGGGTGTCGTAGCACCACTTGCTGTCAGCGTGGTCAGATAGAGATTGAGTCTCACCTGGTCTGGCTGGACGGTGCCCGGGGTGTCGTAGCACCACTTGCTGTCAGCGTAGTCAGATAGAGATTGAGTCTCACCTGGTCTGGCTGGACGGTGCCCGGGGTGTCGTAGCACCACTTGCTGTCAGCGTAGTCAGATAGAGATTGAGTCTCACCTGGTCTGGCTGGACGGTGCCCGGGGTGTCGTAGCACCACTTGCTGTCAGCGTAGTCAGATAGAGATTGAGTCTCACCTGGTCTGGCTGGACGGTGCCCGGGGTGTCGTAGCACCACTTGCTGTCAGCATAGTCAGATAGAGATTGAGTCTCACCTGGTCTGGCTGGACGGTGCCCGGGGTATCGTAGCACCACTTGCTGTCAGCGTAGTCAGATAGAGATTGAGTCTCACCTGGTCTGGCTGGACGGTGCCCGGGGTGTCGTAGCACCACTTGCTGTCAGCGTGGTCAGATAGAGATTGAGTCTCACCTGGTCTGGCTGGACGGTGCCCGGGGTGTCGTAGCACCACTTGCTGTCAGCGTAGTCAGATAGAGATTGAGTCTCACCTGGTCTGGCTGGACGGTGCCCGGGGTGTCGTAGCACCACTTGCTGTCAGCGTAGTCAGATAGAGATTGAGTCTCACCTGGTCTGGCTGGACGGTGCCCGGGGTGTCGTAGCACCACTTGCTGTCAGCGTAGTCAGATAGAGATTGAGTCTCACCTGGTCTGGCTGGACGGTGCCCGGGGTGTCGTAGCACCACTTGCTGTCAGCGTAGTCAGATAGAGATTGAGTCTCACCTGGTCTGGCTGGACGGTGCCCGGGGTGTCGTAGCACCACTTGCTGTCAGCATAGTCAGATAGAGATTGAGTCTCACCTGGTCTGGCTGGACGGTGCCCGGGGTATCGTAGCACCACTTGCTGTCAGCGTAGTCAGATAGAGATTGAGTCTCACCTGGTCTGGCTGGACGGTGCCCGGGGTGTCGTAGCACCACTTGCTGTCAGCGTGGTCAGATAGAGATTGAGTCTCACCTGGTCTGGCTGGACGGTGCCCGGGGTGTCGTAGCACCACTTGCTGTCAGCGTAGTCAGATAGAGATTGAGTCTCACCTGGTCTGGCTGGACGGTGCCCGGGGTGTCGTAGCACCACTTGCTGTCAGCGTAGTCAGATAGAGATTGAGTCTCACCTGGTCTGGCTGGACGGTGCCCGGGGTGTCGTAGCACCACTTGCTGTCAGCGTAGTCAGATAGAGATTGAGTCTCACCTGGTCTGGCTGGACGGTGCCCGGGGTGTCGTAGCACCACTTGCTGTCAGCGTAGTCAGATAGAGATTGAGTCTCACCTGGTCTGGCTGGACGGTGCCCGGGGTGTCATAGCACCACTTGCTGTCAGCATAGTCAGCTAGAGATTGAGTCTCACCTGGACTGGCTGGACGGTGCCCGGGGTGTCGTAGCACCACTTGCTGTCAGCGTAGTCAGATAGAGATTGAGTCTCACCTGGTCTGGCTGGACGGTGCCCGGGGTGTCATAGCACCACTTGCTGTCAGCATAGTCAGCTAGAGATTGAGTCTCACCTGGACTGGCTGGACGGTGCCCGGGGTGTCGTAGCACCACTTGCTGTCGGCATAGTCATATAGAGATTGAGTCTCACCTGGTCTGGCTGGACGGTGCCCGGGGTGTCGTAGCACCACTTGCTGTCAGCGTAGTCAGATAGAGATTGAGTCTCACCTGGTCTGGCTGGACGGTGCCCGGGGTGTCGTAGCACCACTTGCTGTCAGCGTAGTCAGCTAGAGATTGAGTCTCACCTGGTCTGGCTGGACGGTGCCCGGGGTGTCGTAGCACCACTTGCTGTCAGCGTAGTCAGATAGAGATTGAGTCTCACCTGGTCTGGCTGGACGGTGCCCGGGGTGTCGTAGCACCACTTGCTGTCAGCGTAGTCAGATAGAGATTGAGTCTCACCTGGTCTGGCTGGACGGTGCCCGGGGTGTCGTAGCACCACTTGCTGTCAGCGTAGTCAGATAGAGATTGAGTCTCACCTGGTCTGGCTGGACGGTGCCCGGGGTATCATAGCACCACTTGCTGTCAGCATAGTCAGATAGAGATTGAGTCTCACCTGGTCTGGCTGGACGGTGCCCGGGGTGTCGTAGCACCACTTGCTGTCAGCGTAGTCAGATAGAGATTGAGTCTCACCTGGTCTGGCTGGACGGTGCCCGGGGTATCATAGCACCACTTGCTGTCAGCATAGTCAGATAGAGATTGAGTCTCACCTGGTCTGGCTGGACGGTGCCCGGGGTGTCGTAGCACCACTTGCTGTCAGCATAGTCAGCTAGAGATTGAGTCTCACCTGGTCTGGCTGGACGGTGCCCGGGGTATCATAGCACCACTTGCTGTCAGCATAGTCAGATAGAGATTGAGTCTCACCTGGTCTGGCTGGACGGTGCCCGGGGTATCATAGCACCACTTGCTGTCAGCGTAGTCAGATAGAGATTGAGTCTCACCTGGTCTGGCTGGACGGTGCCCGGGGTATCATAGCACCACTTGCTGTCAGCATAGTCAGATAGAGATTGAGTCTCACCTGGTCTGGCTGGACGGTGCCCGGGGTGTCGTAGCACCACTTGCTGTCAGCATAGTCAGCTAGAGATTGAGTCTCACCTGGTCTGGCTGGACGGTGCCCGGGGTGTCGTAGCACCACTTGCTGTCAGCATAGTCAGATAGAGATTGAGTCTCACCTGGTCTGGCTGGACGGTGCCCGGGGTGTCGTAGCACCACTTGCTGTCAGCGTAGTCAGATAGAGATTGAGTCTCACCTGGTCTGGCTGGACGGTGCCCGGGGTGTCGTAGCACCACTTGCTGTCAGCGTAGTCAGATAGAGATTGAGTCTCACCTGGTCTGGCTGGACGGTGCCCGGGGTGTCGTAGCACCACTTGCTGTCAGCGTAGTCAGATAGAGATTAGGTCTCACCTGGTCTGGCTGGACGGTGCCCGGGGTGTCGTAGCACCACTTGCTGTCAGCGTAGTCAGATAGAGGTTGAGTCTCACCTGGTCTGGCTGGACGGTGCCCGGGGTGTCGTAGCACCACTTGCTGTCAGTGTAGTCAGATAGAGATTGAGTCTCACTTGGTCTGGCTGGACGGTGCCCGGGGTGTCGTAGCACCACTTGCTGTCAGCGTAGTCAGATAGAGATTGAGTCTCACCTGGTCTGGCTGGACCGTGCCCGGGGTGTCGTAGCACCACTTGCTGTCAGCGTAGTCAGATAGAGATTGAGTCTCACCTGGTCTGGCTGGACGGTGCCCGGGGTGTCATAGCACCACTTGCTGTCAGCATAGTCAGCTAGAGATTGAGTCTCACCTGGTCTGGCTGGACGGTGCCCGGGGTGTCGTAGCACCACTTGCTGTCAGCGTAGTCAGATAGAGATTGAGTCTCACCTGGTCTGGCTGGACGGTGCCCGGGGTGTCGTAGCACCACTTGCTGTCAGCATAGTCAGATAGAGATTGAGTCTCACCTGGTCTGGCTGGACGGTGCCCGGGGTGTCGTAGCACCACTTGCTGTCAGCATAGTCAGATAGAGATTGAGTCTCACCTGGTCTGGCTGGACGGTGCCCGGGGTGTCGTAGCACCACTTGCTGTCAGCATAGTCAGATAGAGATTGAGTCTCACCTGGTCTGGCTGGACGGTGCCCGGGGTGTCATAGCACCACTTGCTGTCAGCGTAGTCAGATAGAGATTGAGTCTCACCTGGTCTGGCTGGACGGTGCCCGGGGTATCGTAGCACCACTTGCTGTCAGCGTAGTCAGATAGAGATTGAGTCTCACCTGGTCTGGCTGGACGGTGCCCGGGGTGTCGTAGCACCACTTGCTGTCAGCGTAGTCAGATAGAGATTGAGTCTCACCTGGTCTGGCTGGACGGTGCCCGGGGTGTCGTAGCACCACTTGCTGTCAGCATAGTCAGATAGAGATTGAGTCTCACCTGGTCTGGCTGTGCCCGGGGTGTCGTAGCACCACTTGCTGTCGGCGTAGTCAGATAGAGATTGAGTCTCACCTGGTCTGGCTGTGCCCGGGGTGTCGTAGCACCACTTGCTGTCAGCGTAGTCAGATAGAGATTGAGTCTCACCTGGTCTGGCTGGACGGTGCCCGGGGTGTCGTAGCACCACTTGCTGTCAGCGTAGTCAGCTAGAGATTGAGTCTCACCTGGTCTGGCTGGACGGTGCCCGGGGTGTCGTAGCACCACTTGCTGTCAGCGTAGTCAGATAGAGATTGAGTCTCACCTGGTCTGGCTGGACGGTGCCCGGGGTGTCGTAGCACCACTTGCTGTCAGCGTAGTCAGATAGAGATTGAGTCTCACCTGGTCTGGCTGGACGGTGCCCGGGGTGTCGTAGCACCACTTGCTGTCAGCGTAGTCAGATAGAGATTGAGTCTCACCTGGTCAGGCTGGACGGTGCCCGGGGTGTCGTAGCACCATTGCTGTCAGCGTAGTCAGCTAGAGATTGAGTCTCACCTGGTCTGGCTGGACGGTGCCCGGGGTGTCGTAGCACCACTTGCTGTCAGTGTAGTCAGATAGAGATTGAGTCTCACTTGGTCTGGCTGGACGGTGCCCGGGGTGTCGTAGCACCACTTGCTGTCAGCGTAGTCAGATAGAGATTGAGTCTCACCTGGTCTGGCTGGACCGTGCCCGGGGTGTCGTAGCACCACTTGCTGTCAGCGTAGTCAGATAGAGATTGAGTCTCACCTGGTCTGGCTGGACGGTGCCCGGGGTGTCATAGCACCACTTGCTGTCAGCATAGTCAGCTAGAGATTGAGTCTCACCTGGTCTGGCTGGACGGTGCCCGGGGTGTCGTAGCACCACTTGCTGTCAGCGTAGTCAGATAGAGATTGAGTCTCACCTGGTCTGGCTGGACGGTGCCCGGGGTGTCGTAGCACCACTTGCTGTCAGCATAGTCAGATAGAGATTGAGTCTCACCTGGTCTGGCTGGACGGTGCCCGGGGTGTCGTAGCACCACTTGCTGTCAGCATAGTCAGATAGAGATTGAGTCTCACCTGGTCTGGCTGGACGGTGCCCGGGGTGTCGTAGCACCACTTGCTGTCAGCATAGTCAGATAGAGATTGAGTCTCACCTGGTCTGGCTGGACGGTGCCCGGGGTGTCATAGCACCACTTGCTGTCAGCGTAGTCAGATAGAGATTGAGTCTCACCTGGTCTGGCTGGACGGTGCCCGGGGTATCGTAGCACCACTTGCTGTCAGCGTAGTCAGATAGAGATTGAGTCTCACCTGGTCTGGCTGGACGGTGCCCGGGGTGTCGTAGCACCACTTGCTGTCAGCGTAGTCAGATAGAGATTGAGTCTCACCTGGTCTGGCTGGACGGTGCCCGGGGTGTCGTAGCACCACTTGCTGTCAGCATAGTCAGATAGAGATTGAGTCTCACCTGGTCTGGCTGTGCCCGGGGTGTCGTAGCACCACTTGCTGTCGGCGTAGTCAGATAGAGATTGAGTCTCACCTGGTCTGGCTGTGCCCGGGGTGTCGTAGCACCACTTGCTGTCAGCGTAGTCAGATAGAGATTGAGTCTCACCTGGTCTGGCTGGACGGTGCCCGGGGTGTCGTAGCACCACTTGCTGTCAGCGTAGTCAGCTAGAGATTGAGTCTCACCTGGTCTGGCTGGACGGTGCCCGGGGTGTCGTAGCACCACTTGCTGTCAGCGTAGTCAGATAGAGATTGAGTCTCACCTGGTCTGGCTGGACGGTGCCCGGGGTGTCGTAGCACCACTTGCTGTCAGCGTAGTCAGATAGAGATTGAGTCTCACCTGGTCTGGCTGGACGGTGCCCGGGGTGTCGTAGCACCACTTGCTGTCAGCGTAGTCAGATAGAGATTGAGTCTCACCTGGTCAGGCTGGACGGTGCCCGGGGTGTCGTAGCACCATTGCTGTCAGCGTAGTCAGCTAGAGATTGAGTCTCACCTGGTCTGGCTGGACGGTGCCCGGGGTGTCGTAGCACCACTTGCTGTCAGCGTAGTCAGATAGAGATTGAGTCTCACCTGGTCTGGCTGGACGGTGCCCGGGGTGTCGTAGCACCACTTGCTGTCAGCGTAGTCAGATAGAGATTGAGTCTCACCTGGTCTGGCTGGACGGTGCCCGGGGTGTCGTAGCACCACTTGCTGTCAGCGTAGTCAGATAGAGATTGAGTCTCACCTGGTCTGGCTGGACGGTGCCCGGGGTGTCGTAGCACCACTTGCTGTCAGCATAGTCAGATAGAGATTGAGTCTCACCTGGTCTGGCTGGACGGTGCCTGGGGTATCATAGCACCACTTGCTGTCAGCATAGTCAGATAGAGATTGAGTCTCACCTGGTCTGGCTGGACGGTGCCCGGGGTATCGTAGCACCACTTGCTGTCAGCGTAGTCAGATAGAGATTGAGTCTCACCTGGTCTGGCTGGACGGTGCCCGGGGTGTCGTAGCACCACTTGCTGTCAGCGTAGTTAGATAGAGATTGAGTCTCACCTGGTCTGGCTGGACGGTGCCCGGGGTATCGTAGCACCACTTGCTGTCAGCGTAGTCAGATAGAGATTGAGTCTCACCTGGTCTGGCTGGACGGTGCCCGGGGTGTCGTAGCACCACTTGCTGTCAGCGTAGTCAGATAGAGATTGAGTCTCACCTGGTCTGGCTGGACGGTGCCCGGGGTATCATAGCACCACTTGCTGTCAGCGTAGTCAGATAGAGATTGAGTCTCACCTGGTCTGGCTGTGCCCGGGGTGTCGTAGCACCACTTGCTGTCAGCGTAGTCAGATAGAGATTGAGTCTCACCTGGTCTGGCTGGACGGTGCCCGGGGTATCATAGCACCACTTGCTGTCAGCGTAGTCAGATAGAGATTGAGTCTCACCTGGTCTGGCTGTGCCCGGGGTATCATAGCACCACTTGCTGTCAGCATAGTCAGATAGAGATTGAGTCTCACCTGGTCTGGCTGGACGGTGCCCGGGGTGTCGTAGCACCACTTGCTGTCAGCATAGTCAGATAGAGATTGAGTCTCACCTGGTCTGGCTGGACGGTGCCCGGGGTGTCGTAGCACCACTTGCTGTCAGCGTAGTCAGGTAGAGATTGAGTCTCACCTGGTCTGGCTGGACGGTGCCCGGGGTATCATAGCACCACTTGCTGTCAGCGTAGTCAGATAGAGATTGAGTCTCACCTGGTCTGGCTGGACGGTGCCCGGGGTGTCGTAGCACCACTTGCTGTCAGCATAGTCAGATAGAGATTGAGTCTCACCTGGTCTGGCTGGACGGTGCCCGGGGTATCATAGCACCACTTGCTGTCAGCATAGTCAGATAGAGATTGAGTCTCACCTGGTCTGGCTGGACGGTGCCCGGGGTATCGTAGCACCACTTGCTGTCAGCGTAGTCAGATAGAGATTGAGTCTCACCTGGTCTGGCTGGACGGTGCCCGGGGTGTCGTAGCACCACTTGCTGTCAGCGTAGTCAGATAGAGATTGAGTCTCACCTGGTCTTGCTGGACGGTGCCCGGGGTATCGTAGCACCACTTGCTGTCAGCGTAGTCAGATAGAGATTGAGTCTCACCTGGTCTGGCTGGACGGTGCCCGGGGTGTCGTAGCACCACTTGCTGTCAGCGTAGTCAGATAGAGATTGAGTCTCACCTGGTCTGGCTGGACGGTGCCCGGGGTATCATAGCACCACTTGCTGTCAGCGTAGTCAGATAGAGATTGAGTCTCACCTGGTCTGGCTGTGCCCGGGGTATCATAGCACGACTTGCTGTCAGCATAGTCAGATAGAGATTGAGTCTCACCTGGTCTGGCTGGACGGTGCCCGGGGTATCGTAGCACCACTTGCTGTCAGCGTAGTCAGATAGAGATTGAGTCTCACCTGGTCTGGCTGGACGGTGCCCGGGGTGTCGTAGCACCACTTGCTGTCAGCGTAGTCAGATAGAGATTGAGTCTCACCTGGTCTGGCTGGACGGTGCCCGGGGTGTCGTAGCACCACTTGCTGTCAGCGTAGTCAGATAGAGATTGAGTCTCACCTGGTCTGGCTGTGCCCAGGGTGTCGTAGCACCACTTGCTGTCAGCGTAGTCAGATAGAGATTGAGTCTCACCTGGTCTGGCTGGACGGTGCCCGGGGTATCATAGCACCACTTGCTGTCAGCGTAGTCAGATAGAGATTGAGTCTCACCTGGTCTGGCTGGATGGTGCCCGGGGTGTCGTAGCACCACTTGCTGTCAGCGTAGTCAGGTAGAGATTGAGTCTCACCTGGTCTGGCTGTGCCCGGGGTGTCGTAGCACCACTTGCTGTCAGCGTAGTCAGATAGAGATTGAGTCTCACCTGGTCTGGCTGGACGGTGCCCGGGGTGTCGTAGCACCACTTGCTGTCAGCGTAGTCAGATAGAGATTGAGTCTCACCTGGTCTGGCTGGATGGTGCCCGGGGTGTCGTAGCACCACTTGCTGTCAGCGTAGTCAGGTAGAGATTGAGTCTCACCTGGTCTGGCTGTGCCCGGGGTGTCGTAGCACCACTTGCTGTCAGCGTAGTCAGATAGAGATTGAGTCTCACCTGGTCTGGCTGGACGGTGCCCGGGGTGTCGTAGCACCACTTGCTGTCAGCGTAGTCAGATAGAGATTGAGTCTCACCTGGTCTGGCTGGACGGTGCCGGGGGTGTCGTAGCACCACTTGCTGTCAGCGTAGTCAGATAGAGATTGAGTCTCACCTGGTCTGGCTGGACGGTGCCCGGGGTGTCGTAGCACCACTTGCTGTCGGCATAGTCATATAGAGATTGAGTCTCACCTGGTCTGGCTGGACGGTGCCCGGGGTGTCGTAGCACCACTTGCTGTCAGCGTAGTCAGATAGAGATTGAGTCTCACCTGGTCTGGCTGGACGGTGCCCGGGGTGTCATAGCACCACTTGCTGTCAGCGTAGTCAGATAGAGATTGAGTCTCACCTGGTCTGGCTGGACGGTGCCCGGGGTGTCATAGCACCACTTGCTGTCAGCGTAGTCAGATAGAGATTGAGTCTCACCTGGTCTGGCTGGACGGTGCCCGGGGTGTCGTAGCACCTGCTGTCAGCGTAGTCAGATAGAGATTGAGTCTCACCTGGTCTGGCTGGACGGTGCCCGGGGTGTCGTAGCACCACTTGCTGTCGGCATAGTCAATTAGAGATTGAGTCTCACCTGGTCTGGCTGGACGGTGCCCGGGGTGTCGTAGCACCACTTGCTGTCAGCGTAGTCAGATAGAGATTGAGTCTCACCTGGTCTGGCTGGACGGTGCCCGGGGTGTCGTAGCACCACTTGCTGTCAGCGTAGTCAGATAGAGATTGAGTCTCACCTGGTCTGGCTGTGCCCGGGGTATCATAGCACCACTTGCTGTCAGCGTAGTCAGATAGAGATTGAGTCTCACCTGGTCTGGCTGTGCCCGGGGTATCATAGCACCACTTGCTGTCAGCGTAGTCAGATAGAGATTGAGTCTCACCTGGTCTGGCTGGACGGTGCCCGGGGTGTCGTAGCACCACTTGCTGTCAGCGTAGTCAGATAGAGATTGAGTCTCACCTGGTCTGGCTGGACGGTGCCCGGGGTGTCGAAGCACCACTTGCTGTCAGCGTAGTCAGATAGAGATTGAGTCTCACCTGGTCTGGCTGGACGGTGCCCGGGGTATCATAGCACCACTTGCTGTCAGCGTAGTCAGATAGAGATTGAGTCTCACCTGGTCTGGCTGGACGGTGCCCGGGGTATCATAGCACCACTTGCTGTCAGCTTAGTCAGATAGAGATTGAGTCTCACCTGGTCTGGCTGGACGGTGCCCGGGGTATCATAGCACCACTTGCTGTCAGCGTAGTCAGATAGAGATTGAGTCTCACCTGGTCTGGCTGGACCGTGCCCGGGGTGTCGAAGCACCACTTGCTGTCAGCATAGTCAGCTAGAGATTGAGTCTCACCTGGTCTGGCTGGACGGTGCCCGGGGTGTCGTAGCACCACTTGCTGTCAGCATAGTCAGATAGAGATTGAGTCTCACCTGGTCTGGCTGGACGGTGCCCGGGGTGTCGTAGCACCACTTGCTGTCAGCGTAGTCAGATAGAGATTGAGTCTCACCTGGTCTGGCTGGACGGTGCCCGGGGTGTCGTAGCACCACTTGCTGTCAGCGTAGTCAGATAGAGATTGAGTCTCACCTGGTCTGGCTGGACGGTGCCCGGGGTATCGTAGCACCACTTGCTGTCAGCGTAGTCAGATAGAGATTGAGTCTCACCTGGTCTGGCTGGACGGTGCCCGGGGTATCGTAGCACCACTTGCTGTCAGCGTAGTCAGCTAGAGATTGAGTCTCACCTGGTCTGGCTGGACGGTGCCCGGGGTGTCGTAGCACCACTTGCTGTCAGCGTAGTCAGATAGAGATTGAGTCTCACCTGGTCTGGCTGGACGGTGCCCGGGGTGTCGTAGCACCACTTGCTGTCAGCGTAGTCAGATAGAGATTGAGTCTCACCTGGTCTGGCTGGACGGTGCCCGGGGTGTCGTAGCACCACTTGCTGTCAGCATAGTCAGATAGAGATTGAGTCTCACCTGGTCTGGCTGGACGGTGCCCGGGGTGTCGTAGCACCACTTGCTGTCAGCATAGTCCTTGTCGTGGGGGTTCAGTCCGAGCAGTTTGTTAGCGTGAACGTGACCGGCGGTGTTGACAGAGAACGGATCGTTTGTCTCCTTCTCCGTCTGGCGGAACGTTCGACCGATGTGGCCAATCAGGGTCGCCGCTGAGGGAGAGAAACGTTGTGTCGACAATTAACAGGACTCTACACTCGTCCTTTTTAGTTAAAAAATAATGACTGCAGTTGCAACGTATTTAGTGGGAGACAGTGAAGGTTGGCATTGTATCTAGTGTGATAGTGTAAAGTGGAAACTGCCCAATTTCGACTGAATACCGGACATGACCTCCTAAAGCCGCACCTCCATAGAATAGGGCTGGCTGCGGACGGCGTGTGTGATCTGTGTGGGAAGGAGGAGCAGACCAGAAGGCATCTGCAGATTTGTGAGGGACTAAGAGCCCAAAATGACGCTATGCCAGGGGGCATAAAGTTTCACGACAGGGAGGCGAATCTCTATTGGCTGACGAGATCCAGCATGATGGTCAAATAGATCAATTGTGGGCATATGAAATAATAATAATAATAGTGTAAATCACCTGTCCGTTGTTTCCTCGCCTGGTGTTGTCTCAGTCTTCGCTCCTCTGCGGCTCCGTGACGCTCGGCAATGAGTCGCTTCGTTCGCTCGTACATTCGCCAGCCCGCGGGACGCAGGATCGGAAACTGTGGGCGAGACAACTCGGCGTTACAGCCCGAATAGACAAACACAATATTGAAACAAATATAATTTGCTTATTCTTCTTCTACTCTTTGTGAATCTTAGGAGCACGTGAATAGAGTGGAAGAAATTGGTGGAGAAGCAGATGAGGAAAATGAGGAAGAAAGGCTGAGCACGGCAAGCTGACTCATTGAATGTTTCATGCCCTAGACAAGGGTGGGCAACCACCAATCAACCCGACATGGGTTCAAATGAATTAGGCCTATTATTAAGAAGCTAGGGGACAGAATGGGAAGGACAAAGCTGAGATGGTTTGGACACATTAAACGGATGAAGGAAGAGAGGATGCCCAGGAGAATATATGAAAAAAAGATCGAAGGAAGAAGAAGACGGGGAAGACCAAGGAAGAGATGGAAGGAAAAGATTGCTGAAGACTTACAGAAGAGACGAGAGAACTGGGAGCAAGTAGAGGAAGTACGATTGTGGGAAGATAGGAAGAGGTGGGAAAATTTGGTTGTGTGTAACACTGTAAGCTGACCCTGCCAGAAGCAGGAAACGGCAATGGATAATGATGATGATTAAGAATATATATTCGATACAAAATACACGATTGAACACATATAGACACGACATTTAGCAGGACGAAAATTGAAAACAGACCCATTAAAAGTATCATGGAAATATGTTATGATGATAAGCCGACGCCTGAACCATATCCACGAAGATTCTGCCCGAACACTCTCAAAGATGTGCCCACTGTTTAATATAACAAGGTCTTAGGTCTAGGCCTACTTCAATTAGGCCTAGGCCTATCACCTATGTTCAATGTGCATAGCTCAATTATTTCAAACTTAGGTAATATTTAAATATGATTTTATTTTTGTATTACTAATTATTAAAGCTAGTAAATGTGTGCTAACATGTACAATTTTAAAAAGACAAGTTCAATAAAGACGAGTTTACTACGGTGCAATCACCTCCACAAGTCTCCCTCTTCCGGGCCGACGTTGTAGGGAGCCGGCAGGAAGAATATCGGCTCCATCTCGCGGGGGATCCCGGGGGCAGTGAAGAACAGTTCGCCCAGCACGACGCTCTCTACGCCCGCCACGTTACGCCCGCTCGCGCCCTCGCCTGTCTGCGTGGCAGCGTCCGCCCTCCCACCGCCCCCCTGTCTCCGCAGCAGAGCCACCGCCTTGCGTAGGTCCCCCTTGCATCGGTCCGCCATCCGGACGGCCTGGGACAGTTTCCGTCTGGCTTCTACCAGACGAGAGCGAAGGCTGCGCTTGTCTCGTTCCAGCTCGCTAACGTGGGCGCTCTTAGAAGCGGCCCTCTCTTTGAGCCTGCACGCTTGATGCGCCACGGCCTCCAACTCCCTCGAGAGCAACTCATTGTCGCGCTTCGTCGCCTCGAGTTCGTCGACGAGTTCGCGTAGTTCGCGGACGTGAAGCGCGATCGCCCTCTCCGTCTCCGCTTCGTGCGCGGCCGTCTCGCGCTTCACTGCATCGAGTTCGTCGGCGTGAAGCGCGAGCAATCTCTCCTTATCCGCTTCGTGTTTCTCTGCATCCCGCTTTGTCACGTCGAGCTCTTCGAGTAACTCGCGTCGTTCCTTGGAGTGAAGCGCGATCGCCCTCTCGCACTTCTCCGCCTCCCGCTTCGCGACCTGCAGCTCCGCGATCGCCCTCTTCGCCTCCCCCTCGCGATCCCCCGCATCGCGCTTCGTCCGAACCAGCTCCGCGGCAAGCGCGCGCTTCTCCTCGACGTGCTTTGCGAGTTCCTCCACCAGGTTCATGATGCGCTTCTTGTCCTCTTCGCAGAGTTCGACGATGGTCGGCTTTGTCGACACGTCTCCCTTCTCGTCGAAGTGCGCTTCGTTGCACTGACACGCTTCGTTGAGGGGGTCGCGATGTGTCCAGTGACTCTTTGCTTTGTTGTCGGACCGAGAAGAGATCGTGTCCGAAGCGTAGCTAGTCTTGGACGTGGCCGTGCTCGGTCCGCGCTTACCCGGTCCGCGCTTACTCGCCTTCGAGGCGCACATCTCAAACCGCTTCTTGAAGACACCACGACGTACCAAACTTGGGTGTGATTTCGTTTGTTTCCTTTTTAGGGTGATCAATTACTTTAGACATGTATTGACTTTCGAACACTTATTCCATATTGCGATAATTTAGAAGTATTACACTATCATCCATTGTTTTCATTTTAGCACTGTCAGCAATCATAGAGCTAAATAATAATAGATCCCCTGGTACTTGGGAAAGAGGAGTGATTCTAAAGGTCTACCTGTGAGAACTTGTCCTGCAGCGCTTGATAGATCCCCTGGTACTTGGGAAAGAGCAGATTGTTCTCGACCAGCGTCTGAAGCACGACGTAGAGACAAGTCTCGCTGTTGGAATACAACGGCTCTCGGTCGACGTGCTCGGAGATTACTGAGCCGTCAAGGGCGTTCCAGTTGACAAACGCCAGGAGGCAGCGCATGTTGCGTTCTCTCGAGGGAACGTCTCGCGAGATCCAGCGCGCCACCATGGAGAGAAGCAGCTGCTGGGGAATACTCCAGCACTGGAAGCATTAAGCAAACCATTAAGCCATGTACCAACGAGGCACCTGTCATATTTGGGCGTATGGTAAACTGTCCCCTGCCTAGGGCCTAGTCAAAGTTACATAAATAGTATGAGCATCTACCTTGCAAGGCTTAGACCTACACTTTGCACTACCGAATCACGGATTTGAGTTTAAAAGGTGCTTCAAGGTTACTTACCTTGCTGGAGAGGAAAGATTCAATCTTGTGTAATGGCAAACCAAGAAGTTCATCGCCATGAATTATTTTGTTCAAATGAATTTGAACAAACATTGTAGCAGCTTTTGATAACACTGGCATATTGTACTTTTCTGCCATATCTCTAACTGTCAAACAGTTTGTTAAATCCAAATATCTGTCTAGATATTCACCGCAGTAACCTTTTAGCTTTATGACAAGAAAATGATTAGCAAGTCTCAAAAGTTCGGATACATTGTTTTTATCAATGACGATTGACCCGGTGTAGATGTAGTTTAAGAGACACTGGAATATGTCCGAGTTCTGGCAGGTTATGGTCAATCTCTCCTTGACAGTTCGATGTGTTTTTAATATGGAATCAAAGTACGGTGAGCACGACGCAAGGATGTTGCGATGCGCTCGAAACTGTCTGTCTTTGACGTACAATGTAACATCACAGAATCTTCCCCGTTCCTTCTGGAGTTTCAGCTTATCAAGAACAACGTTTCCATGCTGATTCTCGGTGAAATTCATTGGGTTATTTGGTAGATCGGTTAAAGACATTTTCATTCAGGTTGATTGAAAAAACATAACCTCAAACTTCATTGATTTTTTGACATTTGCTCATTAAAACCTTACTCAGATATCTACACAGACACTGAGAACGCAATCAAATAGATAATATATTTACAACACCAACGCATTTTAGAAAACAGGTATATTACACGAAATTTACTGCTAATAACATGAATAATAAATTAAAATAACAAACAACAAAATTCAATCACTGAAGTGAATCACACCGCCAACTTAACACTGAACAGTAACAGGATGATTGGCCATATCGAAGTGGCAGTGAAATAATTTTGGCGGCGTTTGAAATGGAATCTAGGAGAAAGGTTATTTATTAACATTATGAAATCTAAACAGTGCGTAGCACACTAGAACTGCGGGAAGAGAGCTTCACAAAAATTGTTCAAACACAATACTGTTTTTCTTTCTATGAATGGTGCATGTTCAACAAATTAATAATTAATTAATTAATTTGGTTTGATGTACTAATCGTAATACAAGTTTGCCCTGACTGGGGATCGAGCCCAGATCATCCGGCTCTACCTACCTGTGGTGCAAATGAACTGCAGTATAGTTTGTAAATAATCATACGATGCGATTTGGAGACTACATGCGTTTACGTGAACCTGCTACTCGGATCACGAAATGTCTTACGTATACTTGATCGAATTAATTGGATCCATGTTCGTGAACGTCATCTTGTTCTGTCCGATCAGTGATCTGGTGATCCACTCTCCGACCATGGTTAGCTGGATCCAGACAGAATATTGTGGCGGCAACATTAATCAACGGCAACAAGTTTCAGACAGTACCCGAGTACTGTGAAAACACTTGTCACGAGGGAATGAAATAAGAGATGTTACAATGAGTAATACGTGACCAGGTTTGGAGGCGTGACTGAGATTAATGAGCCGCAACATAACTCTCCCAGTAATGCATCCATTCGTGAACCCCCCCGGATCGAGTTAATCCATCACGTGGTTACGATGGATCCAGTTAACTCGATTGAGTAGCATGGATCAGGTTCGCATAAGCAGCTAGACAAAGGGGTTAGATCTATACAACATTGAATAAATAGTTAGATATCTTCAGGAAGAAAGAAGGAACAATAAGGTTACAATATGCAATAGCATGGGGTAATATAAATAAGCAATCTTCATAGGATTGATCACTTTTATTTGCCACCATCAGTTTTGGCCAATAACTAGTCTGAGTCAGCTGACTCACTGCTGCTGAATCGCTGACTCGTATCACACATTTGAGTTATGTTTCATGATTCACTTCGTTTGTATACAAAAATAAACAAATGAATATATTCCGAGCAATAGGGAATACTATACACTCTTCTACGGGCTTGTAAGCCATGATCTCTATGAGCTTTATATTCAGTTACATCGAGTACGTAAGTAACTGGGACCAACAGTAGTTCGGATAACGGACAACTCGTTAGATACGGACTTCCGTTTGAGCACACATCAGCACGGGCTTAGGCATAACATAATAACGTCTTGAGACACAATGAGTTTGGATAATGTTATGTTGTCTTGTTGTGTTATGTTCATCACTTTCTGTTATTATGGATGCTGAATTGCGCTTGGATAACGTTGGCGTGGTAAATTGAGGTATTGCTGTACATATCTATTTTACACAGTGGAAAGTGAGCAGTCTACCCTATTGCTTGCGTCGTCAATAACTTTCATCATCTGGTACATATCTACATACTTCATGCAAAGTGTAATAAATAATATAGACTTCTTGGTCAATCGATAAGGTATCATTCATACGTAAAAAAAAATAAACTTCCAGCGTTTAAATGTACACACATAATAATTGATCCTCCTCAATCATCCGCTGCAACAACTTAAAATACAATTCCAACTGGAGTAAAGAGATGAAAGGTTTCAAAAACAATCTCAAACAGTCAAAACTTACAAAAATGTATACACTGATCAATACAGAGTACAGTATGTACAAACGTTACAAAATAATCTCAAACAGTCAAAACTTACAAAAATGTATACACTGATCAATACAGAGTACAGTATGTACAAACGTTACAAAATAATCTCAAACAGTCAAAACTTACAAAAATGTATACACTGATCAATACAGAGTACAGTATGTACAAACGTTACAAAATAATCTCAAACAGTCAAAACTTACAAAAATGTATACACTGATCAATACAGAGTACAGTATGTACAAACGTTACAAAATAATCTCAAACAGTCAAAACTTACAAAAATGTATACACTGATCAATACAGAGTACAGTATGTACAAACGTTACAAAATAATCTCAAACAGTCAAAACTTACAAAAATGTATACACTGATCAATACAGAGTACAGTATGTATATACATACACAGGTTGTAGGCCTTACCAAAACTACATACAAAAATAGGTAGTCATTCAGTAGAAAACGACAAATCAAAGATAGAATAAGGAATGCAGTACAAACTTTAATGTTGCGTATGTTTCTGTCGTCAGGTGTCGTGCGCATGCGCAAGAGTGCGTGTCACATAACGTCTTGTTCCACGTTCTCGTAGTTGTGGGTTTGTCTCGCTTTTCCACATCTCGATTCATTCCTCTTCTTCTAACATAAATCACTGGAAAGACTACGGGTGATTGAGAGCTTCGTTACAAGCTCAACATCGCAGTCTCTGAGATTGAGAGCTTCATTATAAGCTCAACGTCTCAGTCTCTGAGATTGAGAGCGTAGTGAATGTCGTTGCAGTCGGCGTTGAGCATTATCTTCTGTTTGATGTCCACGCGCGAGTGTTCGGCCAGAATCAGGCGGAGACTCACGAGACGGGAGCAGATGTGGAGCATCTCCTTCGCCGACGGTATCTTCACCCCTGCAACAACAACAACAACTTGGTTACTGGAGCAGTCCAAGTACATCATAGCAATCTGTAGGCATGCATAGATGTCCCTCACTAAGTTAAGGAATCTCCAAATTGTTAACGGCTTTGAAAAATAACAAGTACAAAACTTATTTTATTTGCCTAGATTACAAATGAACAGGCAATATTACAACAATAGTAGTTTCACATCACAACGCCCAGGACGTAAAGGTATCGTAGCCCAAAGTGTCAGTCTCACCGTCGGCGATTGCTAGTGTGTACATATTGTGATGAACACGTTTGAAGTCGCACTGGTCGTCGCCACATTGCTCAACGGAGGTCGCTACGGCTCTGAGGAACAACTTCTCTATCAGGCTCAGACTCCTGTAACAAACAGCTCGGTGAGAAGAGAACACACTGCTCAACGGAGGTCGCTACGGCTCTGAGGAACAGCTTCTCCATCAGGCTCAGACTCCTGTAACAAACAGCTCGGTGAGAAGAGAACACACTGCTCAACGGAGGTCGCTACGGCTCTGAGGAACAGCTTCTCCATCAGGCTCAGACTCCTGTAACAAACAGCTCGGTGAGAAGAGAACACACTGCTCAACGGAGGTCGCTACGGCTCTGAGGAACAGCTTCTTCATCAGGCTCAGACTCCTGTAACAAACAGCTCGGTGAGAAGAGAACACATTGCTCAACGGAGGTCGCTACGGCTCTGAGGAACAGCTTCTCCATCAGGCTCAGACTCCTGTAACAAACAGCTCGGTGAGAAGAGAACACATTGCTCAACGGAGGTCGCTACGGCTCTGAGGAACAGCTTCTCCATCAGGCTCAGACTCCTGTAACAAACAGCTCGGTGAGAAGAGAACACACTGCTCAACGGAGGTCGCTACGGCTCTGAGGAACAGCTTCTCCATCAGGCTCAGACTCCTGTAACAAACAGCTCGGTGAGAAGAGAACACACTGCTCAACGGAGGTCGCTACGGCTCTGAGGAACAACTTCTCTATCAGGCTCAGACTCCTGTAACAAACAGCTCGGTGAGAAGAGAACACACTGCTCAACGGAGGTCGCTACGGCTCTGAGGAACAGCTTCTCCATCAGGCTCAGACTCCTGTAACAAACAGCTCGGTGAGAAGAGAACACACTGCTCAACGGAGGTCGCTACGGCTCTGAGGAACAGCTTCTTCATCAGGCTCAGACTCCTGTAACAAACAGCTCGGTGAGAAGAGAACACATTGCTCAACGGAGGTCGCTACGGCTCTGAGGAACAGCTTCTCCATCAGGCTCAGACTCCTGTAACAAACAGCTCGGTGAGAAGAGAACACATTGCTCAACGGAGGTCGCTACGGCTCTGAGGAACAGCTTCTCCATCAGGCTCAGACTCCTGTAACAAACAGCTCGGTGAGAAGAGAACACACTGCTCAACGGAGGTCGCTACGGCTCTGAGGAACAGCTTCTCCATCAGGCTCAGACTCCTGTAACAAACAGCTCGGTGAGAAGAGAACACACTGCTCAACGGAGGTCGCTACGGCTCTGAGGAACAGCTTCTCCATCAGGCTCAGACTCCTGTAACAAACAGCTCGGTGAGAAGAGAACACATTGCTCAACGGAGGTCGCTACGGCTCTGAGGAACAGCTTCTCTATCAGGCTCAGACTCCTGTAACAAACAGCTCGGTTAGAAGAGATCACATTGCTCAACGGAGGTCGCTACGGCTCTCAGGAACAGCTTCTCCATCAGGCTCAGACTCCTGTAACAAACAGCTCGGTGAGAAGAGAACACACTGCTCAACGGAGGTCGCTACGGCTCTCAGGAACAGCTTCTCCATCAGGCTCAGACTCCTGTAACAAACAGCTCGGTGAGAAGAGAACACACTCGGCCCGGGCCTGGCGACAAACAACTCGGTCAGAAGAGAACACATTTGATTCAGATCCTTGGGATGGTGAAGAGAAATTATTGGCAGGAATAGAAGTTTATTTATTCATACTTTTATATCTACTTTTTATAGATATACATAAGCATTATTCTATCTATACTAAGGCCCTCTTAGCAGTACATACCTGTATCACGTATGGATGTGAGGATGTAATGCCAGTATTCTATCTATACTAAGGCCCTCTTAGCAGTACATACCTGTGTCATATAAGGATGTGAGGATGTAATGCCAATGCAACGTATGGTTGGAAATAGCACCAATCAATGATCGATCTTATGGAAGACAATGGCGACGGTTACACTTTCCCTACTCGGAGAAATTGAGTAGGGGAACAATATTCACACAGCAATACACAGATAGTTCAGTCCAAGTTGTGCGCATGATAAACATACGCACGTTTATTAGCATACAAGGAAGTACACAATAAAACTGAGTCAAACTGAATTATATTTGATGCATACAAAAATGTTTGTAAGTTCTTCCACAGTAAAATAACAGATTCTTAGAACCAAAATGTAGAATATTGAAGAATAGCACAATTCTATTTTGTATTAAACACTCCATACTTCTTAGCCTTTAGAAATTATCAAGGCGACACATTTCATAACCAAGACTTCGCATTAATTAAAACATTGGTCCATGACTTTCAAGTTGATATTTATCAACAACCTGCAGAGCCTACAAGCATCATAAAATAACAATCAAAAAGTTACAGTTGTAGACTCGCTCACTGAATTAAGATGAGACCATGTGCACATTGCACACAGCTATTCACACTGTTGCAAACAAGCACTGTGACTTTTTCAGTAGTAACTTCATACAAGTGGATACTAAATCCACTTTTGACTGTGAATTTCTACACATATTGCTTTTTAAAGCTACAACTTGGAGAAGGTGGACGATATTGACGTAAGTATTCCCTCAAAACTGTTGCTACAGCATTAGTTATGCAGTGATTAAAATAGGTACACTAACTAGTAACACACTAAATAAAAGAAATAACATGTGGCTAGACATTACTCAGCTATTAAGCTAAAATGTTATGTAATAAAACACACAACTCGGTTTGGTTGGGTGTTGTTTTCCAGCCTTGTCTGGAAAACAACACCCAACCAAACCGAGTAACTACGGTACGGTAGTACGGTATATGACATCATACTGGCTGCTGTGATGTCAAAGGTGTGGGGGTCACGGTATATGACATCATACTGGCTGCTGTGATGTCAAAGGTGTGGGGGTCACGGTATATGACATCATACTGCCTGCTGTGATGTCAAAGGTGTGGGGGTCACGGTATATGACATCATACTGGCTGCTGTGATGTCAAAGGTGTGGGGGTCACGGTATATGACATCATACTGGCTGCTGTGATGTCAAAGGTGTGGGGGTCACGGTATATGACATCATACTGGCTGCTGTGATGTCAAAGGTGTGGGGGGTCGCGGTATATGACATCATACTGGCTGCTGTGATGTCAAAGGTGTGGGGGTCGCGGTATATGACATCATACTGCCTGCTGTGATGTCAAAGGTGTGGGGGTCGCGGTATATGACATCATACTGGCTGCTGTGATGTCAAAGGTGTGGGGGTCACGGTATATGACATCATACTGGCTGCTGTGATGTCAAAGGTGTGGGGGTCACGGTATATGACATCATACTGGCTGCTGTGATGTCAAAGGTGTGGGGGTCGCGGTATATGACATCATACTGGCTGCTGTGATGTCAAAGGTGTGGGGGTCACGGTATATGACATCATACTGCCTGCTGTGATGTCAAAGGTGTGGGGGTCACGGTATATGACATCATACTGCCTGCTGTGATGTCAAAGGTGTGGGGGTCACGGTATATGACATCATACTGCCTGCTGTGATGTCAAAGGTGTGGGGGTCACGGTATATGACATCATACTGGCTGCTGTGATGTCAAAGGTGTGGGGGTCACGGTATATGACATCATACTGGCTGCTGTGATGTCAAAGGTGTGGGGGTCGCGGTATATGACATCATACTGCCTGCTGTGATGTCAAAGGTGTGGGGGTCGCGGTATATGACATCATACTGGCTGCTGTGATGTCAAAGGTGTGGGGGTCACGGTATATGACATCATACTGCCTGCTGTGATGTCAAAGGTGTGGGGGTCACGGTATATGACATCATACTGGCTGCTGTGATGTCAAAGGTGTGGGGGTCGCGGTATATGACATCATACTGGCTGCTGTGATGTCAAAGGTGTGGGGGTCACGGTATATGACATCATACTGCCTGCTGTGATGTCAAAGGTGTGGGGGTCACGGTATATGACATCATACTGCCTGCTGTGATGTCAAAGGTGTGGGGGTCGCGGTATATGGCATCATACTGGCTGCTGTGATGTCAGTGTCTCACCTTATGGCCTGTATGGTGGACGAGGACGTCATCTCATCCATCACAGTCTCCACGTGTTTTATCAAGACCAGGACGCTCTCCCCCGCCTTGCGAGGCCCCTTCTTGGGCGTTCCGGTCCGGGCGTTGTCCTCGCTCTCGGCGATCTCCGTCGCCCGGCGACAGATGTCCAGCGCTCGCCGAGCGTCACCCGAGATGGAGGCCACCTTCCTGTACACATCAATCATCTGGCGTTAACGACAGACTCGGCAGCTAGTTGGAGGACAGTGACGAGTAGGAGGGCGAGTAATATGACAGACTCGGCAACTAGTTGGAGGACAGTGACGAGTAGGAGGGCGAGTAATATGACAGACTCGGCAACTAGTTGGAGGACAGTGACGAGTAGGAGGGCGAGTAATATGACAGACTCGGCAACTAGTTGGAGGACAGTGACGAGTAGGAGGGCGAGTAATATGACAGACTCGGCAACTAGTTGGAGGACAGTGACGAGTAGGATGGCGAGTAATATGACAGACTCGGCAACTAGTTGGAGGACAGTGACGAGTAGGAGGGCGAGTAATATGACAGACTCGGCAACTAGTTGGAGGACAGTGACGAGTAGGAGGGTGAGTAATATGACAGACTCGGCAACTAGTTGGAGGACAGTGACGAGTAGGAGGGCGAGTAATATGACAGACTCGGCAACTAGTTGGAGGACAGTGACGAGTAGGATGGCGAGTAATATGACAGACTCGGCAACTAGTTGGAGGACAGTGACGAGTAGGAGGGCGAGTAATATGACAGACTCGGCAACTAGTTGGAGGACAGTGACGAGTAGGAGGGCGAGTAATATGACAGACTCGGCAACTAGTTGGAGGACAGTGACGAGTAGGAGGGCGAGTAATATGCTTAATATTCAAAGGTGTTAGAGCGAGGACCTTCTTTTGTTGCCTCTTTCGACTGGCAGAGTCACCCTGGACCAAATTCTACCCTGGGCCCAGACAGTCTTGTGACAGACAGACAGACAGACAGACAGACAGACAGACAGACAGACAGACAGACAGACAGACAGTCTTGTGGAGCCATTCATTAATTTAACATTTGTATTTGTTACTGTTTCCCTCGTGTCCTTGATAAATCAGTTTTATAACTGAATACGATCGACATTAAAGAAATAAATAGTTTCCAACAAAAAAACATGGCTGTACACAGAGCAATAAGCGACACAATTTTTACACATAACCATTTTTGCCATAACAACAGGTAAAAAAACAAATTCTATGACTATGAATAGATGCATCTTGTAGTTACCTCGCTACCAGCTGTACGGCATCGACATCGAAAGCCTCGAGGCCGGAGAGACGAGCGGCAACGATCTCTTGGAGCTGCCTGAAGTTGTATGGCTTGAACGTCAGTCGCGTCAGACCCTGGGCAGACAAGATAAGAGGACGTGAGATGGCCTTCTACTCGATGCTACGTTTTAGTGACGCGTTCAGTCATCAAAGGATGCAAAAGATTGAAATTACAGTATTGGGATGTGCGAGCTAAGGTTTCTTGTGTCGAGCAAGATGAATTAGAATTTGCCCGACTTTTAACGACCTTGGTCGCCAGATTGGATGGAGACAAGAAAATAAAAATGCAAGGTGAATTGAATCTCAAGAGTTTGGTCACTAGGTGGTAAGCGCTGTCACACGGACTTACGAGTCTGCTGGTGACTCTTCCCTTGAGCATCGTCTCTGGTAGATCCATCGTGTTGGCGATGGTGACCACGACCAATAGCGAGCCGGCTTTGGAGGGCCAGTCCAACAGGTTGTAGACGACGTCTTGGCGTTTGTTGCAGATCAGGTCCAGCTAGACAAGGACACAGCAGAGTTAGCGGAGACAGCTGGACCAACCTCTACGTTAACTAATACATCAGGTCCAGCTAGACAAGAACACAGCACAGAGTTAGCGGAGACAGCCCACCGACCTCTACGTTCACTAATACATCAGGACACTTTTGTACAATAGAGTCCTCTAAAATAAAACTGGGTTAAATCACGTGGATGTAATAGTAAAGCTCTAGTAAAAAGGTTTACGTATTTCTGCGCACGTTTCAATTCAAGTTTGAACGTAATTTGAACTGTGATTTTTACCATCCCTTGAAGGTGGTTGAAGCCAGCCAGCTTACCTCAATACAAGCATATAAACACATCCAGCTTACCTCAATACAAGCGTACACACAGCCAGCTTACCTCAATACAAGCGTACACACAGCCAGCTTACCTCAATACAAGCGTACACACAGCCAGCTTACCTCAATACAAGCATATACACACAGCCAGCTTACCTCAATACAAGCATATACACACATCCAGCTTACCTCAATACAAGCGTACACACAGCCAGCTTACCTCGTCTACAACGAGCAGCGTCGTCTTCTTCTGCTTTGTCTGAGTGAATCTCTTCTCCAGCGTTCGCAACGCCTGATCCGCCGTCAGCTTCTCATTGGTCAGCGCTGCCAGGATCTGAACGTAGGCCTGCCGGGGCTCCGTCATCTTCATGCCGTTTATCTCGACGTACTGCAACACATTAGCAGGTTGTTTTGTTACACAGGCAAGAGTTCCACACACAAAGAAGCACATGATGACACCTTTTGGCATTGCTATGTCCAATAAATAATAACATCGGCCACATTCAAGACAGTTCTCTGTTTTAATCGCCAGGTTATTAATGAGATCCTTGTCGACAATGTGTAACCAACAATCCCACAGCACAGACTTCAACCTTAAACATGTTGCGTGGCAACAACTATAATCCCAAATTAAATTCTCATCCAATGTATTTTTATAATTTTATTTATTTAGCCCTCGACTGTATTTCCATCTTCCCGATACGCTGCGGAGTAGCCGACACAGGAACATGGGCTGGTTCGTGGACGAGCTGACGAACCTACAGGTACGTAATTGACGGTAAGCACAATTGACGGTAAGCACAATTGACGGTAAGCACGATTGACGGTAAGCACAATTGACGGTAAGCACAATTGACGGTAAGCACAATTGACGGTAAGCATAATTGACGGTAAGCACGATTGACGGTAAGCACAATTGACGGTAAGCATAATTGACGGTTCGCATAATAGACGGGTCTAATTCTGCTACAGAGTAGGTCGGGTGGCCTAGCGGTTGAGATAACTGCACAGCTAGACTCAATGGGTTTGTGTGTTTGTACATGGAAGTCTGTAAGACAGACAGACAGTTACGGACTTAAAACCACGCTACTGGTCGTAGAGTTTTCAGGTGGCGGCTGACAATGTATGCACGGGCGCTACCCTTATCATTATTGCCCAATCAAGGGTAGATTCCCACTGTTCCGAAGCCGGCTCCAAAATGCACCACGGTAACGAGCTTGTTCTGTCTCGTCAGTTGGTCGAGTACTTTGTGTCTGCCAACATCTGGCGCCTTCTCACGGGCGCGTGCGTCTTCCTGGCCTTGTATTGCTACACCGGCTCCGACGCTCACAGTACCAGGCCGGTCTGTCGCAGCAAGGCCGACCTAGACGGTCCACCGGCCTCCAAACACAAGCCAGACGCTGTTGTCGCCACGCCAGACCCAGACGAGCAGTGAGTATCAACCTGACAAAACTAACAACTGCTTATTGACGTTCCATCTATTACCGGGAGATGTACAGACTTATAGCGTTTACGGAAGTTATGATGCGCTCAATTAAGAAACAGACTTGAAGAGGCAAGAACATTCTTAATTTGCTTGTCATAATAAGGAAAAATAAAAGTAGGTGTGTTGAAAGTAACTGCACTGTTTAGGCTGGAATCCAGAACCAAACAGCTTAGCAGGAATAAGACTGGATTAGTATGAAGTAACATATACAGTACAAAAACACACTGTTCCAGTTTATTTATGTTATATAGGCCTACTTTTTTATTATTCTTGTTATTAAGTTTGTTTCCGTGTTGTACCAAACAGTCATCTACAATGTAATCCGTTGGTCACAGTCGTCACCGAACAATACCGTTTAGACGCGCATTACGACGTAACAACGCGGGCAGGCTGGACAAGTAAGTAGAGTGAAACAAGGTTCAATCTAACGTAACCGATGGGTTCCAGATGTCAGCAGCACCAACACGCTGTCAAGATGGTTTTCAACGGCCCCATCCACGTAGTCATGCCTGCCAACCTCGGAAAGATGTTTGACGATTGGGATTTTGAACACCAGGACTGCAGAAGCGACTTGTTTTAGACCCGAGGCAAAATTCAGCGAGTACACATAATGATACATTATTTATAACGGGGCGATTTCGACCGCGCCGGTATTTCTGCGTCGCCCGCAGACGACAGGTGGGGATAATATACTTGCGCTTTATTGTCTATGTAATAAACTTGTGACGAAAGTGAAGGAAGTCCGTCTGTACTGGTTAACCAGATCTAGCATGATGGCCAAATGTGGACCAAGATACAGACAATAAAATACAATACAATACAACAGTGCAAATATATACCGGTACACAAATAGTACACCACTCATTCCGATAATATATAATAAAGCTAACAAACAGTTGCAGAGAGTAACTGATAAATGGTCACTCAAAATAGACTAGATCTGCATTCTGGTGGCGAACTATTATAAGGAAGACTTTAGCTGCTAATCGTTCAATCTTATTCTTACACTATTAATGACGCTGTACGGAGGATGCTTAGCGGCGCTACCTACGCGTTAGTTTGTCCTCAATGAAAGGCAAGTAGAAAGACTTCACGGTTCGAATGTATGTCGGGTATTAGCTGTGTGTTTGGTTCCAGCCCGACGGTGCGACCCAGCGCGATAAGGATCAACTTCCACGACCGAGTAACGATCTTTGTCCACCCGGGGGCGGAGGGGTTCCAAGACGGACCGGACTTCTGGTCGTGGGTCCAAGACTACGAGCAGGGCTGGAGCCCCCCTCCCCCCTCGTCCTCAGAAACGAGCTTCAAGTCTTAAACATGTACTACTTGCAACAATGCTGGAGCCCCCCTCCCCCCTCGTCATCCGACACGAGCTTCAAGTCTTAAACATGTACTACTTGCAACAATGCTGGAGCCCCCCTCGTCCTCAGACACGAGCTTCAAGTCTTAAACATGTACTACTTGCAACAATGCTGGAGCCCCCCTCCCCCCTCGTCCTCAGACACGAGCTTCAAGTCTTAAACATGTACTACTTGCAACAATGCTGGAGCCCCCCTCCCCCCTCGTCCTCAGACACGAGCTTCAAGTCTTAAACATGTACTACTTGCAACAATGCTGGAGCCCCCCTCCCCCCTCGTCCTCAGACACGAGCTTCAAGTCTTAAACATGTACTACTTGCAACAATGCTGGGGCCCCCCGCCCCCTTCGTCATCCAACACGAGCTTCAAGTCTTAAACATGTACTACTTGCAACAATGCTGGAGCCCCCCTCGTCATCCAACACGAGCTTCAAGTCTTAAACATGTACTACTTGCAACAATGCTGGAGCCCCCCTCATCATCCAACACGAGCTTCAAGTCTTAAACATGTACTACTTGCAACAATGCTGGAGCCCCCCTCGTCATCCAACACGAGCTTCAAGTCTTAAACATGTACTACTTGCAACAATGCTGGAGCCCCCCTCCCCCCTCGTCATCCAACACGAGCTTCAAGTCTTAAACATGTACTACTTGCAACAATGCTGGAGCCCCCCTCGTCATCCAACACGAGCTTCAAGTCTTAAACATGTACTACTTGCAACAATGCTGGAGCCCCCCTCCCCCCTCGTCCTCAGACACGAGCTTCAAGTCTTAAACATGTACTACTTGCAACAATGCTGGAGCCCCCCTCGTCATCCAACACGAGCTTCAAGTCTTACACATGTACTACTTGCAACAATGCTGGAGCCCCCCTCGTCATCCAACACGAGCTTCAAGTCTTAAACATGTACTACTTGCAACAATGCTGGAGCCCCCCTCCCCCCTCGTCATCCAACAGGAGCTTCAAGTCTTAAACATGTACTACTTGCAACAATGCTGGAGCCCCCCTCCCCCCTCGTCCTCAGACACGAGCTTCAAGTCTTAAACATGTACTACTTGCAACAATGCTGGAGCCCCTCCCCCCTCGTCCTCAGACACGAGCTTCAAGTCTTAAACATGTACTACTTGCAACAATGCTGGAGCCCCCCTCCCCCCTCGTCCTCAGACACGAGCTTCAAGTCTTTAACATGTACTACTTGCAACAATGCTGGAGCCCCTCCCCCCTCGTCCTCAGACACGAGCTTCAAGTCTTAAACATGTACTACTTGCAACAATGCTGCAGCCCCTCGTCATCCAACACGAGCTTCAATTCTTAAACATGTACTACTTGCAACAATGCTGGAGCCCCCCTCGTCGTCAGACACGAGCTTCAAGTCTTAAACATGTACTACTTGCAACAATGCTGGAGCCCCCCTCGTCATCCAACACGAGCTTCAAGTCTTAAACATGTACTACTTGCAACAATGCTGGAGCCCCCCTCGTCATCCAACACGAGCTTCAAGTCTTAACCATGTACTACTTGCAACAATGCTGGAGCCCCCCTCATCATCCAACACGAGCTTCAAGTCTTAAACATGAACTACTTGCAACAATGCTGGAGCCCCCCTCGTCATCCAACACGAGCTTCAAGTCTAAAACATGTACTACTTGCAACAATGCTGGAGCCCCCCTCGTCATCCAACACGAGCTTCAAGTCTTAAACATGTACTACTTGCAACAATGCTGGAGCCCCCCGCCCCCCTCGTCATCCAACACGAGCTTCAAGTCTTAAACATGTACTACTTGCAACAATGCTGGAGCCCCCCTCATCATCCAACACGAGCTTCAAGTCTTAAACATGTACTACTTGCAACAATGCTGGAGCCCCCCTCGTCATCCAACACGAGCTTCAAGTCTTAAACATGTACTACTTGCAACAATGCTGGAGCCCCCCTCCCCCCTCGTCATCCAACACGAGCTTCAAGTCTTACACATGTACTACTTGCAACAATGCTGGAGCCCCCCTCGTCATCCAACACGAGCTTCAAGTCTTAAACATGAACTACTTGCAACAATGCTGGAGCCCCCCTCGTCATCCAACACGAGCTTCAAGTCTTAAACATGTACTACTTGCAACAATGCTGGAGCCCTTCTCGTCATCCAACACGAGCTTCAAGTCTTAAACATGTACTACTTGCAACAATGCTGGAGCCCCCCTCGTCATCCAACACGAGCTTCAAGTCTTAAACATGAACTACTTGCAACAATGCTGGAGCCCCCCTCATCATCCAACACGAGCTTCAAGTCTTAAACATGTACTACTTGCAACAATGCTGGAGCCCCCCTCGTCATCCAACACGAGCTTCAAGTCTTAAACATGAACTACTTGCAACAATGCTGGAGCCCCCCTCGTCATCCAACACGAGCTTCAAGTCTTAAACATGTACTACTTGCAACAATGCTGGAGCCCCCCTCGTCATCCAACACGAGCTTCAAGTCTTAAACATGTACTACTTGCAACAATGCTGGAGCCCCCCTCATCATCCAACACGAGCTTCAAGTCTTAAACATGTACTACTTGCAACAATGCTGGAGCCCCCCTCGTCATCCAACACGAGCTTCAAGTCTTAAACATGTACTACTTGCAGCAATGCTGGAGCCCCTCTCCCCTCGTCATCCAACACGAGCTTCAAGTCTTAAACATGTACTACTTGCAACAATGCTGGAGCCCCCCTCATCATCCAACACAAGCTTCAAGTCTTAAACATGAACTACTTGCAACAATGCTGGAGCCCCCCTCGTCATCCAACACGAGCTTCAAGTCTTAAACATGTACTACTTGCAACAATGCTGGAGCCCCCCTCCCCCCTCGTCATCCAACACGAGCTTCAAGTCTTAAACATGTACTACTTGCAACAATGCTGGAGCCCCCCTCCCCCCTCGTCATCCGACACGAGCTTCAAGTCTTAAACATGTACTACTTGCCACAATGCTGGAGCCCCCCTCGTCCTCCAACACGAGCTTCAAGTCTTAAACATGTACTACTTGCAACAATGCTGGGGCCCCCCTCGTCATCCAACACGAGCTTCAAGTCTTAAACATGTACTACTTGCAACAATGCTGGGGCCCCCTGCCCCCCTCGTCATCCGACACGAGCTTCAAGTCTTAAACATGTACTACTTGCAACAATGCTGGGGCCCCCCGCCCCCTTCGTCCTCCAACACGAGCTTCAAGTCTTAAACATGTACTACTTGCAACAATGCTGGGGCCCCCCGCCCCCTTCGTCATCTAACACGAGCTTCAAGTCTTAAACATGTACTACTTGCAACAATGCTGGTGCCCCCCTCGTCATCCAACACGAGCTTCAAGTCTTAAACATGTACTACTTGCAACAATGCTGGAGCCCCCCTCGTCCTCAGACACGAGCTTCAAGTCTTAAACATGTACTACTTGCAACAATGTTGGAGCCCCCCTCCCCCCTCGTCCTCAGACACGAGCTTCAAGTCTTAAACATGTACTACTTGCAACAATGCTGGGGCCCCCCTCGTCATCCAACACGAGCTTCAAGTCTTAAACATGTACTACTTGCAACAATGCTGGGGCCCCCCTCGTCATCCAACACGAGCTTCAAGTCTTAAACATGTACTACTTGCAACAATGCTGGAGCCCCCCTCGTCATCCAACACGAGCTTCAAGTCTTAAACATGTACTACTTGCAACAATGCTGGAGCCCCCCTCATCATCCAACACGAGCTTCAAGTCTTAAACATGTACTACTTGCAACAATGCTGGAGCCCCCCTCATCATCCAACACGAGCTTCAAGTCTTAAACATGTACTACTTGCAACAATGCTGGAGCCCCCCTCGTCCTCCGACACGAGCTTCAAGTCTTAAACATGTACTACTTGCAACAATGCTGGAGCCCCCCTCGTCCTCCGACACGAGCTTCAAGTCTTAAACATGTACTACTTGCAACAATGCTGGAGCCCCCCTCCCCCCTCGTCATCCAACACGAGCTTCAAGTCTTAAACATGTACTACTTGCAACAATGCTGGAGCCCCCCTCGTCATCCAACACGAGCTTCAAGTCTTAAACATGTACTACTTGCAACAATGCTGGAGCCCCCCTCGTCATCCAACACGAGCTTCAAGTCTTAAACATGTACTACTTGCAACAATGCTGGAGCCCCCCTCGTCATCCAACACGAGCTTCAAGTCTTAAACATGTACTACTTGCAACAATGCTGGAGCCCCTCTCCCCCCTCGTCATCCAACACGAGCTTCAAGTCTTAAACATGTACTACTTGCCACAATGCTGGAGCCCCCCTCGCCATCCAACACGAGCTTCAAGTCTTTAACATGTACTACTTGCAACAATGCTGGAGCCCCCCTCGTCATCCAACACGAGCTTCAAGTCTTAAACATGTACTACTTGCAACAATGCTGGAGCCCCCCACCCCCTCGTCATCCAACACGAGCTTCAAGTCTTAAACATGTACTACTTGCAACAATGCTGGAGCCCCCCTCGTCCTCAGACACGAGCTTCAAGTCTTAAACATGTACTACTTGCAACAATGCTGGAGCCCCCCTCGTCATCCAACACGAGCTTCAAGTCTTAAACATGTACTACTTGCAACAATGCTGGAGCCCCCCTCATCATCCAACACGAGCTTCAAGTCTTAAACATGTACTACTTGCAACAATGCTGGAGCCCCTCCCCCCTCGTCATCCAACACGAGCTTCAAGTCTTAAACATGTACTACTTGCAACAATGCTGAAAATACACTTTTCAACTACCTCTTGCCTGCTTTTTCCCCTAACTATTCAATTTATAAGGTGCAAAGATTAAACGCGCACACACAGATCTCGTCTGTCAATGTTGCAGGAATGCTACTGCATCAACTACACCGGTATCTGTCAATGTTGCAGGAATGCTACTCCGTCAACTACGCCCGTATCTGTCAATGTTGCAGGAATGCTACTCCGTCAACTACGCCCGTATCTCTGTCATTTTTGCAGGAATGCAACTGCATCAACTACGCCCGTATCTCTGTCATTGTTGCAGGAATGCTACTCCGTCAACTACCCCCGTATCTCTGTCAATGTTGCAGGAATACTACTCCGTCAACTACGCCCGTATCTCCGTCAATGTTGCAGGAATGCTACTGCATCAACTACGCCCATATCTCTGTCATTGTTGCAGGAATGCTACACCGTCAAAAACGCCCGTATCTCTGTCAATGTAGCAGCAATGCTACTCCGTCAACTATGCCCGTATCTCTGTCAATGTTGCAGGAATGCTACTCCGTCAACAACGCCCGTATCTCTGTCAATGTTGCAGGAATGCTACTCCGTCAACTACGCCCGTAACTCTGTCAATGTTGCAGGAATGCTACTCCGTCAACTACGCCCGTATCTCTGTCAATGTTGCCGGAATGCTACTCCGTCAACTACGCCCATATCTCTGTCAATGTTGCCGGAATGCTACTCCGTCAACTACGCCCGTACCTCTGTCAATGTTGCAGGAATGCTACTCCGTCAATCAAGCCCGTATCTCTGTCAATGTTGCAGGAATGCTACTCCGTCAATCAAGCCCGTATCTCTGTCAATGTTGCAGGAATGCTACTCCGTCAACTACGCCCGTATCTCTGTCAATGTTGCAGGAATGCTACTCCGTCAATCAAGCCCGTATCTCTGTCAATGTTGCAGGAATGCTACTCCGTCAATCAAGTGCGTATCTCTGTCAATGTTGCAGGAATGCTACTCCGTCAACTACGCCCGTATCTCTGTTAATGTTGCAGGAATGCTACTCCGTCAATCAAGCCCATATCTCTGTCAATGTTGCAGGAATGCTACTCCGTCAATCAAGCCCGTATCTCTGTCAATGTTGCAGGAATGCTACTCCATCAACTACGCCCGTATCTTTGCGCTGGCTGTCGTGATGCTCGCGTACTGGAACCGGCGCGAGATGGGCGTCTACTTCCGGGCGTTCTTTGTCGCGCTGGCGTTCTGGTTCCGCACGGACGTTCTGACGCACCTGATGGCGATCACTACGGCAGCGCTCAGAGGTCGCGTCACGGAGATTGTCGTGACCTACAAGGAGGGGGAGGGGGAGAGGGAGGGGGTCAAGACACACTTTGCGCCGGCAGTCAAGAGGGGGCGGCCCAGGTGAGATACCGTGCGTGAAGGAGAGTCTAAAGCGCCGTTCACAAGCAGTAGTGAGGCGTAAGCCGTGCAAGGTTTATGGAGTAAGGCGTAAGAAATGTCTTATGACTTAGGGCCTACACCTTAAAGGCCGGTTTATGATTGACGGAAACGGAATTGGAAACGTGATTGTGAATGTTGGTAGATAGCTAACACGGCGGAGCGTTTATGATTGGCGGGTTGCCAACGCGAGACGGCAATGCGATCGGTAAAGTTCGCCAAGTCCCAACTATGGCGTTCACGTTGCCGTCTCGCACGCGCATGTGCATGCGCAGAGTAAACAAACATAGACGACACCAAACCAACCAATCACAAAGGCAGCTGACAGCAACAACAACAAGCCGAGCATGGTCGACTTCAGCCGAATAGACCCGAACATATTCCGAGTACCAGTTAATCGTAAACGCTTATTTCACGTCTTCAGAACACACTTCCAACCACGATTCCGTTTACGTCAATCATAAACCAGGCTTAAGCCTTGATCTGACTGTGAATGGCACTTGAGCTATTAAAACCGTACAACATCACAGGTTAAAGAACAAATAATAATAATAAAGGACGATACGTAATATAAAAAAAGTGGTGTTTAACTGACATTTACATAGTTTCATATGAATTAGAAACTAGATCTATTAATACAATTTCAAATAGGCCTATTGCAATCATTCATTATGGTTGTGATTTTGGAAACCAATTAGGCCCAAACACTTAACTAACCCTATGACAACCCAGATCCAGCATGATGGCATAATAGCCAAATGTGGGCATTTGAGAAGAAGATGATTGCAACAGGTTGAGATTTTGTTAATCTTGTTTTAAGTAGAACTTTATGACATTAAATGTTTGTAAATCTATTTATTGAAACCTTAAATTTTCCACGGTTTTAACGGCCTAGGCTACCCTTCCTCGACACAGTGTTTATCATCGCGCATAGAAAGACGCTCATCTGATCTACTCGATGGTTTCCCCGCAGCGACCCGGCCAGACACTTCACGTTCCACCAGGCCGCCAACAACGGGGGCGCGCTCGGGCCGAGCTTACGGCCGCCGCCACGGAGCAGCACCGAGCCGCTCGTAAGGCGGACGAGGAACGGGACCATCTACGGCGTGTTCTGACCTCCGGCCCGCGCCGTCGCAGAGCCAGCGTGTCGTGGACGAGACGCGAGGGCTCGTTCACACGAGGCCGATACACACAAGCGTTTAGCTCGCCGGCCGCGTGATCTCCACACGCTACACTTTTGATAATTTATTTATATTTATATTCCCGAATAAAACGACAGAAAGTAAGTTTGAAATTTTTCCTTATATCCAATGCGATTTCTTGTGACCTAGCCGTCAAAAGCGCCCAACTTCCGATTGCGGTTGAAACGGAGAAAGCAAATTGGTGGCGCGCTAAATATTTAGCTGCCAGTGTAATAGGGCTTGATGCTCCGTCTTACACTCTCTGCCGACTTGTTTTCACCGCGGCAACTACCGGTCGGAAGAGCTTCTGATGCCAGTCCCAAGAGCGTCGCAGCCCGAACCGACTGCTGCCGGTCTAGATTAATCCCAACTGACGTTGTATTGATTGTAACCGGTCAGGAGACGGCACAAAGTACTCACATTGAACTCGGAAAAGCCTCCCTGCTCGACGTCCTTCTGCAGCGTTTCCACCACTTGTCTCACTGTGGCGGTCTTGCCCGTGCCCGGTACCCCGCTGATGTACATACACCTGCACACATTCAACACACGTTATAACGAGGCACCTGCACACATTAAACACACGTTATCACGAGACACCTGCACACATTATCACAAGACACCTGCACACATCCAACACACGTTATCATGAGACACCTGCACACATTCAGCACACGTTATCATGAGACACCTGCACACATTCAACACACGTTATCATGAGACACCTGCACACATTATCATGATACACATGTACACATTCAACACACGTTATCATGAGACACCTGCACACATTCAACACACGTTATCATGATACACCTGCACACATTCAACACACGTTATCATGATACACCTGCACACATTCAACACACATGATCATGATAGCTGGGTCTCGTGACATACACAGATGATTTTGTTGCAAAGATACATGAATACTACATAGATTTATGCAGATGTATAGCAAGTTTGATAGCCTAAATGTATCGCTCCTCCACAGGATGGCTTACCTTCCTCCAATATACGTTTTGTTTCACCTCATGATCCCGGTAACGTGTGGAGGACCCGATTCAACTGGTGTCATACGAGTCATATGATATGACCAAGCTGTCCAAGTCCAAATTACGCCAATGCCAACTGTGCAAGTCCAGTGTCTCTATTATCCGAGACCGTTATAAAGAGTGAACGTCACTCACCCGCCCGCTTCGTCCTCCAACTTGCCGGCCAGGAAGTTGTAGATGCTCCAAAACTCCTCCTCCCTGCACGGCATGGTGGTGGGGACGGCAGACACGTGGAGCCTCGCTCGCGCCTCGTCCAGCGGCGTACCGGGGGTGGAGGCTGCGCTGCCACGCTGCGGTATGGTGGCGGGGACGGCAGACACGTGGAGCCTCGCTCGCGCCTCGTCCAGCGGCGTACCGGGGGTGGAGGCTGCGCTGCCACGCTGCGGTATGGTGGCGGGGACGGCAGACACGTGGAGCCTCGCTCGCGCCTCGTCCAGCGGCGTACCGGGGGTGGAGGCTGCGCTGCCACGCTGCGGTATGGTGGCGGGGACGGCAGACACGTGGAGCCTCGCTCGCGCCTCGTCCAGCGGCGTACCGGGGGTGGAGGCTGCGCTGCCACGCTGCGGTATGGTGGCGGGGACGGCAGACACGTGGAGCCTCGCTCGCGCCTCGTCCAGCGGCGTACCGGGGGTGGAGGCTGCGCTGCCACGCTGCGGTATGGTGGCGGGGACGGCAGACACGTGGAGCCTCGCTCGCGCCTCGTCCAGCGGCGTACCGGGGGTGGAGGCTGCGCTGCCACGCTGCGGTATGGTGGCGGGGACGGCAGACACGTGGAGCCTCGCTCGCGCCTCGTCCAGCGGCGTACCGGGGGTGGAGGCTGCGCTGCCACGCTGCGGCATGGTGGTGGGGACGGCAGACACGTGGAGCCTCGCTCGCGCCTCGTCCAGCGGCGTACCGGGGGTGGAGGCTGCGCTGCCACGCTGCGGTATGGTGGCGGGGACGGCAGACACGTGGAGCCTCGCTCGCGCCTCGTCCAGCGGCGTACCGGGGGTGGAGGCTGCGCTGCCACGCTGCGGTATGGTGGCGGGGACGGCAGACACGTGGAGCCTCGCTCGCGCCTCGTCCAGCGGCGTACCGGGGGTGGAGGCTGCGCTGCCACGCTGCGGTATGGTGGCGGGGACGGCAGACACGTGGAGCCTCGCTCGCGCCTCGTCCAGCGGCGTACCGGGGGTGGAGGCTGCGCTGCCACGCTGCGGTATGGTGGCGGGGACGGCAGACACGTGGAGCCTCGCTCGCGCCTCGTCCAGCGGCGTACCGGGGGTGGAGGCTGCGCTGCCACGCTGCGGTATGGTGGCGGGGACGGCAGACACGTGGAGCCTCGCTCGCGCCTCGTCCAGCGGCGTACCGGGGGTGGAGGCTGCGCTGCCACGCTGCGGTATGGTGGCGGGGACGGCAGACACGTGGAGCCTCGCTCGCGCCTCGTCCAGCGGCGTACCGGGGGTGGAGGCTGCGCTGCCACGCTGCGGTATGGTGGCGGGGACGGCAGACACGTGGAGCCTCGCTCGCGCCTCGTCCAGCGGCGTACCGGGGGTGGAGGCTGCGCTGCCACGCTGCGGTATGGTGGCGGGGACGGCAGACACGTGGAGCCTCGCTCGCGCCTCGTCCAGCGGCGTACCGGGGGTGGAGGCTGCGCTGCCACGCTGCGGCATGGACGGCGTCAGCAGACTCACACGCACGCTCTGGCAACACACGGTAATAGGATTCACCTACCGAGCGGCATAAGAAGAGGGAGGAAAATGAAGCGTGTCCCTACTGGTTAACCAGATCTAGTACAGGGTTGCCACCAAGTAATTTTTTAAATCCTCTGAAGATACCAAAAAAATCCTCCAAAACACATTTATTCTGCTGTAACTTAGCATATTATAAAGTGTGAAAGAATAAAAAAAAAATTTAGGTTATGTTTATTTTTAGGTTATGCATTATGCCGGATGATCTTTAAGAATTTACCTCTCCATTATAATTTATATATAAATAAATAAATAATAAATTAATTTGTCTATATATATAGGAAAACTTGTGTTGTCCTTTATATATGTTGTCTTTATCTCTATACCACCACGGTCTACAATTCAGGTAAGCTGTTGGGGTCTATCCTTCTACCTATCATATTGCTAGCCTTTTGGCCTCTCTTTAATCCTGTATATATAAACAAGAAACCAGACAAATAACAGCATAGACTCATATAAAAAGTCAGTCGTCACGTCACGTCACGGGCTCCTTGTTACCAATGAGGCACGGGCAACGCGCTCTATCGTACACTAAGAGAACACACACGTTCTGCAAAGTTGACGATAGAGGACGCTACTTACTACTAGACCAATCACAACGCTTTAGGAACCGCATTGGCTGTCTCCCACACAAGCTCCACCCTCTGCTTGCTAGTATAGCAAGACAACTTACAAAAACACAGTTGAAATCTCGATATTTCACATGTGTTTTGAGACATCGTGTCTATGCTGCGGGTTCAAGTGTAGATTGTCCAACTTTACTTTTTACAAGGGATGACTTCGGATATCCGGAAACCGGTTCGGAACCGGTTCCCAATTGCAATCCGGTTCCATTTTTTGGAACCGGTTCTATTTTTTTCGAATGCTGTCGGTACAACACTGGTAAAAGCGCGCAGCGAGCCACCACAATCGTCGCCGCCGTTGTCGTCTGCTAATGTAGGCTGACCGGTTGACCCACCCCTACTGCACGCCAGTAGCTCTTTGTCTTTCGTGCCGCAAACAACGTGAGTGATTAGTAGGGACACGTATTTTTGGTGAATGGTTTTTACACGAAATTCCTTAAAAATGGTTTTTTTAAAAAAATTTCAACTTTAAGGTTAGTTTTGAGTCCCATGTGACCATTTTACGTCCGCGAAATTTTACGAAATTTTAATATTTTACCGTTTTACGCGAAATTCGCCTATTTGGTGCTTATTCGCGAAATAATACGCGAAAATATCGTTTTTATGGTAATTTGACAACATTTTGATATTATTTTTAAAATGTTACGTTGAAATTTGACAATCTCAAGAAAACCGACATTTTTCTGTCATCAACAACCAATATCGGTTAGCAGTCGAAAAAAACTCGAAGTCGAAGAGTCGAACCACAGCCTTGCGGATCGTTGAATTCTTGCACACTGTATCCCGTGTCTAGATGGCGGTGACTTTTAGCAAACAACTGTACCGTTTCCGCTTTCCGGTAATCATTAGTCAACTTCGATTGCTATCAACAAGGTCAGAAGTATTGTTTGGGATTACGTCTGTCACTAATTTGCCAAAAATGCCGAAAGTCGTCACTATATTTGAGCGGCAGAGTGAATTTGAGAGCGACGGGTTTTATATATTCGACGCTAAAAAGAAGATTCTTATGTGCAAATTTTGTAATGTTCGAATCGACTGGGAGCGACGAGACACGTGCGTTAAGCATGTGAAAGAAAGCGTAAAACATAAAAAATATAAAGATAAAGCCTGCGCTGGGCCTAGTAGGCCTAGGCAAGTCTCCATCCAGGATGCGCTCAGTAATGCAAAACGTATTAAGTTGGATAAATCGGAGTTTATTAAGGACACGACGAAGACATTCATGAGTGCAAACATCCCGTTGGAAAAGATAGATCATCCAAGCATTCGAGAATGGCTGAATAAATATGTTGAAGGTAAATATCAATTTTCATTCCATAGAAGTAGGCCTAGGCCTAGGCCCTTAGACTTAGACCTAACCTACATCTAAGTCTTCTAGGCTACGCTATTTAGTTTTTAGGCCTATGCTAGGCCTAGGCCCTAGGCCTTACCACAGATTCCCAAGTTAAGTAAGCTTGGCCCTAGGCCTAGGTTAGGACTAGGCCTAGGCCTAGGTTAGGACTAGGCCTAGGTTAGGACTAGGCCTAGGTTAGGACTAGGCCTAGGCCTAGCCTCCTGAAACTTACACAAGATATCTTGTCCAGAGTGGCTATAAACAATTTTGCTTGAATTGATCTAGGCCTAGGTATCACAAGTTCCTAAGTAAAATTAAGCCTAAGCCCTAGGCTAATAATGACAACAATTCAGCTAGGGCCTATGCTAGCTTAGCCTTGGCCTAGCCAAAGACTAACAGCAAATGTTGCTGCTTTGCTAAAGATATACATAAGCTTAGAGCCTAAGCTCTGAGCAGACAAATTTCTTAACCTAAATTTATTATCCCATTTAAATAACACAATCTTTAATTCTCTTTTCAGGAGCTGGTGATTTGCCTCAAGCCGACCGCTTGCGCAGAGGCTACGTCATGGATATCAAACATGAAGCAGATGAAGAAATGAAAGCAGCCGTAAAGGACCAAAATGTAGCCATACTGTGTGACGAGACCACAGATCGGAAAGGGAACTGCGTCTTTGCTGTACTGGTGAAAGTGTTGAGTCAAGAAAGTCAGAAACTTTACTTGGGATGCATTAAATTTCTCGAAAACGCCAATGCCAAAGAGTGCAGTCGGGCCATTCTCGAAGTGTTGGCAAAATATGAGATTTCTTACGACAACGTAACTGCGATTGTAACAGATGGAGCCCGTTACATGACCGCTTGCGTTCAAGCACTAACTGTCACCCTATCTGACAACCTTCTCCACGTACAGTGCTATGCACATAAATTAAACTTAATTGCAAATCTCTGGTCGAGTAGTCTTCCAGAACTGAACCTGTGCGTAACAAATGCCAAGATGGCTTTCTTGAATACTCGAAAAAGAAAGCACAAGTATACTTCATACTTGCGAGAAAAATATCCAAATGGGGAAAAGAAACATAAACTGTTTCCATCACCCGTTCTTACACGCTGGAATTCCTGGCACAAATCTGTCCGGTACATATCCGAATACCTCGAGGATCTGGTATGTTTCTTTCGGGACCATGAGGAGGGTGGAGCAGCCGTCGACTACTTCAGAACTATAGAAAAATCTACTACAGACATCATTATGTCCCAAGCAATGTTCCTAGTGGAAACGTGCCAGCTAGTATGTGATGCCATCGAGCTTCTAGAAGGCTCGTCATACCCGTACATCCACAGGCTCGACACAAAGCTTTCCGACATTCAGTCTGCATTCAAGATCACTGCTTCGGGAACATTTGGAGATGAAACGACACAATTCCTCAAAAAGATGTCTACTTTAAAGAAATCTGTAGTTCAAGAACAACTGAAAAACTTAGGTGCAAAGTGTAGTGTTAAATTGTCTAAACTGGTGACTGAAAGCCCAATAAAAAGTCTGGTTGTCAGCATGGGTCAAGTCTTTGACCCCAGAAATGTTGTCAACAATGAAGTCAATCAAGATTTGTTTGCAGTGGCACAAAAAATACCTTTTGTGAGAGAGCTTTCAGCAAAGGAGTTTATGGAAGGTTACTTAGCTTTCCAAAACCTTGTGGAAAAGTCGCTTAAATCGCTCAAAGAAGGTGAATCGGTCGATGTGTTGGCCATACTAGAAAGTGTCAAGGAATCAAACTTCAAATTTGTTTCATACAGTGAGAAAGCTATTTGGATTCCTGTAGCTAATGTAGATAGTGAAAGAGCTTTCTCCCTGTATGGAAATGTGCAATCTGATTTACGAACCAATCTTTCACAGGAACAGTTGGAGGCTATGGTTTCACTGTCTTTCTCTAGCAGGCCTTGAAAGTGCTAAGATTCCATGTAAACATCTAATCTAATCCTATTCTTAACTGTATGTAGCCTAGGCATACATACTAGATAATTCCAACATATAGACTAGCCTGTATTATTGACACATGAAAAAATATCTTCAATACAATCATTTTTATAACATACAATGGGCCTACCACTGTCATCTTTAGGAGTAGTCATTTACCCTAGTATACTTCAAAATCCCATTCCGAACATTTCCCATTTTTGGAGGTTTTTTCACCGCTGTGAGGTGCCGATTAATTTTTTTCTCACCGCTTTATTATCCTGCTGAAGCAAATTTTTTACACCGAAAAATAGTGATTTTATTCACCACAAATACGGGTCCCTAGTGATTAGTTGACACTTGACAATGAGTGCTTCAAGTAGGGCCTATGTTAAACGAAGGGAAATCCACTATGCTTAGTGTCACATAAATATTATGTGATATAAACAAAATTAAAATGTTCAAGAACCGGTTCTGAACCGGATCCGGCGCGGGAGGATCCGGTTCCGAATTATTAGATCCGAAGTCATCACTACTTTTTACGTTATTAAATCGTTTTTTTGTGGCGGGATTTTCAAATTATAGTAAATTTCACGGTTTTTACAATAATGGTAGAAGATCCGCCAATTTGGCCGTTAATCCTCATGTCCGCGAGGCACCCTAAAAATCCGCAAAAGAGGATAAATTCCGCAAAAACGGCAACCCTGATCTAGTATGATGGCATAATAGCCAAATGTGGGTAGAAGGCCGGATTATTATGTATTCCCACCACATTCACACACACATAATGAATGGGAGTTGGTGGAGAAGAGCACCACTTAACACAAGAAGTGACTGAAGGATATAAAATAATCCGTAAAACTGTTTTGATTCGATAAATAAATGAAACTGGAATTATACTCATTTTGAATTGAATTGAAATTTAATGTGACATTCGGTCTCACCTTGGGAGTCTTCTTAACGCTGGACAGAGTCGTAACCAAGATCGACTTCCTAACCGAGCTCTTTGGTGTCGCACAGTTCTTCTTTGTCGACCTTCTCACGGGCGTCCAGGCCGCGCGGTCAGCGTCCATCTTGGAGGGCGATGTTGAGTCGCTCGAGTCGTCTTCAACGACCACCGGTTTCTTCAGAGTAGACCGGTCTCGAAGCGTTCGTCTCGGCCTCACGTCCGTTTCGTTGTCCTTCGTCTTTGTTCCCGCGCTCGAGCGAAGCTTTCGGCCGGTAGACTCTTCTTTCTTCTCGCCTTCGGGCGACGCGTGTCGGGTCGCCGGTTTCCGGGGGGAACTGTTTCGCCGCAGCATCGGTGTCTCGTTGGTTTCAAAGTCTCCGTCGGAGAAAACGATACGTTTGCCGTTGTCGACCTGGGAAGACGCACAGACGCAGTTAGCTTGTGGGTTTACCCCGCTATTACGAACAGCTAATAAGGTATTTCATAGGAGGTAATAAGCTATTGGGGGGGTTTGAAGGCTTTGGATTGGTGGTTGCAACCCTCGACAAATCACTGTAAATCTAACTCCCACTCGCCGCCGAACTTTTTTTTTGGGGGGGGGGGGGGGAGGGAGGAAACTTGTGATTTTTAGAATGTGGGGAACTTAGGCCTAACCTAGGTGGTTTGTTACTGAAAGTGCACTTTCAGTGTGGTAGTACATAGGCCTACATTGCTAAATGCATGATTAATTGCTAGACCCAAATTGAAAGTCAACTGTTCAGCGTTCTCAACACAATTATCAGAGGTATGGCCTAGTTAGTATAGCTTGTTAGATTTTATTCTCTTATCTACGTACATCCTGAGCTGTAGAGTATAGACTACTTCTAAAATCATTTAATTTCAACATGACGGGCCCTACAGTTAATGAGTTGTCTACTATCGTCTGCCCTTCTGTCTCCTGCTACACTCAGTTTGCACTTGCCAATGGCGAGATGGCGAGTGGAATTATCGAGGGTTAGGTGGTTGTTAGATTGATAGATGATAATTTATTTGCAATAGAATCCATAATTGTGACATAGATATTATAAACAATTGCAATGGCAAAAACAAGTTACTAGCTGCTAACTTTCTCATTAGCTGCTCGGGCCGGTATTACAATCAACCAATAGGAAAGTTATATGTACCAAATAAACTATTTGGAGGATTTTAAAGGTTAAGATTGGTGGTCGCCATGGAGAAAACAAGCTATTCGACGAATAAGTAGTTATTGGGACATTGTTTTTCCCATTCCCACACTCTTAAGAGTTCTGCTGAAAGCAACGACAACAAAACTCACGTCCTTGGGAGCGGATCTCGGTGACTGCCTCACGATCAGCCACTCCTCCTCCTCCTCCTCCTGTGAGCCAAGTTTCAAAATCTTCTTCTTCTTCTTGGCGCCGACGTGAGGACCTTCTGCCGTCGAGAGACGGCTGACGTTGACGCGCAGCTCTGGCAACCTGTTGCTCGCCTCGCCACTGTGCGTCACACTTGCCACGGCACTGTGCACCGTAGGGACAGATTTGCTCTCCTCGCCCCTGTGTGTCACAGGGACAGATTTGTTTGCACTGTGCACTGACAGCCTCTTCTTCTTCCTCTTACGGGGCTTTCGGACTTCGGCATCGTCCGAGGAAATAACAATGACATCCGAGTCCACGCTCATCTCGGCCTCGAGGTCGACTACGCGCAAGTGCCGCTGCCGACCCTCGGGTCGGTGGGTTGACGGCGGGAAGGGGTGGAGCGTCAGCCGGCCTGCTGACGACTTGAGACGGTGGCGACAGACGTAAGTGGGCGTGGTTCCGTTGGCATTGTTCTCTACTGTCAGGTCAACGTCCTCGGTAGACGCTGACATGATGACCTGCGAAACGCAACACGTGCAATAATGTGTACAGTCTGGCCCATTGAAGTATACCCGTAAAGAAAACTGACTTTGTTAATTTTAAACAGAAACATTGTGCAGGTAGGCCTACCTATTTTTGTTTATGGTGAATTCCAATTACTTGGTTGAATCCAAAAGTTTGTTAACTTATAATACAATTCTTTAAAAATAGGCTTGCTTGTATTGTAGTACCATTAATTATTACTAGGGATGTCAACGATTACAATTAAATCGATTCGATTAATCGATTATTAATCGAAAACGATTAATCGATTATTTAAAAAAAAAATCGATTTTAAATTTTCGCGCTTTTTAAAATTTAGTTCTCAAGATCCGCCGCCTATTCAGGCGCAAGCGCTAGCGCTAGCATCGCTATTGCTCAGTTTCATTTACAGTAGGCCTAGGCCTAAGAACAGCAACAGCACAACTTTGCGTCATAATTTGAGCCGAATTTCCAGTCATATTTTGAATAGCTGTGTCTAGTCGCCTACCCTAGACCCAGCATTCGACGCCTACGATCTATAAAATACGAGTTGTTGTGTTTGTTCACAAATAACAAGAGAAGTAAGGTTAGAAAAGTCGCTACGATTTTTAGTTCACATCACGTAAATTTTAATTACGCTGCACATGAAAATAATAATATTACGACGCATATTCAGCATACTTAATTAGTTATTGGTTCAAAAAAAAACGGGAAGTGAATAACTATAGCCCTTCAGGCCTAGCTAGGACAGAAATTATCGTCGAAATCTTGGACAGAACATAACAAAAATACTCTCTGACGTAAAATATATCGATAGTCGAAAAGAAGTCGAATTGCGAACTCGTGGCTTGCGCGGGCAATTCAAACTAACCGAAACCAGACCGAAGTTTGGAAGAAACTTGCTACTATACCGACATTTAACAAAACGATTAAAATCGATTAATAATCGATTATGGAGGTGAAAGTGAATTCGATTATCGATTATAGTAATTTAATCGTTTGACATCCCTAATTATAACAATTTTAAACCCTTTGGTGTAAATTCTTCAAATAAAAAAAAAGAAAGTAGTGCCGATTTTCGATAATATCGATGCTGATATGACATTTTCGTGCGCCCGTCACTACTCACCGCACACTTGGCGTGCACCATCTCAACTGGAAGGTAGCTGGTCCTATCTCTCGCGTCCTCTATGACCTCAAAACACTCGTGGAAATCTGGCAACGGTTCACTGCGGTCGTCCATCGAGTAGTTCTCCGGCAGGCGTTCCGGCCACAAGAACCGTTTGACCTTCATCCGGCACGGCTCGCTCGGGTAAATATCTGGAGGCAAAAACAAGCATACCGGTAATTATGTGCCGGTAATTTAGTGTGCATACTAAGGCCCAGTATTACAATGTCCCTATAACTACTTAGGTCTATTTGTCGAATAGTTTGTTTTCTCCATGGCAATCACCAATCAAAACCTCTGAAATCCTCCAAATAGCATATTGCTACATACAACTTTCTTATTTGTTGATTGTAATACCGGCCCTAAGTTTAGTTTGAATGCGTGAATTGAATTGGCTATCAAAGATGCTTCTAGTGAGAATAACTAAGTAGGCCCTAGAGACTCAACGGTTTATTCCTTTAGATCCGTAGAAAAAAAAATCCTGTTCTCTTCAGAAGGGAATGTAGTAATCTTATAAAAGAAGGTAAACTCTGTGCCAAACCATATGAAAAAGGCACTTTTTGGGATAGGCCTACTTCCTGAAGTTATATGACAGAGCCTAATGTACTGTGTTAGTGTAAGTGATGTTTAATAGTGTATTTTATGTTTAATTTTTAATTTATAGCCTTTAATGAGGCCTTATTGGCCATATATTGACTGTTTTACTGTTTGGAAATTTATGTTATTTTGTATTCTATAGCCTGTATAATATGTATAGAGTGTAATGGGTGTAAAAATAGCAACTGTGCTAAATAAAGATTTTACTACTACTACTACTTAAAAGAGACCGTATGAATTCTGGTGGCAACAAAATGAACTAATGATGTTTTGCTGTCAATTGATGAATATTCTAATTGCAGAGCCTTCACAATGCACAGACATTGGTAGGTACAGCTGAACAGCAGTATCTGTTGACAGTTTTACTGGTGTACATACTGTAACATACATGGGATGGTAGATCACGATAGAACACAAGACCCATAATTACCATCTTCGAACAGTTCCAATATCTTGGCTACGTCATTCCTTGGAGAGCAGGCGTTGGACGGCACAAAGATAAAATCGCCGACTTCAGCTTCGATGTTTTTGTAACGGAACTTGCTGAAATCAGAGAGTGAACGCTTGAGAGAGTAACTCTACATACATTATTGCAATCATGCTAGCCTATTGAAAACAATGAGGCCCAAGAGGTGATAGATAAAAATGATGGATAGTTACAAAAAAACATGTCTTATGTGGGATTAAACCTATGCCCCTAGGTGGTACGCCTAGGCTAGGCTAGGCATAGGCCTAGGCAGTGTAAAGCTGGATATTCACTTGCCTAGGCCTATTAGGACTTTTGGTTGGTGCACAATAGCCCGGGAAGGAGCTCCGATAACAGTAACGGGAAAGTTGGCCATTATTTAACATTGCCCGTTAACGTTAACGGGCTATTGTGCACCGACCATTAGGCCTAGGCCTACCGTCTAGGCTTAGGCCAAGCCTTTGTCTATCAACGTTTTAATGACTTACAATCGCTGCAGTAATTGTTTAGCAAGAGCCTAGTGTTTATATACTCTGGGCTAGGCCTATATACGTTTAGCTTTTGAGGTAGGCCTAGGCCTACGCCTAGGAATAGGCCCTAGAGCGGCCGGCCGGGGCCCAAGCGTCAGCTTGAACATAACCTCAACATGGTCCTGGCCCAGGCTAAAGTTATGGCTAGCAATTACCTACGCACCTGTAGTATTTTGTACCAATAGGCCTAAAGCTTCGTTCTCCGATCCATTCAACCGGATAGTTTTTAGCCATCGTTGAAGGTGTATGGAAAAAAATATGGCCGAGTCTCCTGCCACGACCGTGGTGTCGGATCGCAGACAGCGAAAATAATTTTGAAAAAGACAACAGCACTGCAGTCTTTCTGAAAAGAACAAATGGTCTATGATATAGTGACAATACAATATGTAGTTAAGGCAATCTGGTCACACATGACATGGTAGGCCTAGGCTAGGCCTATACCAATGTACAGATGGCCATTAGCCGTGCAGACACGAGCCCCACGAGGAAGAAACTAGAATGGGAAGAAACAGCAAGAGGGTGTTGGAGGAAGGAGGGAATAGGCCTATGCAAAGGATGGAATAGGAGGAAGGAAGGAAGTAGACTCTCATTACCGGCGCCCAGCCAACTGTGAGGAGGAGAGAACAACAACAGGCTAGGCTTAGGGCAAATTTAGCCATTTAGCTCATATAGCCATATCAAACATAGGCCTAGGCCAGTCCTTACCACATGGCAACACAATTCAAGCTCGAAATCGGTAACATAGGCCTATTTAAGAGCATAGGAACAGGCCTGGGCCACTAAATAGAAGACCTTGCCTAGGCCTAGCCTATTACCTAGCGGAGTGGCTATTTGCACCCAAGTTGGGTGAGCGCAACATTTAATATGCTATTTTTACCCAAGTTCTGCGCATGCGCGGGTGTGTCCAGCATTTAAAATGCTGTTTGCCCCCAAGTGCCTTACACCCAAGTTGGGTGTGTCCAACACTTAAAATGCTATTTGCACCCAAGTTATTTTCACCCAAGTTGGGTGTGTCCAACACTTAAAATGCTATTTGCACCCAAGTTATTTTCACCCAAGTTAGGTGTGTCCAACACTTAAAATGCTATTTGCACCCAAGTGCCTTACACCCAAGTTGGGTGTGTCACACACTTAAAATGCTATTTGCACCCAAGTTGTTTTCACCCAAGTTGGGTGTGTCCAACATTTAAAATGCTATTTGCACCCAAGTTATTTTCACCCAAGTTGGGTGTGTCGAACACTTAAAATTCTATTTTCACCCAAGTTGGGTGTGTCAAACACTTGAAATGCACCCAAGTTGGGTGTGTCCAACATTTAAAATGCTATTTGCACCCACGTTGTATTCACCCAAGTTGGGGTTCACTTGGGTGCAAATAGCATTTAAATGTTGGGCACACCCAACTTGGGTGAAAACAACATGGGTGCAAATAGAATTTTAAGTGTTCGACACACCCAACTTGGGTGAAAATAACTTGGGTGCAAATAGCATTTAAAGTATTGGACACACCCAACTTGGGTGTAAGCTTTGGTGTAAGCCACTTGGGTGCAAATAGCATTTTAAATGTTGGACACACCCAGCTTGGGTGAAAACAACTTGGGTGCAAATAGCATTTTAAGTGTTGGACACACCCAACTTGGGTGAAAATAACTTGGGTGCAAATAGCATTTTAAGTGTTTGACACACCCAACTTGGGTGAAAACAACTTGGGTGCAAATAGCATTTTAAATGCTGGACACACCCGCGCATGCGCAGAACTTGGGGGAAAATAGCATTTTAAATGTTGCGCTCACCCAACTTGGGTGCAAAAGGAGGCAGCCATTACCTAGGGGCCTAGGCCCTAGACCTAGGCCTAGCATAGCGTTATCACCAAGGACACCCCGGCGGGCCAGGCCCTAGGTTTAGGTGGTAGGCCTAGCCTAGGCCCTAGCCTATTTACGAGGACACAAAAATCCCAAGTGGGGAAATAAGGGAGCATGCGTATAGAGCTCTCGTTAGGCCAGGCCTGGAATATGCAGGGGCGGTATGGGATCCGCATGACAGTAAGGGGAGAGATGCTCTGGAGGGGGTTCAAAAGAGGGCGGCGAGAAGAGTACTTAGAAGGGCGAATAGATGGGTGGAAATAGACATGGGGGATGGAAGGAGGAGAAGAGAGTACGAGAGCGTAACGAAATTGGTCAAGGAACTGGGTTGGGAAACTCTCGAGGACAGGAGACGGAGGGACAGGTTGGGGAAAATGAACAGGGTGGTAAGGAAGCATGAGGGGTGGGGGGAATTAAGTAGGGCAGTGGAAGGAGCCAGCTACATGGGCAGGGGGGACCACCAGTGGAAAATAGAAAGGACATGGAGGACGGACATAGGCAAGTTCTCCTTCCTAGGAAGGGCGACCGTGGAGTGGAACCAGTTGGAGGGGGAAGTCGTGGGGTTAGGAAAGGTGAAGGCTTTTGCCGACAGGCTGAGGCCAAAACCTGAACCCAAGGGGAAGGAAAAGGAAAAAGGCAATGGCGAAGGTGAAGGAAGCGGGAAGAGGACAAGAGGTGAAACGGAAGGGAGTGAAACGAGGAAAAAGGATAAGAATGGAAAGAAGCAGCAAGAGGAGGTTGGAGGAAGGAGGGAACCTGCTAAGGAGGGGACAGGAGGAAGGAAGGAAGATAAGAGACCCTCACCACCGGCAACCAGCCAACTGTGAGAAGAGAGAGAACAACAACAACAATTAAGCAAAAAATTTGGTACGAGGAGCCTCTAAATTGAAGGCCTAAAGCCGGATCTACACTTGGGCGACATAGTCGCACGATAGTGTCGTTCGACAAGTCCCTGTCTACACTACCCGTGTCAGCCGAGAAGTGGTTGCCAGTGACACTCAAGATGTGGGACGAAGAAGACGTACTAATTATCGCTGTGGCCTCGGTAATATTAGGAGCCAGAAGACAATAACGTCCGCGGAGGGTTTGGATACGTCCAACTCTCAAAAGTAGGACAAGATATAGCGGCACTGACTTAATGGCTGATCTTGTGTGCGATGATTCCGATCCTTTGGACCTAGAATATCGCTGCAATGGTGGCTTTAAAAACTTTTTTCGCATATCTAGACCTAGTAGTGATTTTCAAGAATTACTTATTATGATAGGTCCAAAAATCGCTAAAAATGATACCAGATTTAGAGAAGCAATACCAATAAAAGAACGATTAGGAATAACTCTGAGGTTTATGGCTAGTGGTGATTCCTACCATTCATTGGAGGTTTTATTTTATCACTCACCCCTGTCACTCGACTTGCTGTCTACACTAGGACACCTGACCGCCCCCGGCCTTGTCGAGCCACATTCCTTTGATCTTTACCGACAACTTTTGGAAACTTGAAACATGTGTCGCACGACTTCTTATGTTGCACGACATTCTGTCTACACTTGGGTGACATAGCCATGCGACATGGTCGCGCAACAGTGTCGCACGACTATGTCGCCCAAGTGTAGATCCGGCTTAAGGCCTAGGTAGGGTCTAGCCCCTACACTAATGGTCGGTGCACAATAGCCCGGGAAGGAGCTCCGGTAACGGTAACTGGAAAGTTCGCTATAATTTAACATTTAACGGTAACGGGAAGCTCCTACCCGGGCTAGCCTAGGCCTAGTGTGCACCGACCATAAGGGCTCACCATTAATTAGGCCTGGGCCTACCTCACGCACGTGGCTGGGCCATAGTCCTAGTGAAAAAGTGGGTCTCTACAAAGTACCCACTTGGATTGCAAGTTTAAAATGAATGCCTGGAGAAAGTGAAATAATAGCAGAGTGTAGCTGCTAAGCAAAATTTACAAACAAACAAACAAACAAACAAAGTAACGACACAAATTTGACAAGAAATGGATACAAATTTTAGAAAACCTTACCTCAAATCCTGAAAAGGCCCACCATTACTTAGGCCTAGGCATCTGGCGCCAAGACGACAGCGTCAGCACAGCCTTCTCGACGGGTCAATCCGCGATAGACTGCTTGCTGCGTGGGGACGGGGTACAGCCGGATTCACGTCCTTGCGCCAGCGCTTCTAGAGCGCGGCGCTAGCGTCACGAGAGCCCGAAGCGCTTGTGGGGAAAATTCAGTGTTTTTCGTGTTTGTGGGATGTAACGTGTCCCAGTTAAAAAAAGTAGATCAATGCGGGATAACGCCTGGATTCAGGTATCAAGATACCGACATTAAGATGATGAGTAAAATTCATGAACGCCCCTAACCTCAAAGGCCCTAGCCTAGGTAGGGAACACCCCAGCCAGCGCCGAGTAGGCCTATCGTCTAGGAAAATCCTTTGTTTTTGTAGTTTATTAAAAGCAATTGCATGATGATAGCCTACATCTTCGGCCACGCCGAGCACATCCTCGACTGAAATCTCAGCTTAATTTCAGTCGAGGATGTGCTCGGCGTGGCGTGGCGCGGATTCTCCTCGCCAGCCATTTCACTTGCAGATTGCACGATGCGCTATCTATGGCCTAGGCCTAGGGCCCTAGGCTTAGCCTAGGCCTAGTCGTTTTGCTTACCTGTGTTGTTACAATCTTGTGCCACGTCCTTCCACGCTTGAACACGCAAAACATTACTTTTATAGTGTTTGTGGAATATATTATACACGATTTCTCTCGTTTCGATAGCCAACAATAATCTTTCGGCAAAGTCTTCAGTCATTTGTTTGTTGTCGTAATCCCGATTTTTTTTTGGTCATTCAAAGTGACGTCATGCCGAGCGTGGAGTTCGCCGGCTGAAATATTGAATATTTTCAATCCTCGGATAGAAATCCGCGGCTCTCCTGGGCTGAGAAATAGAGCACGCTGATTGGCTGCAATCTTCATCCGCGTCGCGCCACGCCGAGCACATCCTCGACTGAAATCGCAGCTTAAAGCTGCGTTTCCACCAGGCGGACTTTGTCCCAGGACAATGTCCTGGGACAAAGTCCGACGGACAAAAATGTGTCCCGAGACACATTTTTGTCCTAGAACCGTGTCCTCGGACAAAATTCGGCTTGTCCTGCGTTATCCGTGGCAAGTGGAAGACATTTAGGTGTCTGCAGGCCAATTCGTACTGCGCATGCGCAAAACTTGTAGCTCCACCCCTAAACCACATACCATGACCAGGGTCAAGACAGTTCATTTTAGTCATGTTAGTATCCTTGATTTTAGTATCTTGCGTAAAGGGGTAAGACTAGTTTGAATGTAAACAAAAATGGAATGGGATAAGGACATTATTCTGAATTTCATTGAAGAATTAGAGAAAAGACAAGTGTTGTAGAATGTAAACAATCCTCATTATAAAAATAAAAAGAAAAGAAGCTCTTGACGAACTATGTAAGCTTTTTTGTGGCAGTACTGTTTTGGACGTTTTCGTTTCTTTTTTGAAGAGACTCAATAATTGAAATAAAAGATGCAGTTACACCCAATAAAACCAACCCAACAGTATCATCCTCCATCCTAGAAGGCAAACATGACACTGTTGCTGTAAAATGTCCGCCTTCAGGTGGAAACGTAAATGTCCGGTGGACAATGTCCTGGGACAAATGTCCATCGGACAAAGTTCACCGGACATGTCCTGCTAGTGGAAACGCAGCTTAATATACCCACCAGATGCCACGGTGCGTGGTGTCTAGGGGGGGTCTAGCTGCCACGGTGGTCATTTAACATTGAAGTATGTTCGACTATGGAAAATACTTCAATATAACGTTAGAATACTGTTTATAAAGAACTATATGGTATATTACTGTCAAATATAATATTATTTAAAAAAGTGAAAAAAAAAAGAAAAAAAGTGAAAAGTCTATAAAAGTGACTTCAATACTCCTAGTACTCACAAAGCATTAATATATGATCCTACTACATGTTCTGAGCTCACTACTTTCTTTAAAACAAATCAACTAGGACTAGGCCTAAATATCTTGCACATGAACATCAGAGGCATGCATACAAACTTTGACGAATTCCTAGTCTTCCTAAATAATTTCTCCGACTCAAACCTTTTCGATGTAATAATACTGACCGAAACACATATACGACATCACACGGGAGCATATCATATTGCAAATTATACCACCTCTTACTCGAATGCAAGTATCACACAAGCTGATGGTATAATAGCATTCACAAATAATAGCACTTTCCCAAATTTTAAAATAACTAAAGTTAAAGCCTTTACCTCAGCAAATGTAGCTGAATTATCTTTCCAGCACTCCAACATTAATTATAAGATTTTTGCAACATATAGGTCTCCATCGCAAACACCAAGCACATTTTTAGAACAGTTACAAAACTTTCTTCGCAACAACAATGATAATAATACAACATACATAATAGTAGGTGATATAAACATAAATATTCTTAACCTAACACCAACAGATAAACACGGACAAGATTACCTAAACATAATGGCCACTAGTGGTTTTGAACCTAAAATCTATAGCCCAACCCGTGAAACTTCCACAACAGGCACATGCATTGATCACATTTTTGTTAAAACGGTAGGGAAAATGCTATGCACACCTGCGATAATTAAAACATCAATCACCGACCATTATACAACTGCTATAAGTATAAAACATAATGACCAGTTTGACAAAGTAAAAACACCAGAGGTAGATTCACGTAAATTGATTGATTACGGTAACCTAACTGCTGACGTCGCTAAAGAAACATGGGAAGAATTACTAAATGAGACTGACTCAGACCGTGCGTGCAATTCCTTTATTGAAATTTTACATAAATACATCCTTAAACACTCCACTGTAACAGAAAAGAAAACAAGTGCAAAATATTGCAAAATAAAGCCATGGATCACCAATGGTCTAATTGCCTCCATTAGGCACAGAGATAAATGGGGTATTAAACTAAAATTAGAAAATTCAAATAACATAAAACAAAGTAAACAAATTAACCTAAACGAAAACAATCGTTATAAACTATACAGAAACTATTTATCACAGTTAATCAGGAAAACCAAAGAAAAATACTTTCAAAACAAATTTCAGGAAGCAGGTAATAACATGAAAAAGGTATGGGAGGTAATAAACGAAGCCACAGACTATGAACCAAAGAAATCAAGAGTAGTTTATTTATTTATTTTGCCTTGTTTCTTTAGCAAAATTACATTGTTTGAAACACATCTTTTTTTATTAAGACTAAGGCTTACGTTATATAGGTTAAGAGGAAGGACTACTAGCCAATATTAAAACCCGCGAAATTAACGTATTTTCGTCATATCTCAATAACGCCACACAATATCAAAACAGTGACACCTACGCACATTGTGGATTCGTGAGAGCTCAATACCAAATGAAAAAGATTTCGTAGATTGTAGTAATTATAGTAGTAATTTGTAATTAACTTGTAAATTAGTTAAATTACAAATAATAATTATAATTACTGCAAACTAATAAATCTTTTTCATTTGCTATTGAGCTCTCACGAATCCACAATGTGCGTAGGTGTCACTGTTTCGATATTGTGTGGCGTTATTGAGATTATTGAGATATGACGAAAATACGTTAATTTCGCGGGTTTTAATATTGGCTAGTAGTCCTTCCTCTTAACACATAAAAAAAACAAAAAAACATGAGATATTACATAGGTCTAATATAAATAGGAATCGACAGTACAGATTCCTGATTCCTGAGATAAAACTAGACCCTAATGACACAATAACAGACCCTAAACAAATATCGGAAGTGTTTGTCGATTATTTCACCAAACTTGGTCAAAACTACGCTCCAAATATCCTAAACAAAAACAATAATCGGAGTAGGATTACTAGACCAACTGGTCATAGAATCACACCTTGCAAGAAATCTATATTTTTTAACCCTGTCACAGAGATAGAGGTAATCAACCATATTAGTGAGCTTAAGGATCAGAGTGCACCAGGAGTTGATAATATTCAAGTAAAAACAATAAAAATGCTACATATTCATATTATCAAGCCTTTACAACATATCTTTAATCTAAGCATACAAAGCGGAACTTTTCCCAACTCTTTCAAAACAGCAATAATCACCCCTGTTTTTAAATCTGGTAATAAACTAAGCAAAGAAAACTACAGGCCAATCTCACTACTAACGCACTTCTCAAACTTTTTGAAAAATGTATAAAAACACGGATCGTTGACTTCTTTAATAAACACAACATTCTATCTCATAAACAATTCGGATTCAGACAAGGTCTCAGCACAGAAGACGCAATATACGAACTAACCGGTAACATATACGAAGCATTAGACAGATCACAATATCCACTCGTAGTTCTACTAGACTTAGCAAAGGCGTTCGACACAGTAGACCACAAAACACTTCTTCACAAACTTAGTCTATATGGAATCAGAGGTAATTGCCTAAATTTGTTAAAGAGTTACCTCACAGATAGAACTCAATCTGTAAATATAGATCATAATGTAAGCACACCCCGAACCGTTAAATATGGGGTGCCCCAAGGTACTGTCCTTGGCCCCCTACTCTTTATTATTTACATAAATGATCTTGGTAACCTCCCAATTAAGGGTAAGCTAATAATATATGCTGATGATACAGCCATAATTTTTAGTGGCAAGTCATGGGAAGAAACAATCGATATAGCTACCAGAGAATTAGCACTCATATACATGTGGCTTCAGCAAAATCTGCTTACACTAAATTTATCTAAAACTGTATTTATTCCTTTCACCACTAGCTCAACATCCCCTCAATTCGAAGGTAGCATAAAAATTCATGAAGAGCATTGCACCTTGTTACAAAACTGTAAATGTCATGAGATTGTAAAAAAAAGATTATGCAAAATACCTGGGAATCGGCATAGACTGTAATTTAAACTGGAAGCAACAAATAAAAGAAATCTGTAAAACACTACGGTACTGTGCCATGAAGTTCTACAGACTGAAGAACATACTAAACAGAAACACTCTTAGAATGACATACTTTGCTTTAATCTATACTAAACTAAAATATGGTATAGTGGGATGGGGTGGAATTAGAAACTCTCATCTAGAACCTCTAAACTTAATACATAAATACATTATAAAATTAATTTACAACAAACCACCTACATTCCCCACAAACAATCTCTATTTGGAAACCAATCTATTAGATATCAGGCAAATATTTGTACAGAACCTTATTACCCTTACGCATGTAGCCAATATTAAACTACCTCCAAACCAGCCCAGCCTCATAACGTTAACTAGGGGGCGCACTAAGCTCAATATGACCATACCAAGACGAGAAAAAGGCATTGGACAAAGGCATGGTAGTTTTATAGGTCCAAAGATTTACAATAAACTACCAGTTACTATAAGAAACCTTTCACGATTAGATAATTTCAAAACTAAAGTTAAAAAATGGATAACTGAAAAAGGCAGAGATTTTTGTGCTAACTTAGTGAACAACATTAATTACTAAAAAATATTTCAATTAATTAATAATGTCTACTATGTCAAATCACTCAATCGCTTCTCGATGACATGTTGTAAAATCCTTACCCAATCATTGTATCTTATTTGAATAACTTTTATTGTTTTAATTTGATGGGTCTATGCCTAGTTGGCCTTTTTATTTTTATTCTCATTCTTATTTTTATTATAGTAATGTATCACACATATTTTTTAGTAACTTTTAAAATATGATTATATTTGAGAAATGTTCAACGAAAAATGTTGTTTGAAATGTTTATTATATTCAATGATTCTAATATAATATTCATAATCATAAGAATTGTATTTGAAAGTTTAGTTTAATTCAATTTATTATGTACTTATCTAGATTATTACTTGTTATCTGCACTCATATATAATTGTATCAAAGCCGTCGGATAGCGCCATCTTGTATAGTTTAAATCTCTTTAACCTAGAATACGCCCACACACAGGGTTTCGGCCCTAGGTGGGTATTCTTCTTCTATTTGTAGGCCAAATACGGCTTAACAGTATCATGTATCTTATCTTATGTACACTGTTTTGAAGACGAATAAAGACGCTTGTATTGTATTGTAAAGACGCTTGTATAAGTAATGGTGGGCCCTTTCAGGATTTGAGGTAAGGTTTTCTAAAATTTGTATCCATTTCTTGTCAAATTTGTGTCGTTACTAGGACTATGGCCCAGCCACGTGCGTGAGGTAGGCCTAGGCCTAATTAATGGTGAGCCCTTATTGTCGGTGCACACTAGGCCTAGCCCGGGTAGGAGCTTCCCGTTACCGTTAAATGTTAAATTATAGCGAACTTTCCAGTTACCGTTACCGGAGCTTCTTCCCGGGCTATTGTGCACCGACCATTAGTGTAGGGGCTAGGCCCTACCTAGGCCCTCAAATTAGAGGCTCCTCGTACCAAATTTTTTGCTTAATTTGTGTCCTCGTAAATAGGCTAGGGCCTAGGCTAGGCCTACCACCTAAAAAACGGCATCATTATGGACAGTTCAAGATTGATTGATTGATTGATGGGGCTTAACGTCTCATATGTATGCAACGATGGCTAATCGAGACGATGAGCGGGTGATAATGAAGATGAGAAAGATGATAATGAAGAATAAAGCCACATCCGAATCAGATCCATTGTATGTCGCGTGAGTCGTCATACGGGAGTCCAGCAAGGGAGGGCAGGGCCAAGTGGGAGGAGAAATATTCAATGGGACAGTGGGGGGGAAAGGGGATTGGGGTGTGGACTGCACTTCGTCTGACTTCTCCTCCTCGACCAGTCCGGCTTGGGTGGCCCTACCAGAAGCATACGCTTCCGCCGGCATAGCTCTCGGGATCAACAAAGCACGCAAACCTGCCCCCCACGATAAGGTGGTAGTCCCTGGGCAGGATGGACAGTTCAAAGAGGCTCACGGCGGGAGGAAAGGGAGTTGATGTAGTCGACACGCCCTCGGATCCCAACGAGGGAGAGATCGTGCCCAAGTATCGGGGATACAGCAAGAAGAGTTCTGGCAGGAAGATCGTGCCCAAACAACCGCGCAGGTCCAGACTGTTAGAGAAGGAGAATGCCTCCTCCGAAGACGAGAGTCCGTTACCCAGGGTCATCCCGAATCGGAAAAGGAAGTCGCGTTCCCTCAAGGAGACGGAAATCATTGTAATTTCCTCGGACGATGCCGAAGTCAGCAAGCCCCGAAAGAGGAAGGAGAGGCTGTCAGTGCACAGTGCCGTGGCTTGCAACAAGTCTGTCCCTGCAGTGCACAGTGCCGTGGCGAGCAACAAGTCTGTCCCTGCAGTGCACAGTGCCGTGGCAAGCAACAAGTCTGTCCCTGTGAAGCACAGTGGCAAGGAGAGCAACAAGTCTGTCAAGATTGAGAGCTTCGTTACAAGCGCAACGTCTATGAGATTGAGAGCTTCGTTACAAGCGCAACGTCTATGAGATTGAGAGCTTCGTTACAAGCGCAACGTCTATGAGATTGAGAGCTTCGTTATAAGCTCAACGTCTATGAGATTGAGAGCTTCGTTACAAGCGCAACGTCTATGAGATTGAGAGCTTCGTTACAAGCGCAACGTCTATGAGATTGAGAGCTTCGTTATAAGCTCAACGTCTATGAGATTGAGAGCTTCGTTACAAGCGCAACATCTATGAGATTGAGAGCTTCGTTATAAGCTCAACGTCTATGAGATTGAGAGCTTCGTTACAAGCGCAACGTCTATGAGATTGAGAGCTTCGTTATAAGCTCAACGTCTATGAGATTGAGAGCTTTGCTACAAGCGCAACGTCTATGAGATTGAGAGCTTTGTTACAAGCGCAACGTCTCAGTCTCTGAGATTGAGAGCGTAGTGAATGTCGTTGCAGTCGGCTTTGAGCATTATCTTCTGTTTGATGTCCACGCGCGAGTGTTCGGCCAGAATCAGGCGGAGACTCACGAGACGGGAGCAGATGTGGAGCATCTCCTTCGCCGACGGTATCTTCACCCCTGCAACAACAACAACAACTTGGTTACTGGAGCAGTCCAAGTACATCAAAGCAATCTGTAGGCATGCATAGATGTCCCTCACTAAGTTAAGGAATCTCCAAATTGTTAATGGCCTTGAAAAATAACAAGTACAAAACTTATTTTATTTGCCTATGATTACAAAGGAACAGGCAATATTAGAACAACAGTAGTTTCATATCACAACGCCCAGGACGTAAAGGTATCGTAGCCCAAAGTGTCAGTCTCACCGTCGACGATTGCCAGCGTGTACATGTTGTGATGAACACGTTTGAAGTCACACTGGTCATCTCCACATTGCTCAACGGAGGTCGCTACGGCTCTGAGGAACAGCTTCTCCATCAGGCTCAGACTCCTGTAACAAACAGCTCGGTGAGAAGAGAACACACTGCTCAACGGAGGTCGCTACGGCTCTGAGGAACTTCTCCATCAGGCTCAGACTCCTGTAACAAACAGCTCGGTGAGAAGAGAACACATTGCTCAACGGAGGTCGCTACGGCTCTGAGGAACAGCTTCTCCATCAGGCTCAGACTCCTGTAACAAACAGCTCGGTGAGAAGAGAACACACTGCTCAACGGAGGTCGCTACGGCTCCCAGATGATCCACCAGGTAGGGCAACATGTGCTGAAGTAGACGCGCGTAACGGCCGTTATCATGTCCGCTCCTGTCAGACGGTCGCGTTCAGGTCGATGTCTCCCAGATGATCCACCAGGTAGGGCAACATGTGGTGAAGTAGACGCGCGTAACGGCCGTTATCATGTCCGCTCCACACATTCAACACACGTTATCATGGGACACCTGCACACATTATCATGATACACCTGTACACATTCAACACACGTTATCATGAGGCACCTGCACACATTCAACACACGTTATCATGGAACACCTGCACACGTTATCATGAGACACCTGCAAACATTCAACACACGTTATTATGATACACCTGCACACATTCAACACACGTTATCATGAGACACCTGCACACATTATCATGATACACCTGCACACATTCAACACACGTTATCATGAGGCACCTGCACACATTCAACACACGTTATCACGAGACACCTGCACACATTATCATGATACACCTGCACACATTCAACACACGTTATCATGAGGCACCTGCACACATTCAACACACGTTATCATGATACACCTGCACACATTTAACACACGTTATCATGAGACACCTGCACACATTCAACACACGTTATCATGAGACACCTGCACACATTATCATGATACACCTGCACACATTCAACACACGTTATCATGAGGCACCTGCACACATTCAACACACGTTATCATGATACACCTGCACACATTCAACACACGTTATCATGAGACACCTGCACACATTCAACACACGTTATCATGATACACCTGCACACATTCAACACACGTTATCACGAGACACCTGCACACATTCAACATACGTTATCATGATACACCTGCACACATTCAACACACGTTATCATGATACACCTACACACATTCAACACACGTTATCATGATACACCTGCACACATTTAACACACGTTATCATGAGACACCTGCACACATTCAACACACGTTATCATGATACACCTGCACACATTCAACACACATTATCATGATAGCTGGGTCTCGTGACATACACAGATGATTTTGTTGCAAAGATACATAAATACTACATAGATTTATGCAGATGTATAGCAAGTTTGATAGCCTAAATGTATCGCTCCTCCACAGGATGGCTTACCTTCCTCCAATATATGTTTTGTTTCGCCTCATGATCCCGGTAATGTGTGGAGGACCCGATTCAACTGATGTCATACGAGTCATATGTTATGACCAAGCTGTCCAAGTCCAAATTACGATAGGCTATAATATTCTTTGTGAGCAACAGACTAGTCAACTGGGACAACCATTATATTCTACAGGGGAGGAATTTTACACAACAACTTAAATGAGAGTAGTATTTCCTTTTTTGGAACATTACACCTTTAAAATATAACACAAAAACAATGTCAGTCTGCAAAAATTATTAAAGTCACTCCTCTAATACGACATCGTTGTCACGTTCTTCATATTTGGCTTACTTTACAATGAGACAGCGCTCTTTCACAATACAAAAAAATGTAAGTTTCTTTCCGATCTAGTTTTTCCAAAATAATGAAGTGAACATTTTAAAAATCCCTATCCTTTAACATTGGAGAGAGAGAAATTACACAATTTATCACCTTCACATAGATAGATATTATAAAGGAGCCAAAAAACGTTGCCACGTGAACAAATTTAGTATCAAAATGAAGCTAAGTTCTCAAGAAATCCACACAAAGCAGAAAAAATGAGTATATCCGTACTACTTTTTGCATTATTTGAGCCTAAAGTTGCATGTACGCTCAGAAACTTGGCAACAATGCAGAGTCGACTGCTCCAACAGGTCACTCCCCCGCAGCCCTCGACATGCTAGACCCGGCTGTTTACACTTGCCTGACGCAGACCAACATTCATATTAACCGAATAACATTTTCCTTTATGATTTGTATGAATTCTTATGTCAAGATTGTTCTTCAAATACTTGTATTCTGCAACATGAGCCTTTTGTAGGCCAGTACTCAATTTTTGTAATCTAGAATTCTAAGCTTTTGATTGATTCAGTTCTTTATTTTGTTGGTACATAATACACAATATCTGTATTTGAACCTTGAAGCTAACTGTGGATTGTAATATTTTGTCTACGTTCTATTTATGATGTTGATAGCGGACATTGACGTGCCCCGGGCCAGCGCCTAGGCACTCGCGCTGCGCTTTGTTTACATTGAAAGATTTCGTTCTTTTGTCGTCAACAATGTCGTGATTATCATCTAATATTAGGCCTACTTTGTATAGAATCCAAGGGCCAGCCTAGGACAACAGCCTTGGTCTACCCTTAGTTTATCTGGAATAAAGTCATTGTTCGCATTTCGCAATCGGTATGGATGGAGATTGGCGTGGGCCAAGAATGTACTAAATTTAACAGTAGAGCCCTAGAAGCAAACTGCAGTGGGGCCTACCCCTAGGCCTGTATCGATTCATTTTTGTGAAGGCCTGGTCTAGGCTTGGCTAGAGAGAGCCTAGATAAGGTAGGCCTAGCCAATGTCAGCATTCTCTTCCGTATGAAATTGAGTCCTAGGCTATCTAGGCCTACGCCTCACTCCAGGCATTGGCTTTACGGCTCAAATATTAAATTAATTACATTATTATGTGCACACACCACCTAATCTGCTAGCTACCTATGCCATCGCATTTTAGTTGTCATGGAGTGCTGTCCCACAAGACTTTCGTTTTCAACAGCCGTCACAAACAACACAAACAATGTGTTGTCAATTGTTTTTGTATTGAATTTTGATATGCACTTTTTGCACACGCAACGCGCGATAAAGTTAAATCTGGCACAGCTAATCACACCAGATCGCATCGCTCCAAACTGATCATCTGATTTTAGCGTTTCAGTCGCGTCGCATCAAGCGCGTTTTAGTAAACGCAGCATGAAAACGTCCCTTTTTACTGCGCGCGAAAGAAGCTGACATCTTCACATGGCATGTGGTTGATTGTTGGGAAAGTTGCGATCACGTTGCGATGTTGCCAAGCATATTTTAAGGTTGGCAATAGACTACATGACCAAATATTACGTGTTCCACTTCATATATCACTTCTAAATCAAAGCAACCATACACAAGTGTTTATAATATGTTAATATCAATCTAATATACGGGACATTATTTCAATCAAACAGATATCAAATTAGTGTTATTTTTGCTATTATTTTGTTTCCACTATATGGCTGCACTGATTTTGAGCGGCAACTACTGCGCCGTGTTTTAGTCAGTTGACGGACTAGCACTTCTGACAATGCAAATAAATTAACAGTTTAGTTAAAATAACATATTTATGTAGGGAAAGATTTACAAACATTCTCATGTTAACTGACTTGCTAGAGTTTGATGAACTCATTTGTTATTTGTTCATTTACTACAAGGATTTGTGTTTATTATTTATTTTGAAATGTGTAGAATGGCGGCACTCTCACATCATATAGGCTTAATAGTATGGCTGCACTGATTTTGAGCGGCAACTACTGCGCCGTGTTTTAGTCAGTTGACGGACTAGCACTTCCGACAATGCAAATAAATTAACAGTTTAGTTAAAATAACATATTTATGTAGGGAAAGATTTACAAACAATATTTAAAATACACACTTCTATTCAAAAATTAAAAACATTTTGTTTTAATTGCATTGTTCAGCTGACTTTGATCATTAGTTATAGTTGACTCTGACTAGAGAGTACACTTAGAGGAGTGACTTTAATGCCCTGAGCAGCATCATCATCAGATGTTGTAGCCTGCAGACGCGATGCCGACTGTGACCGTTATAAAGAGTGAACGTCACTCACCCGCCCGCTCGGTCCTCCAACTTGCCGGCCAGGAAGTTGTAGATGCTGCTAAACTCCGCCTCCCTGCACGGCATGGTGGTGGGGACGGCAGACACGTGGAGCCTGGCTCGCGCCTCCTCCAGCGGCGTACCGGGGGTGGAGGCTGCGCTGCCACGCTGCGGCATGGTCGGCGTCAGCAGACTCACACGCACGCTCTGGCAACACACGGTCAGGGGGTCGTTAAAAACAACTAGGTAGTTGCACTGTATTAGAATGTTAAGATTAAAATTAAAAGGCGGCATTTCGAGTACTGATAAAAACTGACTACTGACAGTACTCGAAATATCGTATTTTAATATTAAGCTTGTCCAAGGAACACTGTAGGCCTACTGTACTGTCCAACTAGTTGTTTTTAAAACATTTTTACCTGTTCTACTAAGTTTCTTTTTAATATATAATAGGGGTGTTTGAAAGCAGTACCTGTAAACTGTGTGGGAATGCTGTGGGTAGAAGAAGGCTGGATTATTATGCATTCCCACCACATTCACACGCACATAATGAATGGGAGTTGGTACAGAAGAGCACCACTTCAAACACACAAAGTGACTGAAGGATATAAAATAATCCGTAAAACTGTTTTGATTAGATAAATAAATGAAACTAGAATTACACTCATTTTGAATAGGGAATGTGCATGAATTTTCTACAGCTCTGAAAGTACGTGGAATATACAGTCAAACTCGTCTAATAAGTTCCCTTTCAATACGTTTTCCCCTCTAAAACACTCACAATTGTAAGTCCCAAATATACATCCATAAGCATAATGTTAAAATTGCCTGTGTAATACGTTCTCGCGAAATACGTTTTCCCGCGTAATAAGTGCCAATTATCAACATTTTTATTATAATCTTGCCCACAAGATACGTTTTTGTCAAGACGTGAATAGTCAACTGACACATCTTTTAAATCCGCCGTATAAACACGTTTGTAGCAGCCGTAGGGGGTGTTTTTGTTGCGGTCCCGTTAGCCGAGCGGTCAGCGACCTAGACAACAAAGGCGGGCGGACGCCAGCAGCTACCCTTCAGTCAGTTCAGTCATTGTATCGACGGGATTGGATACACAATGGTTCAGTGCTAGTGAGAGTGGGAGCAGTCAAACGTGTGCGGTCTGTCGTCCGTGTGCTAGTTACGTGTGTACTGTGTATAAATGTATGTAAATGTATCCACAAAACAGCGATGTTGTGATTGGCGTGACGTGACGTGAGTGTGACAGACTGGCAGAACGAGCGCGGGGGCAACCGACTACCGGCCGGCGGACGATGAGGCATCAACCGCCGGCCGGCCGAGCCACTCGCTTCCCGTACAGCCAGCGCCCGCGGCTCATGGCTCACGTTACACGTTAGGGTGGCTGGGAGGGGGGGGGGGGGCAGTCGTGCTGAAAGGAAATCACAAACAATGCGGGTTGTATTGACATTAGATACCGAAAGCTCCCTAATTATTTCTTGGAAATAATTCCCGCTAACGTGTGGCTTTATGTGAGGTATGTATGCATTGTGGAATGTAATTTTAGAGATTTTTTTTAATACGTTTTCCCCTGTAAGACGTTTAGTTTAAGGTTGCACTTTGGAAACGTATTAGACGGGTTTGACTGTATTGTTATTCATATGAAGACATCAGAAACCTAATTTAAAAGTTTTAAAATTAACTCATTATACTTCTATAAATGTTCAAAGATTTTGATTATATGTTTCCCGCACTATTATTTTTAAACGGTATGTGACGTCACAATCCTTGTAAATCACTGCTTATATATGAATGACTTTGCATATAACCTCCTTGGACTTTGCCACCGCCTCCTAGACGAAACAATCAAATTTTCAAGGTCATCAAGCTAACCTTGTCAAAATTTGTACTCAAGCCGTTGTCAAGTCTACTTTATATGAATAACAACACCCATTATTTAATGATATTCTATGAAAATAGGTTTGGTATTATTGTTTTTATAGAAATTGGGCTTCAAAATTAATTATTAGGCGTACTAGGCATTCATTCGATTTTATATGATTTTAGATATGATAATTTCCAAATAAGCGTTATTTTATTTATCAGTTTATGATTGGTTGATTGCTGATACAGGGAAAGTGACGTATGCCCCGTTTTTCCCGCCATAAATATGTGTGAAACTTTCAGCTCGTTTTTATAATGAAACTTTATTCTATGACTACGTTTATCACAGAGATATAAAACGGTTTAGCAAACCGGTTTTGCCCAAAAACGATTTCTTGTTTGTTCCGTATATCACACAAAACTCGTAAAAATGGTTTGGAAGCGTATCCAACATGGCCGTCAAACAATATCTTCAATGCTTTGACCACACACTTCTATATTCTATTATAAATGTGTGTAAAACCTATTTAAACCTCTGAACATTCACGTACAAATAATTTTGAGGTTGGGATGCACATAAAACAAGAAAATAGTCACACAGCTGTCTGCAATAAAACTACAACAACAGCAACACTCTGCTATCGAAGATCGAATATCGTGCCACCGCCTACCACATAGTTGAGTTGTCAAGCCAGTGGAATGTGCGTGCGCACCCTAAAACGCATGGTAAAACAGTTTGTGGCGTATACCAACCACAAATCTTGCGATTTGACTTATCCAAATCACTTTCCAAACTGATTTGGAACTAAGGTGTTTTTCAGCAAAACCGATATGTATATCAACATTTGAAAAACGTTTTTGGGCAAAACCGGTTTGCTAAACCGTTTTTGAGCTCTGTGATATACGTAGTCTATGTCATCAAAATAAAATATTTTTTTTATTCAGGAAGTTAATCCTAATCTAGTAAAATGCTAAAAAAAGATGACGCATATTCCCTATTGAATTGAAATTTAACGTTACATTCGGTCTCACCTTGGGAGTCTTTTTAACGCTGGAAGGAGTCGTAACCAAGATCGACTTCCTAACCGAGCTCTTTGGTGTTGCACAGTCCTTTTTTGTCGACCTTCTCACGGGCGTCCTGGCAGCGCGGTCGGCGTCCATCTTCGAGGGCGATGTTGAGTCGCTCGAGTCGTCGTCAACAACCGCCGGTTTCTTCAGAGAAGACCGGTCTCGAAGCGTTCGTCTCGGCCTCACGTCCGTTTCGATGATGCAATCTCATAGATGTTGCGCTTGTAACGAAGCTCTCAATCTCATAGACGTTGAGCTTAGAACGAAGCTCTCAATCTCATAGACGTTGCGCTTGTAACGAAGCTCTCAATCTCATAGACGTTGCGCTTGTAACGAAGCTCTCAATCTCATAGACGTTGAGCTTATAACGAAGCTCTCAATCTCATAGACGTTGCGCTTGTAACGAAGCTCTCAATCTCATAGACGTTGCGCTTGTAACGAAGCTCTCAATCTCATAGACGTTGCGCTTGTAACGAAGCTCTCAATCTTGACAGACTTGTTGCTCTCCTTGCCACTGTGCGTCACAGGGACAGACTTGTTGCTTGCCACGGCACTGTGCACTGCAGGGACAGACTTGTTGCTCGCCACGGCACTGTGCACTGCAGGGACAGACTTGTTGCAAGCCACGGCACTGTGCACTGACAGCCTCTCCTTCCTCTTTCGGGGCTTGCTGACTTCGGCATCGTCCGAGGAAAGTACAATGATTTCCGTCTCCTTGAGGGAACGCGACTTCCTTTTCCGATTCGCGATGACCCTGGGTAACGGACTCTCGTCTTCGGAGGAGACATTCTCCTTCTCTAACAGTCTGGACCTGCGCGGTTGTTAGGGCACGATCTTCCTGCCAGAACTCTTCTTGCTGTATTCACGATACTTGGGCACGATCTCTCCCTCGTTGGAATCCGAGGGCGTCGACTACATCAACTCCCTTTCCTCCCGCCGTGAGCCTCTTCGAACTGTCCATAATGATGCCATTGTCGGAGTCGACATCCGAGTCCACGTCCATCTCGGCCACGATGTCGACTACGCGCAAGTGCCGCTGTCGACCCTCGGGTCGGTGGGTTGACGGCGGGAAGGGGTGGAGCGTCAGCCGGCCTGCTGACGACTTGAGACGGTGGCGGCAGACGAAAGTGGGCGTGGTTCCGTTGGCATTGTTCTCTACCGTCAGGTCAACGTTCTCGGTAGACGCTGACATGATGACCTGCGAAACGCAACACGTGCAATAATGTGTACAGTCTGGCCCATTTAAACATACATGTGAAGAAAACTGACTTTGTTAATTTTAAACAGAAACATTGTGCAGGTACCTATTTTTGTTTATGGTGAATTCCAATTGCTTGGTTAGATCCAAAAGTTTGTTATAAAACAATTCTTTAGAAATAGGCTCGCTTGTATTGTATTGCCATTAATTATAAAAATTTTAAACTCATTGGTGTAAATTCTTCAAATAAAAAAAAAGAAAGTAGTGCCAATTTTCGATAATATCGATGCTGATATGACATTTTCGTGCGCCAGTCACTACTCACCGCACACTTGCCGTGCACCATCTCCACTGCAAGGTCGCTGGTCCTACCTCTCGCGTCCTCTATGACCTCCAGACACTCGTGGAAATCTGGCAACGGTTCACTGCGGTCGTCCATCGAGTAGTTCTCCGGCAGGCGTTCCGGCCACAAGAACCGTTTGACCTTCATCCGGCACGGCTCGCTCGCGTAAATATCTGGAGGCAAAAACAAGCATAACTATGTGCCGGTAATTTAGTGTGCATACTAAGGCCCAGTATTACAATGTCCCTATAACTACTTAATCGTTTAATGGTTTGTTTTCTCATGGCAATCACCAATCAAAACCTCTGAAATCCTCCAAATAGCATATTTGCTACATATAACTTTACTATTTGTTGATTGTAATACCGGCACTGAGTTTAGTTTGAATGTGTGAATTGAATTGGCTATCAAAGATGCTTCTAGTGAGAATAACTAAGTAGGCCCTAGAGACTCAACGGTTTATTCCTTTAGGTCCGTAGAAAGTCTCTAAAGAATTGTATTAGCAGTAAAAGTATTCGTATTTGTAATGTTATTCTCATTAATCACTGCTATGTGTAACCATGGAGTTATAAGTTGAGAAGGAGGTCTAGGTGCGCAGTAGAATGCGTACGAGATAGCTCCGTGCAGACACCGCGGGACGGCAGCCATTTTAGTTGTTTAATTCGACTGTGACCCGCGAAGTAAGCCGTGAAATAGTGCAGAGCGATTGGAACAAGAGTAAAATAAACGGAAATTATTAAGGAAAACGTTAGGCCTATCACAAGTGTAAAAAAATGAGTAGTACACCTTCACGAGGAAGGCCTAGAAGTGGTGGGCCTACGCTTAGGCCTACCAAGGTTCTTGAACAGGTCCAATCCCAGAATGGTTTATCTGAAAACAAGGCACATTCCTGATCATCCCTCAAAAACGTAAATCCACTTGGACATTTGCTAAAGGAAACGGCAATCACACAAAGTTACAACTATTCTATCTAGGCCTAGCTAGGCCCTACATAGGCAAGAGTTAGCCCTAGGCCTATAAAGTGAAGGCGATTTTGGAGAGGTAATGTTGACAACATGTATCGCCCACTTTTAATGAACTGTACGACTGGGCGTAGAACCATGGTAGAATAAGGCCTATGGTTTATTTTCAATAGGCCTAGATTTACTGAAAAGTATGTATTAATAGTCGTAGCTTAAGCTTAATTACAGTTCAATGGTTTTACACAGGCTACTTCTTAAGCCTAGGCCCTACACTAGCCTGACAGTAGGGCAGTATCAGGACTTCATTAATTTTTATTATGTATTTTTCTAAGCAAATCGATACAAATTCTTACTCGACAAAATGATAAGGTACCAGCAGAGTAATTGTGTACACTTACCTCAATTTATATGTACGTTCATACGTATTTAACTTCTTATAATGTCGAGCTTCGTAGCCTGCAATACTCACTATGTCTGAAAGTAAACAACTAAAATGGCGTCACTGTCAAAGTACCGGAAGTGACCACATTATGATCGCGCTCTTCCATTCAAGCTAGACCTCCTTCTCAACTTATAACTCCATGGTGTAACTATCTGTAGAACAGTACTTAAAAGAGACCGTATGAATTCTGGTGGCAACAAAATGAACTAATGATGTTTTGCTGTCAATTGATGAATATTCGTATTGCAGTTGGTAGGTACAGCTGAACAGCAGTATCTGTTGAGAGTTTTACTGGTGTCCGTGTACATACATGGGATGGTAGATCACGATAGAACACAAGACCTATAATTACCATCTTCGAACAGTCCAATATCTTGGCTACGTCGTTCTTCGGCAAGCTGGCGTTTGACGGCACAAGGATAAAATCGCCGACTTCAGCTTCGATGTTTTTGTAACGGAACTTGCTGAAATCAGAGGGTGAACGCTTGAGAGAGTAACTCTACATACATTATTGCAATCATGCTAGCCTATTGAAAACGATGAGGCCCGAGGGGTGATAGATAAAAATGATGGATAGTTACAAAAAAAAACATGTCTTATGTGGGATTAAACCTATGCCCCTGGGTGGTAGGCCTAGGCTAGGCCTATTAGGACTAAAGCGGGTGCACAATCGCCCGGCAACGGTAACGATAACAGTAACGGCAACAGTAACGATAAAAGTTAGTCCCAATGCTAGCTTATGGTATGACGCACAATAGCCTTCCCGTTCCCGTCTGACCTTCTAGCCCGGTAACGATAACGGCAAAGTTCGCCAAGATTTGACTTAACGTTACCGTTCCCGTCTGTTCGACACCGGGACCAATCAGAATCAAGCGTCCACGGCCTGTTAAATATATTAGCAAATAGCCGAGCGTCTGCCTAACGGGCAATTGTGCATCAAATGCCTTCCCGTTACCGTTTTATCGTTATAGTTACAGTTATCGTTACCGGACAATTGTGCACCCAGCTTTATGGTCGGTGCACAATAGCCCAGAAAGGAGCTCCGGTAACGGTAACGGGAAAGTTCGCCATAATTTAACATTGCCCGTTAAAGTTAACGGGAAGGAGCTATTGTGCACCGATCATTAGGCCTAGGGCCTAAGTAGGCCTATCATCTAGGCTAGGCTTAGGCCAAGCCTTTGTAATGACTTACAATCGCTGCAGTAATTGCTTAGCAAGAGCCTAGTGTTTATATACTCTGGGCTAGGCCTATGTACGTTTAGCTTTTGAGGTAGACCTAGGCCTTAGAGCGGCCGGCCGGTGCCCAAGCGTCAGCTTGAACATAACCTCAACATGGTCCTGACCCAGGCTAAAGTTATGGCTAGCAATTACCTACGCACCTGTAGTATTTTGGACCAATATAGCTTGACGTTGCCAAGCGTTTTCCAATCCATTCAACTCGATATTTTTCCATTTTCTTTGACATTTTAACTAGAAATCTCTAGCCACCGTTGCAAAGTGTATGGAAAAATATTGGCGCCAAAAGAATAGATAAAGAAGGTCGCTGTTTTCACGAACTCTAGTTTTGCAAACGGTGCGCTATCTAGCATCTAAAATTAGCACTAGATGCAACTACGTTCCTCTGCACAAAGCCGCCAACATACGAAAGAGTTATCAACAAATTACCACACTGATTTTATCGTTATTATTGATAATTAAGAGGTGCATCGACCACGCGTATGGTTTAAAACATTTTTATATTTGTTAAAGCTACAAATAGAATGTATTTGTAATAGGATAATACCTTTGCTATTAGGAGAATGCAAGGAGGGGTCAATGGGGGATATGTCTTGCAAGGACAGATGCTGGAGAAGGTGGTGGAAATAAAGTACCTAGGAGTGTGGCTAGAGGATACATTGGACTGGGGAGGGCATGTGGAAAGAATGGGAATCTACATTTTGTGATGAGAGTGCTGAAGGGGGCGGGTAAGGAGTTAAGGGATCATGCCTATAAGACGCTGGTTAGGCCTGGGTTAGAATACGCGGCGGCAGTTTGGGACCCGCAAAAAAGTAAGGATAGGCAGGTGTTGGAGGGGGTGCAGAGGAAAGCGGCAAGGAAAGTACTTGGGAGGGGAAAGAGATGGGAGGAGGTGGAAGTTGGCGAGGGAGAAAAGGAAAGGGTTTACGAGAGTGTGACGGAAATGGTGAGGGAACTGGGGTGGGAAAATCTGGAGGATAGGAGAGCAAGGGACAGGCTGGGTAAGATGTTTAAGGTGACAAGAAATATGGAGGGATGGGGGGAGCTACATAGAAGCACTGCACCCGTGGCTTACATGGGCCGGGGGGATAATACGTGGAAATTGGAAAGAAGGACCTGGAGGACGGACCTCGGGAAGTTTTCCTTCCTGGGCAGGACGGTTGTGGATTGGAATGGTCTGGGTGAAGAGGTAGTGAGCCAGGAGAAGGCCAAGGGTTTTATGGAAAGGCTGAAGGCAAAATGGGAAGGGGAGGTGAGAGGAGGAGATGAGAAGATGAAGAAATGATGGAGAGAGGCACAGGAGTCCGAGGAGAAATAGGAAGAGGAAGGGGACGGAGCAAAGGAAGTGGAAGGAGAGAAGGAAGAAAAGAGGAATTGAAGGATGAAGAGGAATGGAAACCTGCCACCGGTCCACAGTGATCAACAGCGGGGAAAACAACAACAACAACAACAACAACAACAACAACACATCCACGAGACCGGTTTCTGTGTATTTATTTTGCTTGTTGGTAGACAGTATCTAGTGCCAATGTGCTGCCACCTGTTTGTGGGTTACAGATTTAATTGATCGAACTTTTCTCATTTTGCTATGTTCACGCCATCTAGCAGTGAATATAACTACTTGATTCTATTGCATCATTCTGCAAACTACCAACTTACGAAAAAGGTTTCAAAATTACTATTTCTAGTATTTGATGTTGGTAATTTATCCACGTGTGATCCACGTATACATTTTATAACATATCAAAAATTATTCACATTTAAAATCATATGCATTTGTAATGGGATTAAGTCCTTTTCTGTATGATAATTTGTTGTTTGTTTCTGCTGGTTATTTTACTCGTTGGTAGACATGCCGCTCCGACTGTGCTGGTAGGTGCTGCCACCTGTCCGTGATGTAGCGACCTAAGCAAACTTATTGCGGTAAATTTGAATGAGTTCTTTGCTACAATCAAAGTTGAAAGTTACAAATACCACTTTTATACCCCATTAATCAATTAGTTTGCCCAGCTTGCGTTGTGTTGTATTTGTCGTTAAATCTACAAAAGCAGCTAAATCAATTAACCATACACAAGTTAAATTTATTAATTAAACAGCATAATTTATTAAAAACAGAAATAGTAGAACACGTAAAACATTATTAAAAACTAACTAATTGGTTTAAGCCTGTCGAAGAATGCTGAATAGCGCTCGAAATATTGCAACTCAGTTAATAGCACAATATTGTAGTTGGTTTTTAATAAACAGTAGCCGAACAGTAGCCCGTTGTTGAGAATCCAAATTACCTGTTTTTCCAAAGGCAGTTTAATATTCTCTAAAGCAGGATTCAGTGCCAGGCTTGAGACACATCTGGGCTCAGGGTAGCTCTGCCTATCATACGAGGCTACTGTAACAGCTGACACTATACAACCTTCAAGTTAAGCGTGTTGTTAAATGAACGTACGAGTTATATTCTACTTATCTGACACAGCACACAGACGGAAATGGAATTGGATGATTATGTTTCAAGGATAATATGAACTGTAATATGTACAGTAAAGTGATACAGTTTTAGTAACGTTTTGTTGTATAAGTATACATGAAATAAATACATATTGTTTGCACAACAAGCAGTTAGTATCGTATCCACGTAAGATAGATATTATACAAGAGCATATCTTAATGTTCCTGTTCTTTAAAATGGAAAATAACATACAGAAACATCGACAAACAAATGGGGTATCTTGGACTGGCTTTTGAATGGAGTAGGGATGGACTATGAGAGTGGTATGCGCCCAAGCGTTCAGATGGTCGGCTACTGCACAGAGATGCCCGGCCCCCTCTTATAGGCGGGGCTGCGTCTAAGCCGCGCCCCCCAGTAGGGGTGGACTATGAGAGTGGTATGCGCCAAAGCGTTCAGATGGTCGGCTACTGCACAGAGATGCCCGGTCCCCTCTTGTAGGCGGGGCTGCGTCTAAGCCGCGCCCCCCAGTAGGGGTGGACTATGAGAGTGGTATGCGCCAAAGCGTTCAGATGGTCGGCTACTGCACAGAGATGCCCGGTCCCCTCTTGTAGGCGGGGCTGCGTCTAAGCCGCGCCCCCCAGTAGGGGTGGACTATGAGAGTGGTATGCGCCAAAGCGTTCAGATGGTCGGCTACTGCACAGAGATGCCCGGTCCCCTCTTGTAGGCGGGGCTGCGTCTAAGCCGCGCCCCCCAGTAGGGGTGGACTATGAGAGTGGTATGCCCCAAAGCGTTCAGATGGTCGGCTACTGCACAGAGATGCCCGGTCCCCTCTTGTAGGCGGGGCTGCGTCTAAGCCGCGCCCCCCAGTAGGGGTGGACTATGAGAGTGGTATGCGCCAAAGCGTTCAGATGGTCGGCTACTGCACAGAGATGCCCGGTCCCCTCTTGTAGGCGGGGCTGCGTCTAAGCCGCGCCCCCCAGTAGGGGTGGACTATGAGAGTGGTATGCGCCAAAGCGTTCAGATGGTCGGCTACTGCACAGAGATGCCCGGTCCCCTCTTGTAGGCGGGGCTGCGTCTAAGCCGCGCCCCCCAGTAGGGGTGGACTATGAGAGTGGTATGCGCCAAAGCGTTCAGATGGTCGGCTACTGCACAGAGATGCCCGGTCCCCTCTTGTAGGCGGGGCTGCGTCTAAGCCGCGCCCCCCGATGGTTGACAGAGTAGCGCAGCAACGGGGGCCGGACAAACACCCCCCGACCGGCCGGGGTCCACGCCCTCAGTTCCACCACCATCCCGGGGCCCGGTGTGACGGCCACCCACCCTGCAACAAGACACCAGCTAGTGTCACGCCGTTACGCCGGCAAGCAACACATGCGCCATTACACACACAACCATTCAAAACTTTGGCAAACTAACTCGAAACCCAACTCTCTCACATTTAGCTCGTATAGTTTTAAACTACTACTAAAAAGGCACACCTCTAGAACTCTATGAATTAACATACAAAATTTTCATCAGTACAGAGAGCGTTGAGAGCGTTCCGGCCAACAGTCACTCAATATTGGATACCTAACCACAATTTTGAATTCTTTGGAATCAATGGATAGTTTTCCAATAATAAATAGTGCACTGCCCCCTGGAGGGGTGGCCGGAACACTCGCAGCGCTGTCACAGGAGGCCAGTGGACAAGTAGCAGACTGTAGTTACCGGCCGAGGAGAGCACCACGTCGGCGCAGCTGGTGCACCAGTCTTCTCCCGTCAGCTCGATGGGTCGTTTGTCAGCGTCTAGGCCGGGCCACTGTGACAGCCTCTTCTGACCGCCGCACGGAACGGCCAGAAGCTCCGAGCCAATCAGGGCAGAGTAAACCTCGTCGGCGTCGCGAGTGCGGACCACCGTCAGCGGGAGAGAGTCGGACGCAAACACCGTGAACCTAGGCACAACGCACACTGAAGTAAGTACTTAAGTATTTATCACTGGGTAGCTTTGCTAGGTGCTTAAGTAATACTTAATTAGGTACTTATGTAGGTACTCAAGTAAATACAGTTAAGGGCGAAGGATAGTCTCTACGTCAAAAACCGCAGAAAATGTTAATTATTAAATTATATCTCAAGATTGTAACAAGAAATTGAAAATCTAAATCAGCAGCACACTGTGCTTTGGTAAGCCCTACAGACTGAATAAAATATTATAACCATTTGCGTAGTATTTTGATTATAATTCCATAATTAGTAATAAAATTAATTATTTATAAAAAAACATACTGATTATAATATAAGTCACGACTAAGAGCATTCAATGTGTATGGCTTACTAAACTACAGTGTGCTGTTAATTCAGATTTTCGATTTTGAAGCCCATTCTTGTGATATAGCCTAGGCCTAATTTAAAAATGAAAATTTTGTGTGGTTTTTGACGTAGAGGTATCCTTCCCTGTTGAGCTTGTCCGTGTTTGTAGAGGGACCAGCACTCACCTTATGGCCGCGCTGCCCCAGACGTAGTCCAGGCGACCGAGCCCGGCGATCAACAACGTTCGCCCGGGCGTCAGGCTGAACGTCCGCGGGTGTAGGAGACTCTTGGGCAACGTCAACATTAACTCCTCCGTAGTCAACAGGTTGATCACCTGCGGGCAACAAGTGGGTTCACTTTTAGAGGGCGGTGAAAGGACGTGCGGTCCGCCACGACTTTAGGAACAGCCGGGCGACGTTGACTAGGCAGCGATCCAAGAGAGATGTACACCAATGTAGTCCGACCTGTCGCAACCACCTCAATCAATCGTAGCCAACGCCATTGAAATGCTTCATATAGCGGACAACGTGATAGAAATAATAATTCTAAACAATTTTTTAAATTGTGCAATAAAGTAAAATCTATTTTCAGTGTAGAGATTGAGTCTCACCTGGTCTGGCTGGACGGTGCCCGGGGTGTCGTAGCACCACTTGCTGTCAGCGTAGTCAGATAGAGATTGAGTCTCACCTGGTCTGGCTGGACGGTGCCCGGGGTGTCGTAGCACCACTTGCTGTCAGCATAGTCAGATAGAGATTGAGTCTCACCTGGTCTGGCTGGACGGTGCCCGGGGTATCGTAGCACCACTTGCTGTCAGCATAGTCAGATAGAGATTGAGTCTCACCTGGTCTGGCTGGACGGTGCCCGGGGTGTCGTAGCACCACTTGCTGTCAGCATAGTCAGATAGAGATTGAGTCTCACCTGGTCTGGCTGGACGGTGCCCGGGGTATCGTAGCACCACTTGCTGTCAGCGTAGTCAGATAGAGATTGAGTCTCACCTGGTCTGGCTGGACGGTGCCCGGGGTATCATAGCACCACTTGCTGTCAGCATAGTCAGATAGAGATTGAGTCTCACCTGGTCTGGCTGGACGGTGCCCGGGGTATCGTAGCACCACTTGCTGTCAGCGTAGTCAGATAGAGATTGAGTCTCACCTGGTCTGGCTGTGCCCGGGGTGTCATAGCACCACTTGCTGTCAGCGTAGTCAGATAGAGATTGAGTCTCACCTGGTCTGGCTGGACGGTGCCCGGGGTGTCGTAGCACCACTTGCTGTCAGCGTAGTCAGATAGAGATTGAGTCTCACCTGGTCTGGCTGGACGGTGCCCGGGGTGTCGTAGCACCACTTGCTGTCAGCGTAGTCAGATAGAGATTGAGTCTCACCTGGTCTGGCTGGACGGTGCCCGGGGTATCGTAGCACCACTTGCTGTCAGCATAGTCAGATAGAGATTGAGTCTCACCTGGTCTGGCTGGACGGTGCCCGGGGTGTCGTAGCACCACTTGCTGTCAGCATAGTCAGATAGAGATTGAGTCTCACCTGGTCTGGCTGGACGGTTCCCGGGGTGTCGTAGCACCACTTGCTGTCAGCATAGTCAGATAGAGATTGAGTCTCACCTGGTCTGGCTGGACGGTGCCCGGGGTGTCGTAGCACCACTTGCTGTCAGCGTAGTCAGGTAGAGATTGAGTCTCACCTGGTCTGGCTGGACGGTGCCCGGGGTATCGTAGCACCACTTGCTGTCAGCGTAGTCAGCTAGAGATTGAGTCTCACCTGGTCTGGCTGGACGGTGCCCGGGGTGTCGTAGCACCACTTGCTGTCAGCGTAGTCAGATAGAGATTGAGTCTCACCTGGTCTGGCTGGACGGTGCCCGGGGTATCGTAGCACCACTTGCTGTCAGCGTAGTCAGATAGAGATTGAGTCTCACCTGGTCTGGCTGGACGGTGCCCGGGGTGTCGTAGCACCACTTGCTGTCAGCATAGTCAGATAGAGATTGAGTCTCACCTGGTCTGGCTGGACGGTGCCCGGGGTATCGTAGCACCACTTGCTGTCAGCGTAGTCAGCTAGAGATTGAGTCTCACCTGGTCTGGCTGGACGGTGCCCGGGGTGTCGTAGCACCACTTGCTGTCAGCGTAGTCAGATAGAGATTGAGTCTCACCTGGTCTGGCTGGACGGTGCCCGGGGTGTCGTAGCACCACTTGCTGTCAGCGTGGTCAGATAGAGATTGAGTCTCACCTGGTCTGGCTGGACGGTGCCCGGGGTGTCGTAGCACCACTTGCTGTCAGCGTAGTCAGATAGAGATTGAGTCTCACCTGGTCTGGCTGGACGGTGCCCGGGGTGTCGTAGCACCACTTGCTGTCAGCGTAGTCAGATAGAGATTGAGTCTCACCTGGTCTGGCTGGACGGTGCCCGGGGTGTCGTAGCACCACTTGCTGTCAGCGTAGTCAGATAGAGATTGAGTCTCACCTGGTCTGGCTGGACGGTGCCCGGGGTGTCGTAGCACCACTTGCTGTCAGCATAGTCAGATAGAGATTGAGTCTCACCTGGTCTGGCTGGACGGTGCCCGGGGTATCGTAGCACCACTTGCTGTCAGCGTAGTCAGATAGAGATTGAGTCTCACCTGGTCTGGCTGGACGGTGCCCGGGGTGTCGTAGCACCACTTGCTGTCAGCGTGGTCAGATAGAGATTGAGTCTCACCTGGTCTGGCTGGACGGTGCCCGGGGTGTCGTAGCACCACTTGCTGTCAGCGTAGTCAGATAGAGATTGAGTCTCACCTGGTCTGGCTGGACGGTGCCCGGGGTGTCGTAGCACCACTTGCTGTCAGCGTAGTCAGATAGAGATTGAGTCTCACCTGGTCTGGCTGGACGGTGCCCGGGGTGTCGTAGCACCACTTGCTGTCAGCGTAGTCAGATAGAGATTGAGTCTCACCTGGTCTGGCTGGACGGTGCCCGGGGTGTCGTAGCACCACTTGCTGTCAGCGTAGTCAGATAGAGATTGAGTCTCACCTGGTCTGGCTGGACGGTGCCCGGGGTGTCGTAGCACCACTTGCTGTCAGCATAGTCAGATAGAGATTGAGTCTCACCTGGTCTGGCTGGACGGTGCCCGGGGTATCGTAGCACCACTTGCTGTCAGCGTAGTCAGATAGAGATTGAGTCTCACCTGGTCTGGCTGGACGGTGCCCGGGGTGTCGTAGCACCACTTGCTGTCAGCGTGGTCAGATAGAGATTGAGTCTCACCTGGTCTGGCTGGACGGTGCCCGGGGTGTCGTAGCACCACTTGCTGTCAGCGTAGTCAGATAGAGATTGAGTCTCACCTGGTCTGGCTGGACGGTGCCCGGGGTGTCGTAGCACCACTTGCTGTCAGCGTAGTCAGATAGAGATTGAGTCTCACCTGGTCTGGCTGGACGGTGCCCGGGGTGTCGTAGCACCACTTGCTGTCAGCGTAGTCAGATAGAGATTGAGTCTCACCTGGTCTGGCTGGACCGTGCCCGGGGAGTCGTAGCACCACTTGCTGTCAGCGTAGTCAGATAGAGATTGAGTCTCACCTGGTCTGGCTGGACGGTGCCCGGGGTGTCATAGCACCACTTGCTGTCAGCATAGTCAGCTAGAGATTGAGTCTCACCTGGTCTGGCTGGACGGTGCCCGGGGTGTCGTAGCACCACTTGCTGTCAGCGTAGTCAGATAGAGATTGAGTCTCACCTGGTCTGGCTGGACGGTGCCCGGGGTGTCGTAGCACCACTTGCTGTCAGCGTAGTCAGCTAGAGATTGAGTCTCACCTGGTCTGGCTGGACGGTGCCCGGGGTGTCGTAGCACCACTTGCTGTCAGCGTAGTCAGATAGAGATTGAGTCTCACCTGGTCTGGCTGGACGGTGCCCGGGGTGTCGTAGCACCACTTGCTGTCAGCGTAGTCAGATAGAGATTGAGTCTCACCTGGTCTGGCTGGACGGTGCCCGGGGTGTCGTAGCACCACTTGCTGTCAGCGTAGTCAGATAGAGATTGAGTCTCACCTGGTCTGGCTGGACGGTGCCCGGGGTATCATAGCACCACTTGCTGTCAGCATAGTCAGATAGAGATTGAGTCTCACCTGGTCTGGCTGGATGGTGCCCGGGGTGTCGTAGCACCACTTGCTGTCAGCGTAGTCAGATAGAGATTGAGTCTCACCTGGTCTGGCTGGACGGTGCCCGGGGTATCATAGCACCACTTGCTGTCAGCATAGTCAGATAGAGATTGAGTCTCACCTGGTCTGGCTGGACGGTGCCCGGGGTGTCGTAGCACCACTTGCTGTCAGCATAGTCAGCTAGAGATTGAGTCTCACCTGGTCTGGCTGGACGGTGCCCGGGGTATCATAGCACCACTTGCTGTCAGCATAGTCAGATAGAGATTGAGTCTCACCTGGTCTGGCTGGACGGTGCCCGGGGTATCATAGCACCACTTGCTGTCAGCGTAGTCAGATAGAGATTGAGTCTCACCTGGTCTGGCTGGACGGTGCCCGGGGTATCATAGCACCACTTGCTGTCAGCATAGTCAGATAGAGATTGAGTCTCACCTGGTCTGGCTGGACGGTGCCCGGGGTGTCGTAGCACCACTTGCTGTCAGCATAGTCAGCTAGAGATTGAGTCTCACCTGGTCTGGCTGGACGGTGCCCGGGGTGTCGTAGCACCACTTGCTGTCAGCATAGTCAGATAGAGATTGAGTCTCACCTGGTCTGGCTGGACGGTGCCCGGGGTGTCGTAGCACCACTTGCTGTCAGCGTAGTCAGATAGAGATTGAGTCTCACCTGGTCTGGCTGGACGGTGCCCGGGGTGTCGTAGCACCACTTGCTGTCAGCGTAGTCAGATAGAGATTGAGTCTCACCTGGTCTGGCTGGACGGTGCCCGGGGTGTCGTAGCACCACTTGCTGTCAGCGTAGTCAGATAGAGATTGAGTCTCACCTGGTCTGGCTGGACGGTGCCCGGGGTGTCGTAGCACCACTTGCTGTCAGCGTAGTCAGATAGAGGTTGAGTCTCACCTGGTCTGGCTGGACGGTGCCCGGGGTGTCGTAGCACCACTTGCTGTCAGCGTGGTCAGATAGAGATTGAGTCTCACCTGGTCTGGCTGGACGGTGCCCGGGGTGTCGTAGCACCACTTGCTGTCAGTGTAGTCAGATAGAGATTGAGTCTCACTTGGTCTGGCTGGACGGTGCCCGGGGTGTCGTAGCACCACTTGCTGTCAGCGTAGTCAGATAGAGATTGAGTCTCACCTGGTCTGGCTGGACCGTGCCCGGGGTGTCGTAGCACCACTTGCTGTCAGCGTAGTCAGATAGAGATTGAGTCTCACCTGGTCTGGCTGGACGGTGCCCGGGGTGTCATAGCACCACTTGCTGTCAGCATAGTCAGCTAGAGATTGAGTCTCACCTGGTCTGGCTGGACGGTGCCCGGGGTGTCGTAGCACCACTTGCTGTCAGCGTAGTCAGATAGAGATTGAGTCTCACCTGGTCTGGCTGGACGGTGCCCGGGGTGTCGTAGCACCACTTGCTGTCAGCATAGTCAGATAGAGATTGAGTCTCACCTGGTCTGGCTGGACGGTGCCCGGGGTGTCGTAGCACCACTTGCTGTCAGCATAGTCAGATAGAGATTGAGTCTCACCTGGTCTGGCTGGACGGTGCCCGGGGTGTCGTAGCACCACTTGCTGTCAGCATAGTCAGATAGAGATTGAGTCTCACCTGGTCTGGCTGGACGGTGCCCGGGGTGTCATAGCACCACTTGCTGTCAGCGTAGTCAGATAGAGATTGAGTCTCACCTGGTCTGGCTGGACGGTGCCCGGGGTATCGTAGCACCACTTGCTGTCAGCGTAGTCAGATAGAGATTGAGTCTCACCTGGTCTGGCTGGACGGTGCCCGGGGTGTCGTAGCACCACTTGCTGTCAGCGTAGTCAGATAGAGATTGAGTCTCACCTGGTCTGGCTGGACGGTGCCCGGGGTGTCGTAGCACCACTTGCTGTCAGCATAGTCAGATAGAGATTGAGTCTCACCTGGTCTGGCTGTGCCCGGGGTGTCGTAGCACCACTTGCTGTCGGCGTAGTCAGATAGAGATTGAGTCTCACCTGGTCTGGCTGTGCCCGGGGTGTCGTAGCACCACTTGCTGTCAGCGTAGTCAGATAGAGATTGAGTCTCACCTGGTCTGGCTGGACGGTGCCCGGGGTGTCGTAGCACCACTTGCTGTCAGCGTAGTCAGCTAGAGATTGAGTCTCACCTGGTCTGGCTGGACGGTGCCCGGGGTGTCGTAGCACCACTTGCTGTCAGCGTAGTCAGATAGAGATTGAGTCTCACCTGGTCTGGCTGGACGGTGCCCGGGGTGTCGTAGCACCACTTGCTGTCAGCGTAGTCAGATAGAGATTGAGTCTCACCTGGTCTGGCTGGACGGTGCCCGGGGTGTCGTAGCACCACTTGCTGTCAGCGTAGTCAGATAGAGATTGAGTCTCACCTGGTCAGGCTGGACGGTGCCCGGGGTGTCGTAGCACCATTGCTGTCAGCGTAGTCAGCTAGAGATTGAGTCTCACCTGGTCTGGCTGGACGGTGCCCGGGGTGTCGTAGCACCACTTGCTGTCAGCGTAGTCAGATAGAGATTGAGTCTCACCTGGTCTGGCTGGACGGTGCCCGGGGTGTCGTAGCACCACTTGCTGTCAGCGTAGTCAGATAGAGATTGAGTCTCACCTGGTCTGGCTGGACGGTGCCCGGGGTGTCGTAGCACCACTTGCTGTCAGCGTAGTCAGATAGAGATTGAGTCTCACCTGGTCTGGCTGGACGGTGCCCGGGGTGTCGTAGCACCACTTGCTGTCAGCATAGTCAGATAGAGATTGAGTCTCACCTGGTCTGGCTGGACGGTGCCTGGGGTATCATAGCACCACTTGCTGTCAGCATAGTCAGATAGAGATTGAGTCTCACCTGGTCTGGCTGGACGGTGCCCGGGGTATCGTAGCACCACTTGCTGTCAGCGTAGTCAGATAGAGATTGAGTCTCACCTGGTCTGGCTGGACGGTGCCCGGGGTGTCGTAGCACCACTTGCTGTCAGCGTAGTTAGATAGAGATTGAGTCTCACCTGGTCTGGCTGGACGGTGCCCGGGGTATCGTAGCACCACTTGCTGTCAGCGTAGTCAGATAGAGATTGAGTCTCACCTGGTCTGGCTGGACGGTGCCCGGGGTGTCGTAGCACCACTTGCTGTCAGCGTAGTCAGATAGAGATTGAGTCTCACCTGGTCTGGCTGGACGGTGCCCGGGGTATCATAGCACCACTTGCTGTCAGCGTAGTCAGATAGAGATTGAGTCTCACCTGGTCTGGCTGTGCCCGGGGTGTCGTAGCACCACTTGCTGTCAGCGTAGTCAGATAGAGATTGAGTCTCACCTGGTCTGGCTGGACGGTGCCCGGGGTATCATAGCACCACTTGCTGTCAGCGTAGTCAGATAGAGATTGAGTCTCACCTGGTCTGGCTGTGCCCGGGGTATCATAGCACCACTTGCTGTCAGCATAGTCAGATAGAGATTGAGTCTCACCTGGTCTGGCTGGACGGTGCCCGGGGTGTCGTAGCACCACTTGCTGTCAGCATAGTCAGATAGAGATTGAGTCTCACCTGGTCTGGCTGGACGGTGCCCGGGGTGTCGTAGCACCACTTGCTGTCAGCGTAGTCAGGTAGAGATTGAGTCTCACCTGGTCTGGCTGGACGGTGCCCGGGGTATCATAGCACCACTTGCTGTCAGCGTAGTCAGATAGAGATTGAGTCTCACCTGGTCTGGCTGGACGGTGCCCGGGGTGTCGTAGCACCACTTGCTGTCAGCATAGTCAGATAGAGATTGAGTCTCACCTGGTCTGGCTGGACGGTGCCCGGGGTATCATAGCACCACTTGCTGTCAGCATAGTCAGATAGAGATTGAGTCTCACCTGGTCTGGCTGGACGGTGCCCGGGGTATCGTAGCACCACTTGCTGTCAGCGTAGTCAGATAGAGATTGAGTCTCACCTGGTCTGGCTGGACGGTGCCCGGGGTGTCGTAGCACCACTTGCTGTCAGCGTAGTCAGATAGAGATTGAGTCTCACCTGGTCTTGCTGGACGGTGCCCGGGGTATCGTAGCACCACTTGCTGTCAGCGTAGTCAGATAGAGATTGAGTCTCACCTGGTCTGGCTGGACGGTGCCCGGGGTGTCGTAGCACCACTTGCTGTCAGCGTAGTCAGATAGAGATTGAGTCTCACCTGGTCTGGCTGGACGGTGCCCGGGGTATCATAGCACCACTTGCTGTCAGCGTAGTCAGATAGAGATTGAGTCTCACCTGGTCTGGCTGTGCCCGGGGTATCATAGCACGACTTGCTGTCAGCATAGTCAGATAGAGATTGAGTCTCACCTGGTCTGGCTGGACGGTGCCCGGGGTATCGTAGCACCACTTGCTGTCAGCGTAGTCAGATAGAGATTGAGTCTCACCTGGTCTGGCTGGACGGTGCCCGGGGTGTCGTAGCACCACTTGCTGTCAGCGTAGTCAGATAGAGATTGAGTCTCACCTGGTCTGGCTGGACGGTGCCCGGGGTGTCGTAGCACCACTTGCTGTCAGCGTAGTCAGATAGAGATTGAGTCTCACCTGGTCTGGCTGTGCCCGGGGTGTCGTAGCACCACTTGCTGTCAGCGTAGTCAGATAGAGATTGAGTCTCACCTGGTCTGGCTGGACGGTGCCCGGGGTATCATAGCACCACTTGCTGTCAGCGTAGTCAGATAGAGATTGAGTCTCACCTGGTCTGGCTGGATGGTGCCCGGGGTGTCGTAGCACCACTTGCTGTCAGCGTAGTCAGGTAGAGATTGAGTCTCACCTGGTCTGGCTGTGCCCGGGGTGTCGTAGCACCACTTGCTGTCAGCGTAGTCAGATAGAGATTGAGTCTCACCTGGTCTGGCTGGACGGTGCCCGGGGTGTCGTAGCACCACTTGCTGTCAGCGTAGTCAGATAGAGATTGAGTCTCACCTGGTCTGGCTGGATGGTGCCCGGGGTGTCGTAGCACCACTTGCTGTCAGCGTAGTCAGGTAGAGATTGAGTCTCACCTGGTCTGGCTGTGCCCGGGGTGTCGTAGCACCACTTGCTGTCAGCGTAGTCAGATAGAGATTGAGTCTCACCTGGTCTGGCTGGACGGTGCCCGGGGTGTCGTAGCACCACTTGCTGTCAGCGTAGTCAGATAGAGATTGAGTCTCACCTGGTCTGGCTGGACGGTGCCGGGGGTGTCGTAGCACCACTTGCTGTCAGCGTAGTCAGATAGAGATTGAGTCTCACCTGGTCTGGCTGGACGGTGCCCGGGGTGTCGTAGCACCACTTGCTGTCGGCATAGTCATATAGAGATTGAGTCTCACCTGGTCTGGCTGGACGGTGCCCGGGGTGTCATAGCACCACTTGCTGTCAGCGTAGTCAGATAGAGATTGAGTCTCACCTGGTCTGGCTGGACGGTGCCCGGGGTGTCATAGCACCACTTGCTGTCAGCGTAGTCAGATAGAGATTGAGTCTCACCTGGTCTGGCTGGACGGTGCCCGGGGTGTCGTAGCACCTGCTGTCAGCGTAGTCAGATAGAGATTGAGTCTCACCTGGTCTGGCTGGACGGTGCCCGGGGTGTCGTAGCACCACTTGCTGTCGGCATAGTCAATTAGAGATTGAGTCTCACCTGGTCTGGCTGGACGGTGCCCGGGGTGTCGTAGCACCACTTGCTGTCAGCGTAGTCAGATAGAGATTGAGTCTCACCTGGTCTGGCTGGACGGTGCCCGGGGTGTCGTAGCACCACTTGCTGTCAGCGTAGTCAGATAGAGATTGAGTCTCACCTGGTCTGGCTGTGCCCGGGGTATCATAGCACCACTTGCTGTCAGCGTAGTCAGATAGAGATTGAGTCTCACCTGGTCTGGCTGTGCCCGGGGTATCATAGCACCACTTGCTGTCAGCGTAGTCAGATAGAGATTGAGTCTCACCTGGTCTGGCTGGACGGTGCCCGGGGTGTCGTAGCACCACTTGCTGTCAGCGTAGTCAGATAGAGATTGAGTCTCACCTGGTCTGGCTGGACGGTGCCCGGGGTGTCGAAGCACCACTTGCTGTCAGCGTAGTCAGATAGAGATTGAGTCTCACCTGGTCTGGCTGGACGGTGCCCGGGGTATCATAGCACCACTTGCTGTCAGCGTAGTCAGATAGAGATTGAGTCTCACCTGGTCTGGCTGGACGGTGCCCGGGGTATCATAGCACCACTTGCTGTCAGCTTAGTCAGATAGAGATTGAGTCTCACCTGGTCTGGCTGGACGGTGCCCGGGGTATCATAGCACCACTTGCTGTCAGCGTAGTCAGATAGAGATTGAGTCTCACCTGGTCTGGCTGGACCGTGCCCGGGGTGTCGAAGCACCACTTGCTGTCAGCATAGTCAGCTAGAGATTGAGTCTCACCTGGTCTGGCTGGACGGTGCCCGGGGTGTCGTAGCACCACTTGCTGTCAGCATAGTCAGATAGAGATTGAGTCTCACCTGGTCTGGCTGGACGGTGCCCGGGGTGTCGTAGCACCACTTGCTGTCAGCGTAGTCAGATAGAGATTGAGTCTCACCTGGTCTGGCTGGACGGTGCCCGGGGTGTCGTAGCACCACTTGCTGTCAGCGTAGTCAGATAGAGATTGAGTCTCACCTGGTCTGGCTGGACGGTGCCCGGGGTATCGTAGCACCACTTGCTGTCAGCGTAGTCAGATAGAGATTGAGTCTCACCTGGTCTGGCTGGACGGTGCCCGGGGTATCGTAGCACCACTTGCTGTCAGCGTAGTCAGCTAGAGATTGAGTCTCACCTGGTCTGGCTGGACGGTGCCCGGGGTGTCGTAGCACCACTTGCTGTCAGCGTAGTCAGATAGAGATTGAGTCTCACCTGGTCTGGCTGGACGGTGCCCGGGGTGTCGTAGCACCACTTGCTGTCAGCGTAGTCAGATAGAGATTGAGTCTCACCTGGTCTGGCTGGACGGTGCCCGGGGTGTCGTAGCACCACTTGCTGTCAGCATAGTCAGATAGAGATTGAGTCTCACCTGGTCTGGCTGGACGGTGCCCGGGGTGTCGTAGCACCACTTGCTGTCAGCATAGTCCTTGTCGTGGGGGTTCAGTCCGAGCAGTTTGTTAGCGTGAACGTGACCGGCGGTGTTGACAGAGAACGGATCGTTTGTCTCCTTCTCCGTCTGGCGGAACGTTCGACCGATGTGGCCAATCAGGGTCGCCGCTGAGGGAGAGAAACGTTGTGTCGACAATTAACAGGACTCTACACTCGTCCTTTTTAGTTAAAAAATAATGACTGCAGTTGCAACGTATTTAGTGGGAGACAGTGAAGGTTGGCATTGTATCTAGTGTGATAGTGTAAAGTGGAAACTGCCCAATTTCGACTGAATACCGGACATGACCTCCTAAAGCCGCACCTCCATAGAATAGGGCTGGCTGCGGACGGCGTGTGTGATCTGTGTGGGAAGGAGGAGCAGACCAGAAGGCATCTGCAGATTTGTGAGGGACTAAGAGCCCAAAATGACGCTATGCCAGGGGGCATAAAGTTTCACGACAGGGAGGCGAATCTCTATTGGCTGACGAGATCCAGCATGATGGTCAAATAGATCAATTGTGGGCATATGAAATAATAATAATAATAGTGTAAATCACCTGTCCGTTGTTTCCTCGCCTGGTGTTGTCTCAGTCTTCGCTCCTCTGCGGCTCCGTGACGCTCGGCAATGAGTCGCTTCGTTCGCTCGTACATTCGCCAGCCCGCGGGACGCAGGATCGGAAACTGTGGGCGAGACAACTCGGCGTTACAGCCCGAATAGACAAACACAATATTGAAACAAATATAATTTGCTTATTCTTCTTCTACTCTTTGTGAATCTTAGGAGCACGTGAATAGAGTGGAAGAAATTGGTGGAGAAGCAGATGAGGAAAATGAGGAAGAAAGGCTGAGCACGGCAAGCTGACTCATTGAATGTTTCATGCCCTAGACAAGGGTGGGCAACCACCAATCAACCCGACATGGGTTCAAATGAATTAGGCCTATTATTAAGAAGCTAGGGGACAGAATGGGAAGGACAAAGCTGAGATGGTTTGGACACATTAAACGGATGAAGGAAGAGAGGATGCCCAGGAGAATATATGAAAAAAAGATCGAAGGAAGAAGAAGACGGGGAAGACCAAGGAAGAGATGGAAGGAAAAGATTGCTGAAGACTTACAGAAGAGACGAGAGAACTGGGAGCAAGTAGAGGAAGTACGATTGTGGGAAGATAGGAAGAGGTGGGAAAATTTGGTTGTGTGTAACACTGTAAGCTGACCCTGCCAGAAGCAGGAAACGGCAATGGATAATGATGATGATTAAGAATATATATTCGATACAAAATACACGATTGAACACATATAGACACGACATTTAGCAGGACGAAAATTGAAAACAGACCCATTAAAAGTATCATGGAAATATGTTATGATGATAAGCCGACGCCTGAACCATATCCACGAAGATTCTGCCCGAACACTCTCAAAGATGTGCCCACTGTTTAATATAACAAGGTCTTAGGTCTAGGCCTACTTCAATTAGGCCTAGGCCTATCACCTATGTTCAATGTGCATAGCTCAATTATTTCAAACTTAGGTAATATTTAAATATGATTTTATTTTTGTATTACTAATTATTAAAGCTAGTAAATGTGTGCTAACATGTACAATTTTAAAAAGACAAGTTCAATAAAGACGAGTTTACTACGGTGCAATCACCTCCACAAGTCTCCCTCTTCCGGGCCGACGTTGTAGGGAGCCGGCAGGAAGAATATCGGCTCCATCTCGCGGGGGATCCCGGGGGCAGTGAAGAACAGTTCGCCCAGCACGACGCTCTCTACGCCCGCCACGTTACGCCCGCTCGCGCCCTCGCCTGTCTGCGTGGCAGCGTCCGCCCTCCCACCGCCCCCCTGTCTCCGCAGCAGAGCCACCGCCTTGCGTAGGTCCCCCTTGCATCGGTCCGCCATCCGGACGGCCTGGGACAGTTTCCGTCTGGCTTCTACCAGACGAGAGCGAAGGCTGCGCTTGTCTCGTTCCAGCTCGCTAACGTGGGCGCTCTTAGAAGCGGCCCTCTCTTTGAGCCTGCACGCTTGATGCGCCACGGCCTCCAACTCCCTCGAGAGCAACTCATTGTCGCGCTTCGTCGCCTCGAGTTCGTCGACGAGTTCGCGTAGTTCGCGGACGTGAAGCGCGATCGCCCTCTCCGTCTCCGCTTCGTGCGCGGCCGTCTCGCGCTTCACTGCATCGAGTTCGTCGGCGTGAAGCGCGAGCAATCTCTCCTTATCCGCTTCGTGTTTCTCTGCATCCCGCTTTGTCACGTCGAGCTCTTCGAGTAACTCGCGTCGTTCCTTGGAGTGAAGCGCGATCGCCCTCTCGCACTTCTCCGCCTCCCGCTTCGCGACCTGCAGCTCCGCGATCGCCCTCTTCGCCTCCCCCTCGCGATCCCCCGCATCGCGCTTCGTCCGAACCAGCTCCGCGGCAAGCGCGCGCTTCTCCTCGACGTGCTTTGCGAGTTCCTCCACCAGGTTCATGATGCGCTTCTTGTCCTCTTCGCAGAGTTCGACGATGGTCGGCTTTGTCGACACGTCTCCCTTCTCGTCGAAGTGCGCTTCGTTGCACTGACACGCTTCGTTGAGGGGGTCGCGATGTGTCCAGTGACTCTTTGCTTTGTTGTCGGACCGAGAAGAGATCGTGTCCGAAGCGTAGCTAGTCTTGGACGTGGCCGTGCTCGGTCCGCGCTTACCCGGTCCGCGCTTACTCGCCTTCGAGGCGCACATCTCAAACCGCTTCTTGAAGACACCACGACGTACCAAACTTGGGTGTGATTTCGTTTGTTTCCTTTTTAGGGTGATCAATTACTTTAGACATGTATTGACTTTCGAACACTTATTCCATATTGCGATAATTTAGAAGTATTACACTATCATCCATTGTTTTCATTTTAGCACTGTCAGCAATCATAGAGCTAAATAATAATAGATCCCCTGGTACTTGGGAAAGAGGAGTGATTCTAAAGGTCTACCTGTGAGAACTTGTCCTGCAGCGCTTGATAGATCCCCTGGTACTTGGGAAAGAGCAGATTGTTCTCGACCAGCGTCTGAAGCACGACGTAGAGACAAGTCTCGCTGTTGGAATACAACGGCTCTCGGTCGACGTGCTCGGAGATTACTGAGCCGTCAAGGGCGTTCCAGTTGACAAACGCCAGGAGGCAGCGCATGTTGCGTTCTCTCGAGGGAACGTCTCGCGAGATCCAGCGCGCCACCATGGAGAGAAGCAGCTGCTGGGGAATACTCCAGCACTGGAAGCATTAAGCAAACCATTAAGCCATGTACCAACGAGGCACCTGTCATATTTGGGCGTATGGTAAACTGTCCCCTGCCTAGGGCCTAGTCAAAGTTACATAAATAGTATGAGCATCTACCTTGCAAGGCTTAGACCTACACTTTGCACTACCGAATCACGGATTTGAGTTTAAAAGGTGCTTCAAGGTTACTTACCTTGCTGGAGAGGAAAGATTCAATCTTGTGTAATGGCAAACCAAGAAGTTCATCGCCATGAATTATTTTGTTCAAATGAATTTGAACAAACATTGTAGCAGCTTTTGATAACACTGGCATATTGTACTTTTCTGCCATATCTCTAACTGTCAAACAGTTTGTTAAATCCAAATATCTGTCTAGATATTCACCGCAGTAACCTTTTAGCTTTATGACAAGAAAATGATTAGCAAGTCTCAAAAGTTCGGATACATTGTTTTTATCAATGACGATTGACCCGGTGTAGATGTAGTTTAAGAGACACTGGAATATGTCCGAGTTCTGGCAGGTTATGGTCAATCTCTCCTTGACAGTTCGATGTGTTTTTAATATGGAATCAAAGTACGGTGAGCACGACGCAAGGATGTTGCGATGCGCTCGAAACTGTCTGTCTTTGACGTACAATGTAACATCACAGAATCTTCCCCGTTCCTTCTGGAGTTTCAGCTTATCAAGAACAACGTTTCCATGCTGATTCTCGGTGAAATTCATTGGGTTATTTGGTAGATCGGTTAAAGACATTTTCATTCAGGTTGATTGAAAAAACATAACCTCAAACTTCATTGATTTTTTGACATTTGCTCATTAAAACCTTACTCAGATATCTACACAGACACTGAGAACGCAATCAAATAGATAATATATTTACAACACCAACGCATTTTAGAAAACAGGTATATTACACGAAATTTACTGCTAATAACATGAATAATAAATTAAAATAACAAACAACAAAATTCAATCACTGAAGTGAATCACACCGCCAACTTAACACTGAACAGTAACAGGATGATTGGCCATATCGAAGTGGCAGTGAAATAATTTTGGCGGCGTTTGAAATGGAATCTAGGAGAAAGGTTATTTATTAACATTATGAAATCTAAACAGTGCGTAGCACACTAGAACTGCGGGAAGAGAGCTTCACAAAAATTGTTCAAACACAATACTGTTTTTCTTTCTATGAATGGTGCATGTTCAACAAATTAATAATTAATTAATTAATTTGGTTTGATGTACTAATCGTAATACAAGTTTGCCCTGACTGGGGATCGAGCCCAGATCATCCGGCTCTACCTACCTGTGGTGCAAATGAACTGCAGTATAGTTTGTAAATAATCATACGATGCGATTTGGAGACTACATGCGTTTACGTGAACCTGCTACTCGGATCACGAAATGTCTTACGTATACTTGATCGAATTAATTGGATCCATGTTCGTGAACGTCATCTTGTTCTGTCCGATCAGTGATCTGGTGATCCACTCTCCGACCATGGTTAGCTGGATCCAGACAGAATATTGTGGCGGCAACATTAATCAACGGCAACAAGTTTCAGACAGTACCCGAGTACTGTGAAAACACTTGTCACGAGGGAATGAAATAAGAGATGTTACAATGAGTAATACGTGACCAGGTTTGGAGGCGTGACTGAGATTAATGAGCCGCAACATAACTCTCCCAGTAATGCATCCATTCGTGAACCCCCCCGGATCGAGTTAATCCATCACGTGGTTACGATGGATCCAGTTAACTCGATTGAGTAGCATGGATCAGGTTCGCATAAGCAGCTAGACAAAGGGGTTAGATCTATACAACATTGAATAAATAGTTAGATATCTTCAGGAAGAAAGAAGGAACAATAAGGTTACAATATGCAATAGCATGGGGTAATATAAATAAGCAATCTTCATAGGATTGATCACTTTTATTTGCCACCATCAGTTTTGGCCAATAACTAGTCTGAGTCAGCTGACTCACTGCTGCTGAATCGCTGACTCGTATCACACATTTGAGTTATGTTTCATGATTCACTTCGTTTGTATACAAAAATAAACAAATGAATATATTCCGAGCAATAGGGAATACTATACACTCTTCTACGGGCTTGTAAGCCATGATCTCTATGAGCTTTATATTCAGTTACATCGAGTACGTAAGTAACTGGGACCAACAGTAGTTCGGATAACGGACAACTCGTTAGATACGGACTTCCGTTTGAGCACACATCAGCACGGGCTTAGGCATAACATAATAACGTCTTGAGACACAATGAGTTTGGATAATGTTATGTTGTCTTGTTGTGTTATGTTCATCACTTTCTGTTATTATGGATGCTGAATTGCGCTTGGATAACGTTGGCGTGGTAAATTGAGGTATTGCTGTACATATCTATTTTACACAGTGGAAAGTGAGCAGTCTACCCTATTGCTTGCGTCGTCAATAACTTTCATCATCTGGTACATATCTACATACTTCATGCAAAGTGTAATAAATAATATAGACTTCTTGGTCAATCGATAAGGTATCATTCATACGTAAAAAAAAATAAACTTCCAGCGTTTAAATGTACACACATAATAATTGATCCTCCTCAATCATCCGCTGCAACAACTTAAAATACAATTCCAACTGGAGTAAAGAGATGAAAGGTTTCAAAAACAATCTCAAACAGTCAAAACTTACAAAAATGTATACACTGATCAATACAGAGTACAGTATGTACAAACGTTACAAAATAATCTCAAACAGTCAAAACTTACAAAAATGTATACACTGATCAATACAGAGTACAGTATGTACAAACGTTACAAAATAATCTCAAACAGTCAAAACTTACAAAAATGTATACACTGATCAATACAGAGTACAGTATGTACAAACGTTACAAAATAATCTCAAACAGTCAAAACTTACAAAAATGTATACACTGATCAATACAGAGTACAGTATGTACAAACGTTACAAAATAATCTCAAACAGTCAAAACTTACAAAAATGTATACACTGATCAATACAGAGTACAGTATGTACAAACGTTACAAAATAATCTCAAACAGTCAAAACTTACAAAAATGTATACACTGATCAATACAGAGTACAGTATGTATATACATACACAGGTTGTAGGCCTTACCAAAACTACATACAAAAATAGGTAGTCATTCAGTAGAAAACGACAAATCAAAGATAGAATAAGGAATGCAGTACAAACTTTAATGTTGCGTATGTTTCTGTCGTCAGGTGTCGTGCGCATGCGCAAGAGTGCGTGTCACATAACGTCTTGTTCCACGTTCTCGTAGTTGTGGGTTTGTCTCGCTTTTCCACATCTCGATTCATTCCTCTTCTTCTAACATAAATCACTGGAAAGACTACGGGTGATTGAGAGCTTCGTTACAAGCTCAACATCGCAGTCTCTGAGATTGAGAGCTTCATTATAAGCTCAACGTCTCAGTCTCTGAGATTGAGAGCGTAGTGAATGTCGTTGCAGTCGGCGTTGAGCATTATCTTCTGTTTGATGTCCACGCGCGAGTGTTCGGCCAGAATCAGGCGGAGACTCACGAGACGGGAGCAGATGTGGAGCATCTCCTTCGCCGACGGTATCTTCACCCCTGCAACAACAACAACAACTTGGTTACTGGAGCAGTCCAAGTACATCATAGCAATCTGTAGGCATGCATAGATGTCCCTCACTAAGTTAAGGAATCTCCAAATTGTTAACGGCTTTGAAAAATAACAAGTACAAAACTTATTTTATTTGCCTAGATTACAAATGAACAGGCAATATTACAACAATAGTAGTTTCACATCACAACGCCCAGGACGTAAAGGTATCGTAGCCCAAAGTGTCAGTCTCACCGTCGGCGATTGCTAGTGTGTACATATTGTGATGAACACGTTTGAAGTCGCACTGGTCGTCGCCACATTGCTCAACGGAGGTCGCTACGGCTCTGAGGAACAACTTCTCTATCAGGCTCAGACTCCTGTAACAAACAGCTCGGTGAGAAGAGAACACACTGCTCAACGGAGGTCGCTACGGCTCTGAGGAACAGCTTCTCCATCAGGCTCAGACTCCTGTAACAAACAGCTCGGTGAGAAGAGAACACACTGCTCAACGGAGGTCGCTACGGCTCTGAGGAACAGCTTCTCCATCAGGCTCAGACTCCTGTAACAAACAGCTCGGTGAGAAGAGAACACACTGCTCAACGGAGGTCGCTACGGCTCTGAGGAACAGCTTCTTCATCAGGCTCAGACTCCTGTAACAAACAGCTCGGTGAGAAGAGAACACATTGCTCAACGGAGGTCGCTACGGCTCTGAGGAACAGCTTCTCCATCAGGCTCAGACTCCTGTAACAAACAGCTCGGTGAGAAGAGAACACATTGCTCAACGGAGGTCGCTACGGCTCTGAGGAACAGCTTCTCCATCAGGCTCAGACTCCTGTAACAAACAGCTCGGTGAGAAGAGAACACACTGCTCAACGGAGGTCGCTACGGCTCTGAGGAACAGCTTCTCCATCAGGCTCAGACTCCTGTAACAAACAGCTCGGTGAGAAGAGAACACACTGCTCAACGGAGGTCGCTACGGCTCTGAGGAACAACTTCTCTATCAGGCTCAGACTCCTGTAACAAACAGCTCGGTGAGAAGAGAACACACTGCTCAACGGAGGTCGCTACGGCTCTGAGGAACAGCTTCTCCATCAGGCTCAGACTCCTGTAACAAACAGCTCGGTGAGAAGAGAACACACTGCTCAACGGAGGTCGCTACGGCTCTGAGGAACAGCTTCTTCATCAGGCTCAGACTCCTGTAACAAACAGCTCGGTGAGAAGAGAACACATTGCTCAACGGAGGTCGCTACGGCTCTGAGGAACAGCTTCTCCATCAGGCTCAGACTCCTGTAACAAACAGCTCGGTGAGAAGAGAACACATTGCTCAACGGAGGTCGCTACGGCTCTGAGGAACAGCTTCTCCATCAGGCTCAGACTCCTGTAACAAACAGCTCGGTGAGAAGAGAACACACTGCTCAACGGAGGTCGCTACGGCTCTGAGGAACAGCTTCTCCATCAGGCTCAGACTCCTGTAACAAACAGCTCGGTGAGAAGAGAACACACTGCTCAACGGAGGTCGCTACGGCTCTGAGGAACAGCTTCTCCATCAGGCTCAGACTCCTGTAACAAACAGCTCGGTGAGAAGAGAACACATTGCTCAACGGAGGTCGCTACGGCTCTGAGGAACAGCTTCTCTATCAGGCTCAGACTCCTGTAACAAACAGCTCGGTTAGAAGAGATCACATTGCTCAACGGAGGTCGCTACGGCTCTCAGGAACAGCTTCTCCATCAGGCTCAGACTCCTGTAACAAACAGCTCGGTGAGAAGAGAACACACTGCTCAACGGAGGTCGCTACGGCTCTCAGGAACAGCTTCTCCATCAGGCTCAGACTCCTGTAACAAACAGCTCGGTGAGAAGAGAACACACTCGGCCCGGGCCTGGCGACAAACAACTCGGTCAGAAGAGAACACATTTGATTCAGATCCTTGGGATGGTGAAGAGAAATTATTGGCAGGAATAGAAGTTTATTTATTCATACTTTTATATCTACTTTTTATAGATATACATAAGCATTATTCTATCTATACTAAGGCCCTCTTAGCAGTACATACCTGTATCACGTATGGATGTGAGGATGTAATGCCAGTATTCTATCTATACTAAGGCCCTCTTAGCAGTACATACCTGTGTCATATAAGGATGTGAGGATGTAATGCCAATGCAACGTATGGTTGGAAATAGCACCAATCAATGATCGATCTTATGGAAGACAATGGCGACGGTTACACTTTCCCTACTCGGAGAAATTGAGTAGGGGAACAATATTCACACAGCAATACACAGATAGTTCAGTCCAAGTTGTGCGCATGATAAACATACGCACGTTTATTAGCATACAAGGAAGTACACAATAAAACTGAGTCAAACTGAATTATATTTGATGCATACAAAAATGTTTGTAAGTTCTTCCACAGTAAAATAACAGATTCTTAGAACCAAAATGTAGAATATTGAAGAATAG